>CM060695.1:176452842-176805195 GCA_030686995.1 Artemisia argyi
CAACATTATTATTATTATTATTATTATTATTATTATTATTATTATTATTATTATTATTATTATTATAAACTTTAGGATTTACAAAAAGTTAGAGGAAGCCGAGATATTAACTGAGCTCCCACTCCTCTATCTATAGAAAAGCTAATACTATTAAAGATATAGACAGCAACACATGCCCCAATGTCTTGAGCCAAGATCTTTTGAATCCGCTTAAATTAGATCATCGCATCCTTTTCAAGTTCTAAAGAAGAGGAGAATGAAAAGAGTAGAAAAGTAAAAGGCTAGAAAAATAATAAACTGGTATTTTCTAATAATAATAATAATAATAATAATAATAATAATAATAATATGTTGCTCTACCTTTGGGACGGAGGGCTTGATGTATGTGTTGATCTGACGGGGTCGTCGCCCTTGATGCAATCTGATTAAGGCGGCACAACGTAAACGCGTCAAGTATGAGGCTATGTGCACAAATATTGGATATTGGTTCCTCCCCTTCTATTTCTCTTCTTTTGGGGAACTTCAGAAGGATGCAGTGACCTTACTGAAGCGAGTCCGAAAGTTTTCGATGACCCAAGACATTGGAGCCCATGCTGCTGCTCCTATCTTTAGTAGGATTAACTTTTCTATACCTAGACGAGTGAGAGCCCAGTTAGTATCTCGGCTTCCCACTAATTTCTTGTAAATCATATGAGTTTCTAATAAAGTGATGTAATAATAATAATAATACTAATAATAATAATAATAATAATAATAATAATAATATTATTATTATTATTATTATTATTATTATTATTATTATTATTATTATTATATAAAGTCTAAGGTTTATATAGTTTAGGGGTACTACTAAAAAGTTGGAAACTGGTAAGTTTACTTAATTTTAATAATTTATTAAAAATTTAACAACTAAAGTTTTATTAATTACTCTTTCATTTTTTTTTCCTCAAAATTACCACATGTGTTTTTATTCATATTTTTTTCTCGATGAAATTTAGGTGCGCTTGACTAAACAGTTTCAATTTTGACTTGCCATTGTCTAATAGGATGGCTTCATATTTCTTACGTGGAAAAATCAAGCACTCTATCATTGGCCCAATTAGAAAATGCTCAAAGATTTGATTTTTCATTTGTATATTCCCTTATTATATAAGAGTTTATATTTCGACAAAAATGTTTAACTTAGAAAAGTTGTATCACTAACTGCTTATTTTCCAACTCAATGACTTGGTCCATGCTAATCGACTTGAGCTCATTCAAAAGGCATTCAAAAGGCTAAAGTCAAATAGACTTTGGATAGCGACGAGAACTCAAAATTCATTCATGAGATGCTTAACAACAAATTCTCCAAATCTGAAATCCATGGTATGTATATAATGTTAGACTACATTTAGATAAGACCAAATATTTGGAGTATATTAGATTGATAAGACCAAATATTTGGTATTCATTAGTCATATATTACATTCATGTGTGGGTTGTCAAATTAGCATAATTAGTGGGTTCCCTAATATAAGTCTTGTAACATTCCTTTATATTGGTCCTGATTTGTCTGTAGTTGTCATTCAATTCAATAAAATCATTGTCATGTATATTCAACATTGTATATTTGGACTTATCACAATATATACGGTTAACATATAAATGGGTCGTGGATTTTGGGTCCACCCATTAATCATCATCCATATATTTCAATTCAATGAAAAAAAAAGTCTTAAACACATCCCACGACGGTCCCACCTTCACCAACAATCTATTTAAAACCCTATCTGATCTTGATATTTTTTTACTTGATTCACCATTCTCAAACGAGGAAATTAAATAAGCGGTTTGGAATTATGGTGGTGATAAAGAGCTCTGTCCCGATGGTTTCACTTTGAAATTCATTAAGCATTATTAGGACTCGATTAGAAAATACTGTGTTGATATGGTTAAAAGTTTTGAAAATGATAGGTTCATTCCTAAAGGTTGTAATTCTTCCTTAATTGTGCTTGTTCCTAAAGTTCAAGGCCCGTTACATGTTGCGGATTTTTGACCAATTAGTTCTTCGGTTTACAATTCTAGTGTATTTATTATATGCAATTAGGGCCGGTCCTGAGTTTTCTGATGCCCTAAACGTGCCGATTAAGAAATGCCTTTGTAAACAAACAACGAAATATTGAAGAAGTAGAAAAAGTCATGAATGGAGATTGATAAATTTAAATCATATGCATAATAGAAAAATATATGTATTGTTATAAATTTTCAATTCCATAAAAATAAAATAACATTCAAATACATTTGTCAAAAGATTAAACACAACTGTTAACTTAGAATGTGCATAGCGAAGAAGAAAAAAAATAAAAAATAAAATAAAAATAAAAACGTCTTTCATCATTAACAAAGACACATAAAAATGAAAATTTGATAAAATCCATAATACAACTTCCACGATTTAGATGCTTCATAATTGCATCACTTGAATAACAATAATTTTCTTTTATTTTCACACGAAAATACCAATTTAACCCTTGAAAAGTACAATAATGCCATTAAAAATCAAGCATTTTTTCTCATTTTGTGTATCATTTCATACTTTAATATGTGATAACATCATGACAATAAAATTGTTAATTAAACAAAAAAACTCAAAATAACAAGCGTCTCATTTCATCTTTTTTAACTTGATATCCGTTTTGTTATATTTTATATAAAGTAAACTCCAAAAAACATCTATTTTCACACCATATATCCCTCGCCGATAACTTGGCACACATACACCACTTCGTTTCCAAGCCTACTGTGTTTTCAGACTGCAATAAAATGTTTCAATTTTGATTATGAGGCCCATTGTACGTTATAAGTGAAATAAACGATCCCCAAATTAAGTTAAATGCCTAAATTATTAACTTTTTAAAAGTTGACCGATAAGTCTGATTTGGCTAATTAGTCCGATTTTTGACCGATTTGGCTAATTTTTGACCGATCGATTCGGCCGATTTTTGATTGATTAGTGGCTGATTTTTTCCACCGATTTTCAAAAACCAATAAGGTATAAGGTTAATTACCAATTGATCGGACGCCAAGGTCGATTTTTGCAACATTGCTAAAAGTACAAAATAACGTTCTCCTTCGAGTTACGGGTCCTTTTTTGTTTTGTATTTTCTTTGTTAGACTAGTATCACCATGTTAGTATGTTTTAAATGTCTTTTTCATTGTGTGGCCTTCCTCATAACTGTAGTCGTTTATATTTTATTAAAGTTTTATCATATTTAATATATCGAGATATTTTTATATCTATAATATCGTATATTTATTTACATATCATAGTAAGTTATGCTATCATTTGATATTTATAATATCGTGTATATACATTAGTTTAACCTATAATGATACTCCATCCATCTCAAACAAAAATCACAAAATTTAATAAAAATAATACCACTTTAAGTTTTAACCACTCAAATAGAATATTCATCTATTAAATTCTCTAGTTTTTACTACCTTCGTCTCAAATTAATTGTTCATATTTCTAAAAATTGATGTCTCAAAAAAATTGTACATTTTCCTTTTTTAGTACTCCCTCCGTCCCATATTAAGTGTGCATTTTCATATTGCACAAAGTTTTAGGAGATTCCACTAATTAAACTCTCCACCAATCAAATACTACACCCGTCTCAAAATAATTGTCCATATTTCTTTTTATAGATGTCTCAAATTAATTGTCCACTTTCCCTTTTAAGTAAAAACTAGAAAATAAAGTAAATTAATATTCTCTTCTAGTGGTTAAAAATTAAATTTGCCACACCTTTATTAAACTAAGTGATTCTTGTCTCCTGACAATTATTTTGAGACGGAGGGAGTATTATTTTTACCCACTAAAGTCTCATCTTATTAGTTGATAGGTACAAGTGGACACTTAATATGGGACGGAGGGAGTAAAAACTAGAGAATTTAATGAAGGAATATTCTACTTGAGTGATTGAAAAATAAAGTGACTCCACTTTTATTAAACTTTGTATTTTTTGTCTCCTGACAATTATTTTGAGACGGATGGAGAACCTAAAAAAGAAAGTGGACAATTATTTTGAGATATTTTGAAAAGAAAATATGAACTATAATTTTGAGACGGAAGGAGTAATAAAATTTATTAATAACAACAATTTGAAAATAATGAAGTCTCGGATGGAGAGTTTTTTTGATAACCATGGCATTTTAAAAAAGTATTTAACATAGTACGTGTTTATGAAATTATTTTACTAAATATTTAATTATTAATTTTTTCTTATTATAAAGTTGTAAAACCTCAGGCCAATCAACTTTCGTATCCATGATGTTCAACAAAGATCTGTGAAACAAAAAAATTATCCGTCGTCCCGATTTCCTAAGTCTTCTTCATTGACGACTCCTTTATCGATGATGGTAATGATTTCACGGCATGATTTCGATGTCATTACTCAAGTCAAAAGTACCAACTACTAGCAAAGAAAACGTAATAATCTAACTAGGCAAACAATGTTGTTCAAAGTCGCACAGATCGATTGACTTCTTCAAATAAGTTCATATTGTTTCTTAGTTTGTTATGGTATTGGTTAAGCTTTGTTGATCGTATTATTCATGTCGATAGCAGCCTGGTTGTGCCTTGTACATTTATGTACGCCATCGTTTCCTGGAGGAGGTGATGCTGAAATAGGTTCATGTCGAAATCATACAAAAGAACAAATAAAGTTCTTCGAGTTATCAGTTATGACGTCCGAGTCATTTCGTACATCGTCATTGTCGTATTGTCATCTTGTTCATTACATCATCACCGTCGCTATGAAGGATTCGGCGATGATGAGGACATAGATGCAGAAAAGGACGATGGCTGTACTTAACATACTCTTCTTTCACAAGCTTTTATGATATTAGACAAAGAAAAAGATAACAACTAAATATTATGTTAATTATTTTTGAAAGAGATTTTCTAACTTGTGTCCTTAGGCACATGTTAAGAGGTGGACCCTTGTGCCCTTTTTTTTATAGATTCTTGTCATTTTTCAAATAAAAAATATATTTTGTGTGTACTTTTTGTGAATCTCTGAGTAAAAATGACACACAGACCCACTCTTATCATGTGTCTAAGGGCACATGTTAGGAAAACTCTTTTTAAAAAAAGCATACTTTGTTAAATAAATTTCTAGACTACAATGCTCACCTAAAAAACTCATGGATGTATAAAAAAGGGTATTTTTTTAATTTTAAAAAGTTACTAAAAAACATAGAAAGAGATAAGTTTTATACAATTTTTTTAAAGTTAAACCAACGTTTTTATATATTATTTTATTTTTATTTTTATTTTTATTATTATTTTTTTTTACAATATCTACACCTATATTGTTATACTTATTTCTTGCCATACACGATTTTTTTAAGTTTAATCGGAGGGGAGTTCACTTTAATTTGATTTTCAATTGGCCAATATGAATGACCTGCTTTCAATAGGAGCTCTCACAATAATTTCAATTGATTTAATATTGCTTTGCTAAAAAAAATTGATTTGACACTTTATGAAAAACTCTCTTTTCTATAAGAGATGATATACCTTTCAGCCGTCTTAATAAGTGTATTTTAGTTCCATCTACTGTTATCTGCCAAATTGAAAATGGATACTTGATAACATAAACGAAAATGGTGGAAGGAAAGAATGCCATATTTTGTGTTTGTGAGTGTTTATATGATCAGTAACGTTCTTTGCAACGAAACACTAATCACATATGGATACTTGATTACATAAACGAAACATAACAATCACAAAGCATAAAGTTAAGTAGTTAAAACTAGAAAAGACAAGTCATTTCCGTATGCCTTTACAACTGCTCTAGCGAGTCGGTCTAAATATATTATTGAAGAGGGCTAACTAGTGGAAAGATTTGATTTGTGAAGTTTCCTTTGAAAGGGGAGTGCCAGAAATGATAGACTTGTCTGCAGTCAATGAAGATGGCTAACTAGTTGGAAGGCTTGCTTTCTGAAGTCTGCTTTGAAAAGGAAGTGCCAGAAATAAAAAATACTTGATGCTATCAACTAAAGTACATTTTTTAAATGTGTTTTGCTAATCTCTGCCCACTGGGCAAAGGATTAAGTGCAATTAATGCAGACAAAATTTCTTTTTAAATCAAAAACTGTATTTAATGAACATTTATTCATTTATAAAATTACCGTAATTAATCATTATTTTGATATTAATTAACTCAAACATTCCTTATATATATAGCTAATCATTTGCCCAGTGGGAGATTAGCAAAACCCTATTTAAATAATTAATCTGTTATAATCTTTTAAATCAAATAATACTAAATGTAGCTAATTTGATTTATATTCAGATTTACATAGAGTTGGAAGGTAAACGAGTAACAAGTTGCGTCGTTAGTCTTTTTGGTATTGCAAAACTGATTCTTTTAAAAATAACTTTTGTGGATCTATGTGTTATAACATTACTATGCATAACTCGTTAGACTCTGTTGAGAAACTCGATTAACTCATATGCAAGAAAACCAAAAGCATGAATTTTAAAACTGAAATTTCACATAATTACGTGAGTCGTCAAACAACGAAATATATAGTTGGTGCGATAACTTTAGTAAGCTATCATTACAATATTGCTATTACCTGTTTCATTGGCACAATTTTTGAAACTACCGAGTGAGTGTCATATTATTCATGTTTACGAAATGGGTTCTATACTCACTACACGAATTTCCACCTTTCGCGACTAGAGATTTTTAGCGATGATGGATGTCGTCGCTATAGTTCCATCAAACGACAAAAATCGTGTTTCGCAGCCCCGTCTTTGATCAAAACCTTTAAAGATGACATGTCATTGCTAAAGATTCTCTAAAAGACAAAAGTAAAAAAAAAAATAAATAAAAAAAACTCGTGTGAAATATTTGACTTTCACCAAAACCTATAGTGACTCACTATAGACTTGATGACGACTAATTTTTTACCTTGGTCAAACAAATTTTTCCCTTCATTGACGAAAGTTTTCACCTGAACTGTTTGCGACGACAATGTCATCACTACAGATGTCAAATATTAAAAAATTATGTAAAAAATACATTTTTTAAGTTTATTTTTTAACTATTTGAAAGAGTTTTATAAATAAATTTGTTAAAAATACATTTTTTAAGTTTATTTTTTAACTATTTGAAAGAGTTGTATAAATAAATTTGTTAGCTTTTATTTAAATAATACGATATGCATTTATAATAAGGATTATTGTTTGTTTCAATATGATTAGTGTCTTTATTCGATTATATAAACTAGCATGGTTTCCGGGTGATACGGCTACAGTTACCCTATAATTTAGTTTTTTCAGCCAATAGTTTATTTCATTTATATGTTTTTTGACAATATCTTTAATGATTAGTTTGTTTATTTAGGGATTATAAGTAATGTCAAGAGTTTGGTAGAGCTTTGCTTAGTTTATCTTACTTTATTTGTCTATTTTTGTGACTAGCAGCTTGATTGATTTGTACAATACATTTTTTAATTATAATTTTGATTAAGGATGTGTATTTAATTAGTGACATTTAATTAAAAATATGTGCAGGAAAAATAGTCGAATTTAGTATTTGTACTTTTAGCTTTATTACTTGCATTGTTAAATTTAAGTTTTAAGTATTAATTGTGTTTGTACATAATACTTTATCATATGTACTACTGAAAATTAAGTCTTTGAAGTATTTAATGTTAGAAAATTATGTTTAAATTAGTTATACATTTATCATTTATACTTGTATTGTTGAATTTTTAAGATTTCAATGTCTTAGTGCATTTAATGCCTCAAAAGAGTTGTATGCATTATAAGATAGTAAGACTAGTGATAGTAAGCAACATGTAGAGTTAAATACTTTATAAACTTGCATCATCTAAATTGAAACAGTTATTGACAACCAAGATAACTAAAAACTAAAAATACAGAGAACCACCAATATTTTACTTGCAAAAATCTTGTTCTTCTTTTTATGAAACCCAGTAGCCTTGATCCTTTCATAACCTATCAACTCTTAATTGTTTGTATACCATAGCAAAGGAAGTTAACGAGTAGATCGATCTAGGTTCAAATGTTTATATGAAATAATACGCACTTAAACAAGGAATCACACAATACAGTAGGCTTTGCATAATTTGGGCATTATAACTCCTAAATGTGTGACACTAAGTTTTACCAATTCATCAAAGGGGTATTATTTCATTAACCGACAGTAAAGGAATGTTTGGCATTGCAGTTTCAAAAGATTATGTTATATCAAATAAACACATTAAATTCACCAATCAAACAAAAGAGTGCTAACCTTAAGTAGTTATGTTGTCAAACTTAGGTATTTAAGGATCTGCGCAAATATTTATTTGTAGTATAATCAAAATTCTAAACTTATCTCAATATATTAGTTATGAATAATATGTTACAACATGGATTCTATTAAATAGTTGCTCCACTTAAATGCTTATCTATCAGCAATCTATTGAGCGCTGGTGGTAAGTGGTTCCACTCATTGCTTATAAATGCCTTAAAACAATACCTGTAGGTAATGGAAAGAGGGGTTAATAAATAACATTCGAAAGTTAATGTTTGTGATATGGGGAAACATCAGCGTGGCATATCATAGCATAAGTACAGTGGTGTGTTTTGCTCAGAAGGCAATGATATTGTTCGATATTAAAAAAGGTTGATGGAAATCATATTTTAAGGCTATAAATTTTAGGCAGCAAAAGTACATGTGTATTTTGTTATGTAGCATGAGCTTACTGCTATCACAGTTGGCTTTTCAATACAAATTCATCCACAAACATTTTTCGAAACCGATTAACCTAAACAAAACAAAAAGCAAAACAATAGTGATCTATATACTAATTTGCAGACACACTAAGGGGTTGTTAGATTAGCTTATTTGTTGGCTTACTGGTATAATGAAAATTTTAAAAGCCATTGCTTGTAAGCTTGTAAAGCCGTTGTTCCCGTCCTTGATTAGTCCATTCGATGAAGCAAAACCACGCTTTTTTCACCCAAGCTATCGTGAACCTAAAAAAACAATGCTCTATATTAATATAAAAAAGCATTTCTAGCTTCATCTTCATCCCCATCTCTCAATCTCAGAATCTTACTAAAAACATAACCATTAAAAAAAGAAAAGAAAAAAGAAGCAATAATTTTTATAAACCTGACCATTAGCCTCTTATAATCAATCTCATCATTCTTCTCATCTTCATCTATATCCCCATCTCTCATTCACCATATCGATGTGGTGTAATCTGCAAAATTTTCATTTATTTCAGTAACTGACAATAAAGGGATGTTTGGCATTGCAGTTTCAAAACACGCTAAATTCACCAATCAAACAAAAAAGTAATAATCTTTAAGTAGTTACCTTGTCAAACTTTGGTCTTTAAGGATCTGCGCAAATATTTATTCGTAGTATAATCAAAATTCAAAACTATTCTCGATATATTAGTTCTAAATAATTTTACTATCTTATAAGGGAGGAAGCCCTTTTAGGGCATTAGTTACACTAAAAACATAAAATTCAGCAATACAAGAAATAAAGCATCAGGTACAACCAATTTAAACACATCCTTATAATATTAAATACTTTAAAAACTTAAATTCTAGCATTACATGTTATAAAGCTTATGATACAATTAACTTTTGCATAATTACATACATAAATTATCTGGTTAATAAATATAATTAATGCAGTTATTAAAACACTCCTTACATACAAAAATACAAATTATCAAGCATATTGCATAACCAACTTAAACACAATTCCTGCATTAAAGAGCGTTTATCCGATTTCTGGTGTTTTAGGATTCGATTTCTAAGTTATCATTTTTTGCGGTTTCGGATTGAACGGGTCGGCTCGGTTTATCGATTTCACATATTTTTAACACCCGTATCCATAAAACTTAGCTTTATATAAATCAAATAGATATTTTGAACAATGAAAAAAATTGTTCACTAAAATATTTTTTATCACAGTTGACAATTGTATAATGAAAAAAATTGTCATTAGTTAAAGAGATGAAATACGGCATATGAAATTCTTAATATCAGTAAATTTATTGTCAAAAAAACATACTAATTTAGATTACCTGATTTACCGAAAAATTTTATTTCTTGGTACCTGCCGCCACAACATGCGGGTACTCTGCTAGTATGTTACAACATGTGTTTATACTACTTATAAAGCATATATGACCCTCTCTTCTATTTAATTTTAAAGATTTCCTTATATAGATTTTAAGTAAATACAATTCATAAAACAGAAAGCACAAATACATAAAGCACAAACCAAACTAAAAGAACACTATGTCTTATATACAATTAATACACAATTTAAAACACCCCATCACCAATATGTACAACTACCTTAGCACAATGTACAAAACAATTAATGCATAATTTAAAACACCTCATCAACAATATATATAACTACCTAAGCACAATATACAAATATAATTAATACTTTTGCTATAGGTACAATGATCATAATCAGAATTTAATTAATACACTATTAAAAATACCTTTTCACCAAAATATACAACATCATAAAGCTATAGGTACAATAATCATAATCACAATTTTTCTAACATTAAATAATAATCGATGTAATCACAAGTTGTGTTGAAAAGAGAGCATGGTGTGTTAAAGTTTTTACTTGAGACATGAGAAGCCAATATATATATATATATATATATATATATATATATATATATATATATATATATATATATATATATATATATATATATATATATATATATATATATATATATATATATATATATATATATATATTTTCTTTTTTAAAAATATACAAAAAATAAACAAAAATACAGTTTGACTACAAAACCTGGTTTTTCCTATAACAAAACATAACCCACCATTGAACACGAAACCAAATACCGAAGCCCCTCAAGTCACTCCCCATCACAAATAAACAATAAAATACTCAAAACAGAATAAATAACCACACAGATCTCAGTTTCTCTTTCGTATTTCATAGATAATGTTAAGATCTTAGCAACTCGAAAGTTAACCCATCATTGATCTATCAACAAAAAAGAAAAGAACCTACCCGAGACCCTCTTAACCCATCATTGACAAGATGCAGTTTGTAGTTGTGTGAGGTTTGAAGAAAAAAAAAAAAGAAATTTCATGGTAGTTGTGATTCGGTTTGTTGCTGTAACAACTAAAGGGATTTGTGTTCGTATGGATCATTGATAAGAAAGAGTTGTGTGGCTGTGTGGAGTTAAGGAGGAAATAGGGTAGGAATTAGTATTGTGTGACTGTGTTTGTGGTTAAGAAAGTTTGTTGTTACTGCGTTCGTATGACTACAATGTCACACCCTCGCCGAAGGCGGAAACACGAGGTGCAACGAATCAATATACGTTGCCAAAGAGAAATAGAACAATACCATAATTTACATTAAAGGAAAAGTATATCATTACAACATTGTTATAGCCGACCTTGGCAATTTAAAACATAAAGTTTGGCTTCCAAAAGATAGCATTTTAGTACATAATGATCCGTAGTGACATGTGAAAACTTCATTATGCAAAGACCTTGAAGAAAAGCTTACTGACGATCACCTGAAATGCATGAGAGAAAACGGGTCAACTATGAAAATAGTTGGTGAGCACACACGTTTTATATAATATGATAAACCATTAGAGAAAGTTCACAAGCCAAATGCGTTGTCAAATATTATGTCTTGTAGTCAAGCACCCGCGGTCATAATAAGTCACAATATAAGCACCATATATATAATAATGTATGCCATGCAAAGCCCCTAATTAAATAATATGCGTCCCCTAACATAGTGGACGAGAGGTTGGCCGACCTCTAATAGCGCTATCCATACTACTAATAGGTGACGAACAATGCGAATGTACGAACAGTACATCATACAACTATTATATACGATTAAGAATGCTCCAAACATGGGAGACTTAACACGCTCCACCAATAAGGTGAGACTTTAGGTCAAGAACGCTCCACCAATAAGGTGAGACTTTGCACGCTCCACCAATAATGGCGAGACTTTAGGGTTAAGAACGCTCCACAAAAAATGACGAGACTTTAGGTCATAGTACTTATGGTACATAAAGTTCAAAAGTTCAAGTCAAGTTCAAGAGTTCAAAACAAGTTATAAGGTCAAGACAAGTCAAAAGAGTTCATAATAATCAAAGGGTTCAAAACAATGTTCAAAGAGTTCAAGTAATAATTCATGCATCCACCCCAAAGCGATTAAAATATTTAGAAAAAGGGGTTCGTGAATACTCACCTGCTACAAGCGATATGATGACAAAATGTATAAACTGAAATAAGGCGCGAACTCTAGCCGCAACCTAATATGAATGATATGATCTAAGGTAAGCAATGATACAATGCTATACATGCAAGTACGTATGTTATCGATACCACTCGTTAGTTTTGAAAATAACGCTTATCGTTGAAAAATACGTTTTTGACGTCTCGTTAGGTTAATAAACACTTTCCATGTAAATAGGTTGAAACGGTTCTCCACGATCCTCGTTTGATGTTCTATCGGCAAATATAAGGTTTTTGATGTAAAAAACACTTTTCATAACTTGAAAATATGACCAAAATGGTCTTGTAAAACTAGTCGCGAATTAGTGAATATTGAGAGTTAGGAAAGAAACTAAGTAGTTTTAGGAAGATTTTCACCTTATCTAAAAAGTCATAGAACTGAAGTTTGTCCATACGGGTCTCGATCATAAAGATAAATAGCCACGAAGTGAGGTGTTTGGGCTGTTTCGGCAGATTCTGGGTAGTTTTCGAGAAAGTTTGGAAGACTATAAGTTATTCGTTATAAATCCTTTTGACAAACGGTTGGATGTTTTGGAAACTAGGCTGGGTGAACTAACTCTTTGTCATAGATATAATTTTTCTAGAAATGGGTGTATCAATAAGATAAACGGCTCTCAACATGATGTATCACAAAAGTAGTTTTTCTATACTTAGAATTATTTTGCTAAAAAGCTGATGGAAATAAATAGAGTTTCGTCGATTTTGAAATGTGTATATCTTGGTCGTTATAAGCTTGTTTTTTACGTTCTTTATATCCCCGGAATCGTGGGACAACATACTAATATATTTTTGATAATTCGGGATGGCTAGATCAAGTTTTACACCTCAGATTGGCCCTTGAAAATCATAGGACAGCAAGTACAATTTTCAGAAAATAGTTTTCGTCGTTAAACTTGCAAAAATCATATCTCCTTCGTTATAAACTCGTTTTAATCCGTTCTTTCGCCAAAAGCTTCGTTTTTGAAAGTATTTTCTAAATCCTTAGCCCAAAGTTATCCAGAAACCCCTGAGTTTTCTGTATTTTACAAAATGGGACAGCAACTATTTATATTGTGAGAAAAATAGATTTTCTAGTTTAATACTTGCCCAAATCCACTCCAATCAACTTCAAAACAACTCTTAACCTACCATACACCTTCTTAGGGTGTCATGGGGTCCTAAACATCACCAACCTTGGTGGGTTTCATGGGGATAATCATAGGCTCTATATATACTTATATAATTAGAAAAATACTTGAAAAGTGGTATGAATAACATAAATACTTGTATGCTTTGCTAATAAAACTTGAAAATACATCATGTAACTAGTGAAATGAAAGTATGAGATGATGAAAAATAACACTTGAAGCTTACTTGATATATATGGAGTTTGGAGATGATTTGATTAAGAAATCAAGGTTTTTATCACAAAACCTTAACAAGGAATACAAATAGGACTTGATTATGACTTGAACTACAAAAATTGATGGTTTCTTGTTGTTGTTCTTGTTTTGGTCGATCCAAATGAAGAAGATGGAGGAGATGAGAGAAAACCTCACTTTTTGATTTGTAAAAATGAATAATCAAGTGTAAAATGAAGTTTATTTGTTATAAATATCTAGTTTAGGGCATTATGGTAAATAAGTGATCAAGTTCAAGTAAGTTTGGGATGAGTATGTAAGAAGCTTGGTGTTATCTGGTTCACGGAGTCAGTTTTGGTCCGTTAATCGCTAATCGTAAAGTGTTAAATCGCGAAACGTAAATCCGGGTATCGTAAAAATATGAAACTTGAAAGACTGACTAAACTTGTCAAAATACTCCATAATAAAATATAAAATGAATGGTAAGTTCCATCGGGTTGCTTAAACGCTGTTAAAACTGGAAACGCGGGTCTAAAATGCGCAATTCGCGTAAAACGCTGAACTGGAAAACGTATAATTCCAAAACTTTTAGAATTGTCGTAAAATGAGAGAAAATCATATTTCTATCATTTATAGTGTTTTGTGGACATATCGGGATGCTGGAATGACGTTTAAACCTAAAAGTAAATCTCGGACACGGCTTCGTGATTTTTGCAGAAATGATCCGACGAGCGCCAAACTCTCGGATTATCATTAAAATAGTTTAACTTACGAGAATATGAAATAAAAATTTTCGGAAATGAATAGTGAAATGATGAATAGTAATCGGTGAATAGTAAATTGTTGAAGTTTGGAAATAACTGAAGACGTGGAAAATTACGGGCTGTTACATACAAGGAGCAATAAAGGTGGTTGGTGTTTAGAAGTGTGTTATTAGGATTTTCATTTGGAGAGATAAGGAATGACTGCTAATGATATGTGACTAACTTTAGGGTTAATGAGTTTCTATAGTATATGGTTATATGATTTTGGTTAATGGATTGGGCTTTGCATAGTGTTGTTGCCACTTGGGAATGATATTGGATCAAACCAATGTTTAAAAGTTTAAATTGACTAATTGGTATTGTTTCGAAAATTGGTTATAGCTAATGGGTTGTGTATTTCCTTTAATGGGCACAAGCTATGTTCTAACAAAAAATTATTTATAATAAAAAGTGGCTTGGTTAAAAATCAACATATGTATGTGTTGATTCATAAATTAACTGTACATGTAGCTTAGTTAGTTGTATTTGCATAAATTAAATTTAGATTATCATTTATTTGTACAATTATTGTTAGAAAGAACATGTAACCAAACAACATTTGTTCACAACAAAATATAGTCACAGGGTACTTGCCGCTACATCGCGCGGGTACCCTGCTAGTTCCATTAAATAGCTGCTCAACATCTTTATCATTGAGGCTTAAAAACAAACAATTGGTGTGCATAAGCACTAAACATCACAATGGACACATTAATTCATCAAATAAACTAACAAAATCAAAAATGCATATCACAAATCACAGTTTACAAAAAGAAACCCATATCTTGGATTTTAGTAAAATTAAACACAAATTAAGCAAGAATTAGAAAAGGGGTTATACCAAGCTTTTGATGTATGGGTTTTGAAAGGATGTCTGTTGATTTGATTTTCTTATATTAATGGTTGGGGGATATTTGTTCATAAACTCTTCATCTCCAGCGACTCAAAATAATCAGATAATACCACAAAGGGCGACATCCATGTTGTAACTCCAGGAACTCTTCGTCTTTAGCTTCAGGTGGATGGTTAATTTGAGTTGTGGACATTCAATTGAGAGCTCTTCATATTTTGTGGAGTGATGAGATGGTTGTACCGTATTCGATCATGAAGCTTCCACATTAATAAGGTGTACTCAATCTTTAAGAATGATAGATTAGAAGATGTATTATATTTTAATATTTGAAAATGTTGATGGTGTCATGTTGGTTTATAACTGGGCATCGTAATTAAGTTATTAGAATTTGAAGATTTGTAAACATTAATGAGTTGTATATAGAAAGAAATGTATAAATTCAAGAGAAAATAGAAAATTAAGGATGAAGGAAGGGGCACAACAATAATGGATTGAGGTTAGACAAGAGTATTTCAGTCATTTCAGTTTAACCAACGATGAAATCAGACCTAAAGTTTCGTTACAAAAAGGTCGCCTACACTTTTTGAATCATGAAACATGCAATTTGACCAAACCACATGGACAATTTTTGCAATTTACTCACAAAAGAATAAAAACTCGTCTCTAATATACTTTCTTTGAACCTACCCATAGACATATCAAATCCAAGACCTAACTTTGTTTACTTTCCTAAAAAAACAAAATCACGTATGGTCCATTAGAAAGTAGACAATTTATATTTATCTAAGACTTGCCATTTCATGTCTTCCTAGTTGTTTCACAAATAGTGGAAGACTTACTACTTGATAGTCTTGCTTTTTCTTTTCTTTTTTCTTCTTTTACCACACAATAGGAAACGAAAAAACAATATCCTTTTTAAGACATTTGTTTTTTTAGGTGAAATGGTGAATTTATATTATCTCAATAATTAGAAAATACAAGCATGCCAAAGTCTGAATAGGACATGCCCTGAAAAGACTTAAGCAGCCAAGAAGTCAACAAACATAGTAGTCACAAGCAACTACATACAATTCACCATTCATCTAGATTAGATTTTGCTCAGTGTGTGACAAAATGTAACTCTAGGCAACCATGAAGAAACCCCAATCAAGACTACATTTCCACCATACAAACACCCTACCTGTGCTCATACTGAGAGCCACAGAGGCTCTTGTATGGGGCATCATCATGAATTGGGTAAAACTTCAGTTCCATTGAGCATCCACACATTAAGCTACATTTCCATCAATAGTATTTGTTAGTAGCCATCTTTTAAGAAATTTGTTTAGAACGAGCCATATTTTATTCTCCTTCGAAGAAACTCACAACAAGTGCACATATGGTCCCCTATAAAGTAGATATTTTTATCAAAGTTCTATCGGTGGTTGGCTGAAATAAATTCTTGTAGTTATCGCAATAGTTTTGTTTCTCGTTTAAACTGAACACATGGAAATTAAAAGAATCAAAGAAAACAAATATCTCAAAATGTTAGGGTGCGTTTGGTTTATGGGGGTGGGGATGGATTAGGGTAATTATTACATTAAAGTAATGTTTGGTTTAATGCTATAAAACTTAATAATTGACTGTATTGTGACTTAAAGTAGCAATAACCAAAGCCAGTTCCAAAATGCAAAGCCCAGCACGCCAGCACCCCCATCAAAATCATAAATGTTCACAATAAAACCTTGGAAAATTTAATAAACAACGTAAGGTATTTTTTTGCAGGACACATTTACTTATGCATGGGTCGGTTTGGGTCATTTTATCGTTTCCACAAGCGAACAACATAACTAAGTGGAAAAGGAAACAGTTCAAATGGGTAAAAAAAATAAAGCCGGTCAAAAGTTACGCAAAGTGTTTTATTATTGCAGGCAACATATTACGGTTATGGTTTTTGAGTAACTAAGGACGAAATGTTTGTTAGGAAACGATTAAGTGGACAAATGCAAAATTACTGAAGTATACATAGCTTTCAAGGTACTTGCTTATTCGATTATGATACGATTTATGCAAACATGGAGCGTAAACCCGTGTCCCGACGAGGCAAGCACACATGGACTATGGCTGCAGCCACGCCATGTGTTTCCAATTCCTTATATACTTGCATGCCTGACCCTAATTTGTTACTGTATATGGTTGCACTTTTTTTATATTATTGCAAGAAAAATAAAGGAGTCCGGTATTTAAAGCGTTTTGGGTTTAGATGAATCTATGAAAGATGACAAAGGCTTGCATATATCAGACTTTGCGTCTTCAATCGAGGTACATACACGCTTTTTATTTATCCTTTCCTAAACTAGACTTCATTCTCAAAGAATAGCATTTGTTGACATCATGCTAATTTTAGTTACTCATTCCTTCTATTTTATTTTGTATGAGTAGTTACTTTGATTTGTAAATTGAACGCGGATGTAGTTTGTATGAATCAACTGAATTTTAGTTTTTTTATCTAGAAGAGAAACAGTTCGGTATGTAGAAGTTGACTAATAGTCAAGATATTTACGTATTGTGATAGGCTGATAATTAGTTTACTGATCTGTACATTGTCTAACAACGTGATAGTAATGTGTATTTGCTCTCTATGAACTAAACCCGTTTGAATTGGCTGTATACATATTGGGTTTTGATGATGTTGACTATATTTGTTGAATGTAGTATGTAAATTTGTGATGAATTTTAATGGATTTTTAGCAATTTTTGATGATGTAATAGTGATTTGAATTTGTTGCACATGCATTGAAGCTGCTGCTGTTATCATTAGATTGGTTTGTAATAATTTTGAATTGATTAGCATGAATGGAATTTGTTAATATGAAATCAAGTTCACTTTATCAATGTTGGTTTTTGATGTTAGGATAGACTTAGTAATCAACTTATTTGAATTTGTTGGCAATACAAAGGCCATAAGCCCATAAATCCATAATATCAATGTAGTTACTTTTTTTGAATCCACAAATGTGCAATTTAAATTCAAGAAACTACTTTCAATAACTATAAGAACTTAATTGATCTTATGCAGAACATTGACTCATTCAGTTTTATTTATTTTAATATATATAGGAGCAACACTTAACAAAGGATTTAATCATGTGTTGGGGACATTTGCCGCTTCCGGACTTGAATTAGCTTTTGCCCGACTATCTGTATAGGCAGGAGAATAGAAAAAGATTATGATACTTTGCATTGCTGCATACTTATACAAGTAAGTTATTCCTCATTCCTTATGGCTTAACTTAAAAGCATTATGTATATTGAGGTACGTAAAATATTAAACTGAGATATTGATACTTCGACCAAGTATAGCTGAAATATTTTGTTTCTTGCAGTATATTAAAGTGAATATGGACAGGGTCAAGATACAACTTGGATGTTCTTTTTTGTACTTCTATAGTTATGTGGACTCTACTCATATATATCTAAATACTTGATGTACGCTATATGATGCTATATGTCGGAATCACAAATTTTGTAGTCATGGAAACATACTTCACATTATGTAGTTGTCTAAAAAATGCTCACAAATAAAAGTATAACGTTACTATCAAGTAATTGGAAAATGATAGCTTACTATACTATCCAAGTACGCTTTTTGTTTCTTTTGCAGTATGCAATATGACCGCCAAATTTTATCTTATATGCAATTTATAACGGACTAAATGAATTATAATGACAAACTTTATTGCAATTTACAATCTTAATCTATTATCAAACCATTGTACTATTTATTTTTATCTTAAAAACAAAAATTTAAAACTAGCTACCCAACGGGCGGGCCTTGAAGCTAGTATGAAATATTTATTTATTTATTTATTTATTTTTTTTTCAAATCTTCATTTTGTTGAGGGCTTTCATTGACTTTTATTGACACCGCATATTTGGGTCCTTAAGAGCCATTTGGTTCGTAGAATAGTTATGAAGAAATTATAATCTGTAAAAGGAATTGTAATATGAGTGAAGTATAATTGCAATTAGAGGTGATAAAATAGTTGGGTTAGGTCAGGCTAGGTCACGGGTCTAGATGGGTTTGGATCTAAACAGGTCCGGATCTGGATGGATATTCTAGAAATATTTGTCTAAATGGGTGTTTTGGGAGAAGGTTTGCGGATACCCTTACAGTAGCTTTTGTCTTTATCAGCTACTTAGCTTTACGCCAACACTCCAGTCATTAGTGTAGAATTGGGTGTAAGATGAAGGCATAGGCTTCATCCATTAGAAGGGTACGCATCACCGTTGTACGGATAGTAAGCTAAATACCGAATTATGGTAAGGCCATAAAACGTCACTAGCTCACACAAACATACACTTACGTCTACGTACATATATGCAGTGGCGGAGACAGGAGCGGGGGTTGGGGGGGGGGGGGGGGGGCAGGGTGGGCACGTGCCCTCCTAGCGAAAAAAATTGTTGTGTGAATTTTCTAAAATGTCTGTCGATTTTTGTAATTTACCCCCGTAACGAACCAATTTGTAGTGTATTTTCTAAAATTATTAAAGTTTGCGCTCTCGACAATAACTTTCTGGCTCCGCCATATGCCCGTCAGATACAATCATACATCCAAGATTATAATCGACATAAACTTCAACGTCATACCAATTTGTTTCTATTGGTTGTAGACGTTGCCAATTTGGAATAAAATTAAATTTTCATTTGTTTGAAGGCTTTTATTGACTTTAATGGTCCTCAATATATCTATAAAACATTATATAAAGCAAGATACATGTTTGTGTGATAATACAAGAATTGCTCTCATTGAAAAAATGGATAGCAAATGTTTCTTTGCTCTCTGTTGTATCCTCTTGGTCTCGTTCCCTACTGAAATTTCAGCAATAAGGCCTAAAACCACGATGTCCGAAATGGCAAATGGTAAGTATACATAGATGTATCCTTATATGTGCAAAGTAATTAGCTAGGTTGCAATGCGTTAAGCATAGTTGTGTTTCATTATGTTGTTTGTTACTTATATGTGCAAAGTAACCTTTTTTTTTTTTGAAGGGCTTCACCTAGCCTCGCAGATCAAGAAATTACCTAGTTACCTAGCCTTATCGTCCCAGAAGAAAATCGGTCGTCGAGAATTAGTGGAGTCGCTTGACGCATATGCTAAAACTGTTGCTTCCAAACCGGTAGTGCCTGCTGAAGTTTATGATGTTCCTGGGTATCCAACAACTCCAGAAGGCCCTCATTATCGTTAAAGATCCATCCTCATCCAAACCAGATGATGTATTAACCGGCCTAATATTAATAATTATGCTCTACAATTGTTACTAGCTACAATAAAAAATGTTCATTGCAATGTAATGTTATATATGCATTGGATTATATATAGGGCTATAAAACATTTGATAAAATTAGAAAAAATGTAATATTGTTTAAAACATTGGATTATATATATTGCAATGTAATGTTCAATAGCCGAAGCCTTCTCAATTTCGAAGATTTTGATATGATCCGATAAAACTTTGACCAAATGATGGTAATGGCTTACATCAGTGGTGCGTGTGTGGAAATTTTCTTACATCAATGTTATATGTGTGTATTTTGGTCCCTGTAGTGAACCTGTTCCTACAAAATTGGTCCTTGTGAGGAACTTTCTTTACAAACACAGTAATATAAAAAAGATAAAACAAACAACAAACTCGTATGCTATTTTTCCCTATTTTATACTATATTATTGTGTTTTATAACTATGTTTGTGTGTTTCAAAATGAGCTTTGCTGAATTTGTTTTGGATGCATGTTCGGCCAGTGGCCATTATTTCACAATGATCGCCATCAGCTGTTCCATGAAATGCCACAAGAATTGCATAGGTATTTTGAGTACACAAATTCTTAAATTGGTAATGTCACATTGTTTTAACATCTTCATTGTTCATTAGTAATGTAAATAAGTTTCTTTACTGAAATTAACGTTGCGTTGAAGGGGCAGTACTTATAGACTTATTGTACTCGTGGTGCATTCTCACTAAAATATAAAACTACTTGCCTACTTGGTCTGGTTTTTTATTGCCACAAGTAAACAATATATATATATATATATAGGGTAGGGATCCGGTAAGAAGAAAAACTAAAATAGGAAGAATAAGAAGGATTTCTAGCCACATATTTTAAATAGGAGGGAGAATTTTAAGGGGAGATGCATCCATTTTTGTAGATGCATCTGAAATGAGTGGTTGTGGTTTCTTCTTATCATTCTTATTTTAAGTTTTCTTCTTATTTGATCCTAACTCTCTCTCTCTCTCTCTCTCTATATATATATATATATATATATATATATATATATAAACAACATAAACTAAAGTGATTTATTGATACTATGTGATGTTTAAGCATTGCTAATTACTACAACACCATCTTACATCTGCAAAAACCAAAAAAACTCTAAAGACCGGAACCAAATATGATAATATTAATACTTTATGTCTATATAAAGTAATTATTACTCTTAGAGATGTCTTTAAGGAAATGAAGCAAGTTCCTGTGAAACATCATACATTGTAGGCCTTATCTCGGGGTCTGAATTAACACATTTTATTGCTAGAACCAAGATCGATGTCACAACTTCTTTGATTTCCAGGAGTGGAACTGGTAGACGATGATCCAGTAAATCTTTAAGGTCAACCTTGTTGATTGATGAAGATGATAGAGAAGTTACTATTTCACCTGGATGCTCTCCTTTGACGACCTCTAACACTAGAACCCCAAAGCTATACACATCACACTTTTCAGTTACTTTCATTGTGTAAGCAAATTCTGAAAAAAAAAAAAAAAAAAAAAAAAAAAAAAAAAAAAAAAAAAAAAAAAGAGTTAGCTATGAGTACGCAGAGTCATGTTTTAAAGGACATAACAACTTAGTATGTCTATATTATGATTGACAACATAATAAATTTTACCTGGTGCAAGGTATCCATATGTTCCTGCGACATTACTCCAATTCGACGAGTCTTTGTTCAGAATCTTGGACGTGCCAAAATCCGAAACGCATGCTTCATACTCTGAATCAAGCAAGATATTTTTGCTTGATATGTCACGATGAACGATAGGGGGTGAACAATCATGGTGCATATACGATAAAGCATTTGCAACACCTTTGATTATGTTCACCCTCTTCTTCCAATCCAAATAACGTGCATTTTCATTGCTCAAAATATCAGCTAAGCTACCTCCTTCAAGATACTCGTAAACCAAAAACGAGATTTTAGCATGTGAACAGTAGCCATGTAATTTCACGATGTTACGGTGTCGTATCCTTGTCAAGGCTCTGATCTCGTTTAGAAAATCATCGCGATTGATCACTTCAGCCGACGAATGAAGTCTCTTTACAGCAACTATGTCGCCTGAAGCCAAGCTCGCTTTGTACACACTTCCACATCCTCCCTTTCCGATGCAGTATGACTCGTTAAATTCCTCAGTTACCTTTAGGATTTCGAGGTAAGTCTCCTTTCCGTCAAAAGTTGAAATTGAGAAAAAATCTAGAGACGGTTTCTCTTCGTCCACAAGTTGTGTCGATGACATCTTTTTCGATCTCCACTTATAGAAAGCTAAAGTTCCCATAAGACCACCAAGTAGAAGTGCTCCGAGAAGTGGAAGAGAAATCACGAGTGCTAGTTTGTGGGATCTGTTGTTCAAGGTAAGCCTTTCTGAAGGACATGGCTTCAATCCGCTAACATTTCCACACAAATCTTTGTTCCCCTGCAATACTTCTACTGATACATTCATAAAACCTTTGCTGTTGGGAATAGGACCTTCTAGTTGATTATATGAGAGATCAATGGTCCTCAGGGCATTCATTGATCCGAATTTCTTTGGAATAGAACCAGAAAGATTATTGTGCGACAGATTGAGCATCTCCAAACTATTCAGACTAGAAATTGCTGAAGGGATCTCACCACCAAGTGAATTGCGACTTAGATCAAGATATGATAGGTGAGCCAATTTACCTATCCGAGATGGGATTTCATGAGTAAGTTCGTTGTGACTCAAATTTAGGTTGAAGAGTTTTGAGCAGTCCCCGATTGAAGATGGAATAGACCCATTTAACTTATTCATGGACAGATCAAGGGCCGAGAGTTCAGATAGCAGTCCTAGATCTATAGGTACGAGACCAAAAAGGCGATTGTTGCTCAAGGAAAGGGTTAGTAGGCTAGTCATCCTTCCAAATTCACTTGGTATCTGCCCAACCAAATCATTGGAAGAAAGATTAAGTACGTGTAATTGAGTCGACTTTCCAAGAGATGAAGGTATGCTACCATTGATTCGGTTCCCTACCATCTCTATTCTCGTTAAGTTCATGCACTTACTCCAGTTGTCTGAGATCTCCCCGTAAAGCTTGTTGTCATTCAGGCTGATGTAATCAAGGTGTGGATAGATACCAAAGCTCTCGGAGATGTCTCCTGTGAGCTGGTTTCCTTCCAAACGTACTCGATACAAGCTCGAACAGTTGTACAAACTCTTCGGAATTTGACCAGTTAGACTATTGTTGCCGGCGAGAAGAAATTCAAGTTCCTTTCCATTGCAAATTTCATCAGGCAAACTACCAGAAAAATTATTGTTGCTAAGCTCTATTATTGCCAACTTCAGTTTTCCTAATTCTTGTGGAATAGGACCTATTAACTCATTGTCATTTAGAAACAAAATTTTCAAGTATTGTAGGTTACCGAATGAACTTGGAATGGAACCATTGAATCGATTGTTGTTTAATTGTAGAGTAGTAAGAGATATCAAACTTCCTAATTCTTGTGGAATGGGACCAGAAAGTTTGTTTGAGTAAAGACGGAGAATACTAAGGAATTTGAGTTCACCTAGAGATGAAGGTATCGGACCATTTAGATCATTATTCTGTAGATCGATGCATGTGAGTGACGTCAAATGACCTATTTCTTTCGGTACTGATCCGCTCAACTGATTCTCCGATAGAGACAAGATTGTTAGCTTTTTCAGATTGACAAAGGTTTTTGGGATAGATCCAGTTAAAGAGTTATTGACCATATAGAGCGAATTTAGATGGTACAAATTTCCCAATTCAGGAGGAATTAAACCAGAAATCTCGTTAGAATTCAGATCAAGAAAACCTAATTTCGATAACTGCCCAAAACAGCTAGGAACTGAACCATAAAGATTGTTGTGACTCAACGCAAGGTCAGAGAGAAACCTCAATTGACATAAGCTTTTCGGAATCGAACCATTCAACTGATTTTCAGCCAAATAAAGGGTTTCAAGATTTCTTAGTTCTCCAATCTCTGGCGGGATTATACCCATTAATAGATTAGTAGAAAGATCAAGATAAACAAGTTTTGACAGTTGACCGATTTCAGATGGGATGTTCCCAGAAAAGTAGTTTATACCAAGATTTAAATATACAAGATTAGGAAAAGAAGAGAGTGGTAAGTGATCAAGCGTACCGTTTAAACCAGACGACGAAAGGTTTAATTTGTTTATGCTGCCTTGCTCATTGCATGAAACTCCATACCAGTTGCACGGTGACACTGTTTTTGGATCATCTTGCGTCCATGAAGGTAGCATAAGTATGTTGTTTTGGGTATGAAGGGTTGCTTTCCAATTGATTAGAGCATCAGCTTCATGTGAAGAACATGAAGCAACATATAGGGTACATAAAACTGTAGCAAGTAAGAAAATGGTGGAAAGAAAGAAAGCCATATTTTGTGTTTGTGAGTGTTTATATGATCAGTGACCTTCTTTGCAGCGAAACACTAATCACATATGGGATACTTGATTACATAAACGAAACATAACAATCACAAAGCATAAATCAAGCAGTTAAAACTAGATAACACAAGGCATTTCCGTGATTACATCTGCTCTAGCAAGTCTATTTATATATATATTATTGATATGGGATTATGGTTTAAACTCAATTAAGAGATACAGTACTGTGAAGAGGGCTAACTAATTGGAAGATTTGCTTTCTGAAGTTTCCTTTGAACGAGGGAAGTGCCAGAAATGAAATACTTGCTACTTGTCAATGACTCTACTAGTTGGAAGACTTGCTTTTTGAAGTCTACTTTGAAAAGGAAGTGCCAAAAATTAAAATACTTAATGCTATCAACAAAAGGTACAGTAATTTATTTATTTGAATGATTTGAATGCTTAAAACATTTTTGTCACACAAATCTTCCATAATCTTTTAATAATTGTTTATAAATTTAAAAACTGAAATGTCACATAATACAGTCCTCAAACAACAAAATATATCGCTGGTATCACAAATTTAGGGGGTGTTTCTTTTTTAGGATTAAGTTGTAGATATATACTGTCTAGTTTAGCCTCTTATTCAAGTTTGGCCTCCCCAATAAGCGGGAATAACGGATTGGCCTCACTCATTAAGTGGGAATAAAGGAAAAAGAAACACCCTCTTAGTAAGCTATCACTATGCTATCGGCATTACTTGTTTCATTGGCACAACTTATGGAACTACTGAGTCATTGTCATATTATTCTTGTTTTCGAAAGGGGTTCTACACAAGTTAAAAATCTATCAATTTTATCTAATTAAACACAATTTCGCACTAACCCATGCAATTAATTTTTGCCAATGCTTGATGGGAAGCTTGTGCTAGTGGGTGATGATGGGGAGCTGCTAAAACCTTGTGAATCAATGCTTTCTAGTTCTTCTACTGTGACTTCTAAAAAGGTTGATTATCTAGTTAATGAGGATAGTGGTAGTGAAGTGTTCAAGGTATACAACGAAACTGCCAGTTTCATGGCTTCATTTTATGAGCTCCAAGGTTAATAGAGCTTCTAAAATGGAAGTGGAGTGGGAAATAAAAGCTTGTATAAACAATGGAAGGAAACTTATTATGAAGACCCGTACGATGATGATGATTGTGTTGATCTTTGTTTGACTGATGCTCAAATGCAGTTTGCTAATGCCTTTGATATTAGTCTTTGTGGTCAACTTAGATAGCATATGCAGTAGGTCTGATAAATATGGTATGTCATTCTTATGATATTTTAGGTTTGGAGCACAGTTGATGTGTTTGTTTTCGCCTAGTTTTTGGCTGACATGTGAAATTCACCCACATTCGTTGTACTTAAATATTTTTTTGAGTAATAAATTTACCAGGGAAACCCTTTACCATTTTTTTGCCACATGTCATTCTTGTTAGACTATATATTATTAGTTACACGTTAGATTTTATAAGCTTAGCCCATGTTTAGTTGTTTCCAGAATATTCTTAAGGTGATTATATATTGTAGCGATAATTAATGGATAACAAGCAAATCATTATGCCAATATACAAGTAATAAAAAGCAAAATACAAATCTTTAGCGTTTATATAAATGGGCCAAACCCCATAAGGGGGAGTTTGACTTATTTTCAAACTTGTATTACTTGTAAGATAAGTTTAGGGCTTTCCTAATCAAACTAGAGCGCTTTCATTGTATCCTATAAAGACCAAGGCTTCCTAATGGATTCATAATCAATCCTCTAAACCCTAAAACTCTCCCCAACTCCTCTCCACTTGCGTGCGATCGACCCAAGAAAACTAAAGGGTCGAAACCCTTTGGTTCGTCCCATATATGATCGCAATTCTACTTTAGTCGATTCCCTAGTCAATTTCTAGTCGATTAGGGTTTTACCCGAATTCATACTCACAAAATTGCATAGGTTCATAGCTCTAGTTCTACCTGTGCAGTACCTGTGGATACCTGACGCAGTCCAAGCAGTGATTTTTCCAAGAAACCCTGTTTGTCCCAAGTTATGTCAATTATCTAATATACTGAGTAAAACAGTGAATAGGACAGTAATTAACTTTTCAAACCTGTAAAACTATATTGATTACTAAGAAACAAATATAAAGTGTTATAGATCACACTAGTTGAATGATAATGTAATGAATACTCTTTGAACGAGTAAACTTGATGAGTCACAACTTTACAAGCACACGTGTATAGTCTAGCTAACTCGGTCAGCTGACTATCTGGATGTCTGACAAAGGAGTAAATGCGCTTTTCAATAAATGAAACAAAGATAATAATAGCTATGGCATTTACTCCGGATCAACATTCTCTTATATAGTAGTACGAGGTTGTCTTGGTCGTGGGGTAGTTGAGACGTGTCAAGAATCCAATGGAGAAGTACAATAGCATTTAATGCTGTTAACCTCGCTTTTTATAAAGATAACGTCACACAAGTGAATTGGACTAGATTTATAACAAGTAGTACCCGCAGGGACTACTATTATACGTTAGGCAAACTTATATTGTAATGAGCCTATAAATACCCCTCATGACTCTCCATGAGGGGTGTGGGAAATTATGTAAGCTTCATTCATTTATTCATTTATAATAAAACACTTTTCTTCACCTTTCTCTCTCTATAATAATGACGTATTGCGTTTCAACCGCGGCCTCCTGAACGTGTTTCTTGGCCGTAACAAGTGGCATCAGAGCTAACTAAGGGCGAATCGTGGTGTTTTGTGGTAAAAAAATGTGATTTTTGGTGTTTTTTCTCGGAAAAAGTACGTGTTTTTTCGAGTTAGGTATGAATTTCTCCGAGTAAGGGTTGTTTTCTCCGAGTAAGGAAATTTTCTGGAGAGTAAGAAAATGTTTTGGCGAGTTAGGAAAAGTTTTAGCGAGTAAGGAAACATTTTGGTGAGTAAGGAAACATTTTGGCGAGTAAGGAAATTTTTTGGCGAGTAAGAAAATGTTTTGGTGAGTTAGGTAAACTTATCTTGGCTAGTAAGGATTTAGTGGCGAGTGTTGATACATAATCTGGCGCGGACTAGATTCGACGACTCTCCTTGGTCCGTTAGTCGTCTTCTCGAGCCCTGAGTAGACCTGTCAACAAAGAGAACCCGTTAGGAGTGGACCCGAGGCCGTAGCCCCGGGATCCACCTCCGACGGTCAAGTTAGTATTGATGCGCGGAGCATATGAGAATTAGGTTTAGGGTAACCTGTTATGTTCTGTGGGGAATGGAACCCCAGCCCTATATTTATAAGGCATGGATTAGGGTTTAGGCATAGAGTGAGTCGCTGTCTGCCGGGCCTGGCCCATGTAGGATCCAGTCCGGACCATACGTCCACAAGCCCCCCAAGTTTAGTATGACATAGCGCGTGCTATGTTATGCTAAACTTAAGTTCTGTTCATGGCCACGTAGGCCCAATCAACCATGACAACATGGCCCATGTGTGCACATGGGACGGACCATACTGCGCAGCCCACATGCGACAGTGCACACTGGGATTGCGATTGTGATTGTCTCACAATTGTGAAGGTGGATCTCGTATGCTGCATCCTGGGTAAGGACGTACCTTTTGTACCAGTAGCGATGCAACATGGTGCGACAGAAGATGTGTTCCTGTGGCAGAGGTGCACGCTGTGGGCGACAAGGATGTGCGCAGTGCGCAACAAAGGTGCGCGCTGTGCACGCTGTGCGCGAACATTACATTCGTCTTTAAAACCGACAGAGGACGTCTCCCCTGCGGTAAGGTGGTGCGAATATTTAAATCCGTCTTTGTACCGGGCTTGCAATACCTCTTACGTACGATTTGCTTCCAAATATGTCTGCGTGACTTGTACGGAAACAATGGTAGTATATACGCTGGTAGCCCCCCAAGTTGGATGGTGCTACTCTTGTAGGAGCATTTAACTTAGTTATTCAAATCCTGAAAAACACTTAATGCAAATATTAAAAGTATATGCCGCGAATCGCAACATATAAAATCTAATGAGGTAAAAGATTAGCGCGTAGCAAAAGTATATAGCACATAGCATATAAGAGAAGTATTAGTGCGAATTACACCTATCGTGAGGTTTTACGAACTATATAAGAGAAGTAGCACGTAGCTAATCAACGAACGGAGTACGCTCATGGCGATTGATTGATCTTTTCTTTTTTATTATAATAAAAACAACGGCGCGGATGGACACACCGTGACCGCGACTAATAGTTTAATCGCACGTACAGACGCAGATGGATGTATCGTGACCGCATAGACTCTAGCGTTTGTGGATGATCGCAGATGACCACGGCTTTTTGTCTTGTGCGCTCATGGTGATTGACTAGCATCGTGGTGCCTGTACGTGACAGTGCGCTCATGGCGCCAATCTGCGAAGATGTCTCTTACGCACGGCCTAATGCGGGTAGATTTATCCTGACTGCGTTGTTCGCGGCTAAAAGATAAAGTAGGTCCAATCGTGCGGACTTAATGCGACTTAGGTAAAATCGTGTTTACCAAGTTTAAAAGATTTTACATAAAATCTTATGAATATTTAAAAATATAAAGTAGGTCCGATCGTGCGGACTATAGATAAAAAATTAAACAACCCTTCGGATAATATATAATAAGAATTAAACTATAGTATTCCCGTAAAGGATAAACATTTGTTTCAGATTCAATCGTTACTTTTGGTGACACGTGCGTACGTATCGAGTCATGCTCAGTGGCATAAAAATAAATGTTAGATCAACATATAATTAATATATTGTTACCTCAACATGTGATCATGTGAATCAGTCAACGAAGTACAAATCGACAAACAATGTTGTTTACCGGTGAGAGCACGATACTTGTTGTTGTCATGTCCCATGGATGGCGCCACTTGTTGATACATAATCTGGCGCGGACTGGATTCGACGACTCTCCTTGGCCCGTTAGTCGTCTTCTCAAGCCCCTGAGTAGACCTGTCAACAAAGAGAACCCGTTAGGAGTGGACCCGAGGCCGTAGCCCCGGGATCCACCTCCGACGGTCAAGTTAGTATTGATGCGCGGAGCATATGAGAATTAGGTTTAGGGTAACCTGTTATGTTCTGTGGTGAATGGAACCCCAGCCCTATATTTATAAGGCATGGATTAGGGTTTAGGCATAGAGTGGGCCGCTGTCTGCCGGGCCTGGCCCATGTAGGATCCAGTCCGGACCATACGTCCACAGCGAGTAAGCAATTATTATGGCGAGTAAGCAATTATTCTTGCGAGTAAGAACTTAATTTGGAGAGTAAGCAATTTTTTCTGGCGAGCAAGCAATTTATTTGGAGAGTAAGGAATTACTTTGGCGAGTAAGGTCTTATTTTTGGAGAGTAAGGGTTCTGTCTACACATTTCGAGTTAGGAATCAGAACCTCTTCCTTATTAGTCTTCTAGTAAGGAATTATATTGTCTTCTAGTAAGGGGCTATATACTTTGTTGAACATTTTTCAAAGAGTAAGGATTTTTTATTTTCAGAGAGTAAGGATTTTTATTTTCAGAGAGTAAGGATTCTTATTTTTCAGAGAGTAAGGATTTTTTATTTTCAGAGAGTAAGGATTCTAATCTTTCAGAGAGTAAGGATTTTTTATTTTCAGAGAGTAAGAACTTTAATTTCAGAGAGAGTAAGGAAATGTTTACTTTCAGAGAGTAAGAAAAGTTTACCTTCACACCAAAAACACATGATATTATTGGTTTACACTTAATAGAAGATGATTCGTTTCATTGTTTCAAAAACTTAATACCAATATATCCCACTTCAAAACACACTATGTATAGCTTAAAAGATCCTGATCAAGAATCACAATCAAATGACAACGGCTAGTATCGAATTTTTTGTGACTACGGAGTTTTTGTACGATATTGCTTATTTGGGTTTAAAGTTTATTTCATGGGCATGTGTACTTATTTATCTCAAAGTTTAGTGGTTGGATGGATGCATGACTTTCAGAGATACTTGTTTGGGCAAACACTGGTAGTGATTAAGACTTGGTGATGCAAGATTTCTGACCAGGTTTTAATATTTATTAAGTCTCATTTACCTAAGGTCTACCTGATGCACTATCAGGCAGTGTACCCGGTCGTGTATGGTATAGCTAAATGGTAAAGCCGAGGTCGTCCCAAGAGCTATGCATGCGGAAGTTATCTCAGTTTCAGTGTCACTAAATAAAAAGGGGGTTTGTATGATTAATCAATTAAACTACTAAAATGCAATAAATAATAAAAATAATTAAATAGCGATGGTAATTCAGATGGGAAGAATAGTGTTAACCTAATTACTACTCTTGTTATTATCATGACAAGTTTTCTAATCAGTACATCCTATCATTTTATCTGGGGGTTTAAGTCGATAGACTCATCTTATCAAATCGCCTACCCTATCTTACACCTTGCCCTATTCTTGCTAATAAAACATGGCAAGAGTTCCTCGGATGGTCGCTTTGCCTAAGAGGCGCAAGATTCATGAAGTTCCTCTACTAACTTAGACAAGTTTAATAGGATACGGCCTTTCGGATCTTACATCCCCTCTAGCTTTTTTAGCAAAGTTGTTTGGTAGGTGGTTGTTTATTAGAATTTCCACATGAATTGTGATATTTCTATCACCAAAACACACCCTATCCACTATGGATCATCTTATCAAATAGCCTTGCTTCAAGGAACTACAAAACACCAATGCCACCAAAACTAGAGTGTCCTAAGACATGCGAAGAAAGTATACAAATAAAACAATAGTGAATGCTAGAAAACTTAAATCATAACTATAACAATTTCATAATGAGGCTAACACCAAAGGTGTTTAGCCACTCATGTTAATAAATGCAGCAAAATAGATGTTCAACATTGTAAATGAAAACATGAATTCGATACTAAAAGGAACTATGAATGAATAAACTTATGATTGAAGCGTGAATTCTCCTTTGGAAGATGTCTAGTATGCTTGGTTGAACTTTGTTCTCCCTGCTCCCTAACTCCCCCTGAACTTTTCTGTGGTGAAGTGGTGAAATGTGATATCAAAAACTCAGAATTAGGGCTTGTATTTATAGTGCATGACTATGCTACGGTGTAGCTCTAGGGTTGATTACGCCGTAGCCTTTGTAATTTCCATCTACGCCATAGCTTGATCAATTGCTACGGGCTTAGAACTCTTGCTTGCACTTCTACGGGGTAGTTATATTGGGAACTAAGCCAAAGTTTCATCAAGGATCACGGATTAATCTTCACTGTTTAAATTATGGACCTACGGCGTAGCTAGATTATTTGCTACTCCAGTAGGAGTCTTCTACGCAGTAGTCCATAATGTTGACTACGCCGTAGATCCTCATTAAATGTTGACTGGTCTCAGTGAGTGCTATGGCGTAGGTGGAGAGCACCTCTACGCCGTAGTTAATGTAAATTCTGCATACTCCAATTATTTTCATTAATAACCTTCCATTTATGCGTCTTTTCGTTCCTAAGCTCATCTTTGTCCTGAAACCAGAATATAAACAAATAAGAGTATATATCCTAACAAAATGACACAAAAGATGAGTATAATAGGGGGAAATTAACATTAAAATATCAGCACTATTTGATGTTATCACTTGGACATCTAGCTAAATGTGTGATCTATAAATACATAAGTCGGTTCTTAACGCTCACATTAGCTGTAACACCTAAAATCTAAGAGCATGGGAAATGACTAAAATGCCCCTACAAGTTTAAAAATTATTTAAAAGCTTATAAAGTATCAAATAAATCCCAAATTTCTAACAATGCACAAGTTATGTATCCAAATAATTTTAACAACTTCATTTAACATTTATACAAGATACAAAATTACTAAAATACCCCTCATAGGGCCGATTGAGATAAAATTGATTTTAAAGTGATTTAAATTAAATTAAAATGATGTAAATCTTTATAAATATGGAAGATAATTATCACCAAATATTTTTCCACCTATAATTCCGAAATTTTGGTCCTCCCTCCCCCTCATCACACGGCATTCTTTTTTTAAAAGCAAATCCATATCATTTTCTCCCCAAAACCCTAATACCGATTTAATAAAACACACAAAGAAAATTCCCTTGGCCCCCATTCGACAACCCCATAATTCTCAAGCAATTTTATGTGATCAAAAACTATCCAAGAGGTCCTAGAAAAATCCCTTTTCGAATTATTGAAGCTTGGTTTGTTCGTGGTGAAGGTTTCTTTTTGTCGAGCTTAATAAACAAGGTAATTCGTTTTTGATTCATTCGACCTCCACAAAATTCGTTTCTTATTTTTCTTGTGATTCTTACATCATATACAAACCACAAAAATTGATTTCAATGTTGGAAGATTGTTGGTGAAGTCGTGGTCATTTTTGGTTCGATTTGGGTTATACGCGTGGTAAAGAAATTCGTACAGCCTATCCACACATCTAAGTATTGGTTTGGTATTTTTCTCAGGTCCCTTACACCCTATGAACATCATATAAAATGCTCTAATCGATCCATGCATGCTCGACATCATTTTGGCGAATTAAACCTTAAAAACGTGTATAAAACCTAAATAATTGAATCCGAATTTTTGAGGCTTGAAACCTATTTTATTTAGACTCTATACAATCATAATATTCTGGGAAAAATGTTACATTGGATTGTTAAGGCCTAAAACAATTATTTTGGAACCATGTAAATAATCGGCTATAATAAAAGAAAAAGGAAAAATAAATCGTGTGAACTAGGGTTTGTGATTTAGGGTTTACTTGTTGTGTTAAATATAAATTAATGATGAATAAATGATGAACTAATGATTAGGTAAAGATTTGATTTAGGGTTCGTTAGGGTTTTCCTTCTTTTTGTGAAAACCGATTTGTATGTAAATGTTTTGGGTGAGTTTTGTAAACTTTAAAACTTAAGGGTTAATTCTGGAACTTTATTTGAGCTGTATAATATTCGAATAAAATATATAATGAGGGTGCTAAGTGTAAGTTTTGCATTTAAATGGATTAAAATGTATTTTAAACCTAATTAGGGTTTGTTTTGAAAATAATTAAAAGAGAGGGACTAAACATGTAATTTTCAGAAACTTGGAACTGTTTTGATTAATTTAATATATTCAGGGGGTTATGTGTCATTTTGATAATTTAATGGCATAATATGTAATTAGTAATAATTAAAGATTGAAATTGTAAATTAAAGAGTTAAATATGTAACTTTTATAACTTGAGGGACTTAAAGTGTAAATTATGAATATTTGAGGATTCATTCGAATAACTTAATAAAATAAGTGCTCATTATGTAAAATGGATAAGTTAAGGGTTTAATGTGTAACTTTGAATACTAAAAGGTTTAAAGTGTAATTTTGGAAAGTAAAGGGTATAAAATGCAAAGTTATGAAACCCTAAGGACCAAATGAGTAAAAAGGTTAAAAGATACTTTATTTCCATTAATAATAATTCAACTTTCTAAATATGGAAACTTTCTAAAAGTGGAAACTTACTATTTATGGAAACCTGCTAAAAATAGAAAGTTACTTAAAATGGAAAGATATGAACTAAAAGGATGAATTATGATTCCCCCTCTTCTCCTCTAGGTGTGAAGAAGGAGAGGTCCTGAGCCACATCTATTTTCTGAGTTTGTTCTATTTTCTGTGCTTGCAATAAGGTACGGATACTCTGCCTTTTCAGTAAAGGCTCCATTATGCTATTATGACTTTGGAAATATGATACACTTAAGATTCCCCAAGCCATTGCTATGTTCCCTTTGATTGAACCTTGATACGATTATGAGATACACATTTGCCATATGACCTTTTGTATGATATGAGACCTGACTCTTAGTTTGATACCCGAGCCATTTCTGTTTCCCTACCTATGGAGGTACCATAGGCGTGTCTGTGATGCACCACTGGCATGACTAGTGTGTGGCCCTAGTGATTTGGCTACACCGTCCCCTTTCTGTTATATTATGTGCACACTTATGATATGATTTATTATGGCCAATCTGATTTCAGTGGGGGCGAATGGATGCATCCTAGATCTGTTCTGTTTAGTGGATTTAACTATGATTATGTTTATGATATCTGTCTGGTGACTGGTACTGTGTGCTATACATGCCTTTCACAACTTCTGGGAGTTGATCACTCCACTTTATGATACATGAGGACACCCCTCATATTATCTGGTTGCCTGAGAGGTATCCCCTCTGATTATGAGATTATGATATTGACGGCTTATATGATATGATATGATATGTTTCTGGGCTCGTGGTAGATGACTATCCTATTTTTCCTTTCTATTATTCATTTGTTTATTCCTTATGATATTCCCCAATGCACTGTAATTCAGTTCTATTTCATTATCGTTGCTTCGTTTATGTATCTGTTCACTGGGCTTTTTAAGCTCAGCCGCATTTCCTTTTCCCTGCGGCAGGTTTCTAAGCTAGGAGCTGGGCTTTTGCTATGGGATGAGAGTTAGAGCTTGTGTTGAAGCTTTTACCTTAGATGACCACCCCATGTTATGACTTTGGATTTGGATTATGTTCTTATTTCCTTTGGATTATTTCTTCATCATTGAACTTATGTACTTTGACTTAAGCTGTGTTGGCTTGGTCTTTCTTATTGAATTATGTTTAAGACTTCCGCTGTGTATGATATTATGTATGTATGCTTTGATATGTCACCATCCTTGTGGCACTTCTACCCTTGTCGGGTTGGGGTGTTACAATTATGGTATCAGAGCACCAGGCTGCGACCTGTAGTACATAAACATGGCCTGTGAGTCTTATGGACCTTAGGATTTGACCCTTAAGACTTTAGGTTTGACTGGTGAGGATTTGGGTAGCATAGGTTTCTGCTTCGTCTTCCATTTCATGCTTATTTTCTCTTATGTTTTGCTAATCCCTTTCCATGATCATTCAGATGGTGAACACCCGCTTTACTCAGTACACTGATGGGGATGATGATGCCCCTGATTTCCAAGCTATGATTAACGCTGCTTTGGAAGCTGCTATTCCACGAGTAGTGACTGAAGTGGCCAATAACCTCAGGAATAGGCAGAGTTCTTCTGGTAGTGGTGCTAGACCTCCTACTCCACCAAATGGTCAACCTAATGCTCTACCTCATGTTCCCCCAACTGGTATCCATGTGTGGATCGAGAGGTTTAACAAGCTCAAGCCTCTCTCATTCAAGTCCGCTGCTACTCCCCATGAAGCGGAGGATTGGATCACACATGTTGAGAAATTGTTTCGTGTTCTGGGATGTGGTGACGAGTTTAAAACTCGTTTGGCTACATTCAAATTGGAAGGTGATGCTCAGAACTGGTGGACTGCTCTTGTTCAGGCCAAAGGAGGTGATTTTGCTGAGACTTGTTCGTGGGCTGATTTCATTGAGGCATTTTACAGACAGTATCTTCCTATGGCAGAACAGTTAAGGTATGAGAGAGATTACGGGTCGATTCGTCAGGGTGATCAGGAGTCATCCGGAGAGTTTATGCAGAGATTCTTGCGTTTGGCTAGTTTTGTTGGGCCAGAGGTTACTGGTGATGCTGTGCGTCAGGCACGTCATTTTAAATGGGCTTTGAAGAAGTGGGTGTTGGACAAGATCGTTAACACTACTTTTGAGGATGTTGCTGGAGTGCAGGATGCCGCCCGTAACATTGAGTTGCTGCATGCGGATCGGGTGCCTTATAAGCGTGATAGGGATGGTAACAGGGTGGATTCTCGTAGTCATGGTCGGCAGGACCATAGGCAGGATTCTCGGGGTCGACAGGACCAGGGGTATGATCAGAGGGGTCGTCAGGACCGTGGTTATAATAATAGACAGCAGGATTACAGGAACCAGGATTGTCGGGATACTGGTAGGTATGGTGGTGATCGGCAAGGGCAGAATAATAACAACCGACGTAGGGACTCTCAGCAGTATCAGCAGTCGGGATCGTCGAGTCAGAAGAAGATTGAAGCTCTACCCCCTCCTCCTACATGTCCTTCTTGTGGGAAGACTCATCCGGGTCCTTGTTATAGAGCTTCTGGTGGTTGTTTCGGGTGTGGATCTACTCATCATAAAGTCATCGACTGCCCTAAGAAGAAGACTGGTGGACCTAAGATTGATGATAGGACTGCTCCTAATTCAGGCAGGGTTTACTCTATGACTCGTGATCGGGCAGCTGGTTCCTCAGGTACTATTACGGGCTTTCTTTATATTGGAGATCGTACTGTCTTTGTTTTATTTGACACCGGTGCTACACATTCTATAATATCTACTTCACTTGCAAATAAAATAAACATAACCCCAACACAACTAATGAACCGTATATCTATTGCTACCCCGATGAAAACTCATGTGATTATTGATGTTGAGTATGTGAATTGCCCTCTTCGTTTCGATGATCGTATTCATGCTGCGAACCTTCTTCCCATCGATATGATTGACTTTGATATTATTCTGGGCATGGACTGGTTGGCTGCTCATAAAGCGACCATTGATTGTTATGCTCGTAAAGTGATCTTTGGTAATCTTCATCATCCTGATTTTGTCTATTCTGGTTCACAACCTCTGAAATCCGTAAAGATCATCTCGGCTATGAAAGCCCGGACACTGATTTCACATGGCTGTATTGGTTTCCTTGCTTCTATCAAGGATACTTCTGTGGATGTTCCGAGCATTGATGGTATTCGCGTTGTGCGCGATTTTACTGATGTGTTTCCAGATGAACTTCCTGGTATTCCTCCTGTTCGAGAAATTGAGTTCAGTATCGATTTGATTCCGGGTGCTGAACCCATATCTAAAGCTCCATACCGTATGGCACCGATCGAATTGAAAGAACTGAAGGAGCAATTGCAAGAATTGTTAGATAATGGATTCATTCGTCCGAGTGTGTCTCCATGGGGTGCTCCCGTATTGTTTGTTAAGAAGAAGGATGGAAGCATGCGTCTTTGTATTGATTATCGGGAACTTAACCATATCACAATCCGTAACCGTTACCCTCTTCCACGCATTGATGATCTATTTGACCAATTGCAAGGAGCGAGGCATTTCTCTAAGATTGATCTGAGGTCCGGTTATCACCAACTTCGGGTGAGGGAGCAAGATGTTCCTAAAACGGCTTTTCGAACTCGGTACGGTCATTATGAATTCTTGGTTATGCCTTTCGGGTTGACCAATGCTCCTGCAGTTTTCATGGACCTTATGAACCGGGTATTTCACGAATTCCTCGATAAGTTCGTCATTGTCTTCATTGATGACATCCTTGTGTATTCTAAGTCCGAGGAGGAACACGAGCAACATCTTAGTATGGTTCTGGAAGTTCTTTGACAGCAGAGATTGTATGCGAAGTTTTCGAAGTGCGAGTTTTGGTTGGATCGAGTAGCCTTCTTAGGTCACATTGTTTCTGCGGACGGTATTACTATGGACCCTGCGAAGGTTGAGGCTATCACAAAATGGCTGAGACCTACAAACGTGACGGAAGTAAGGAGTTTTCTGGGTCTTGCTGGGTATTATAGGAGATTTGTTGAAGGCTTTTCGCGTCTCGCTTTGCCTTTAACACAATTGATGAGGAAAGGAGAGAAGTTTGTTTGGACTGATGAGAGGGAAAGTGGTTTTGAAGAGTTGAAGAAACGTTTAGTGTCTGCACCTATTTTGACTCTTCCATCTGGTTCAGGTGGTTTTCAAATATATAGTGATGCATCGAAGAAAGGTTTGGGATGTGTGTTGACACAGCATGGAAAGGTGATTGCTTATGCTTCAATGCAGTTGAAACCTCACGAGGTGAATTATCCGACACATGATCTTGAGTTAGCGGCTGTGGTTTTCGCGCTAAAGATTTGGCGTCATTATTTGTATGGAGAGTCTTGTGACATTTTCACTGATCACAAGAGTCTTAAATACATTTTCACTCAGAAGGAACTGAATATGAGACAGAGGCGGTGGTTAGAACTCCTGAAGGACTATGATGTTAATATTCAGTATCATCCCGGTAAGGCGAATGTAGTCGCGGATGCTCTTAGTAGGAAGTCTGGTATGGTTGCGAGTTTAGAGTTTGATCCTCGTGTTTTGCATGACTTAGAGCTTCTTGATGTGGAGTTTTGTATTCGAGGTCAGGATGGTTATTGGGCTAGTCTTAAAGTTGAGTCCAATCTTATCTTGCGAATAAAGGAAGCTCAGAAGGAGGATGGTGAACTGTGGTCTATAGTTCAAGATGTTGAGGAAGGCAAACAATCAGAGTTCAAAGTTGACGAATTTGGTGTGGTTTGGTTTGAGGATCGTCTTTGCGTTCCTAACGATCCGGAACTTCGAGAGACTATTCTATCAGAGGCTCATAGTTCCCCGTTCACTATTCATCCTGGTTCTACCAAGATGTACAGGGATCTTAAACAACATTTTTGGTGGAATGGTATGAAACATGATGTGGCTTTGTTTGTATCTAAGTGTTTGACTTGCCAGCAAGTCAAGATTGAGCATCAAAGAGCGAGTGGGTTATTGCAGCCATTGGAGATTCCGAAGTGGAAGTGGGAAGAGATTTCCATGGATTTCATTACAGGTTTACCTCTTACCCGTAGGAAGCATGATGCGATTTGGGTGGTTGTTGATCGACTAACCAAGTCTGCTCACTTTCTCCCTATTCGTGTGAACTACGGAATTAGTAAGTTGGCGGACGTATTTCAGCAAGAGATTGTTAGACTTCATGGTATGCCTACGGCTATCATATCAGATAGAGACCCACGGTTTACATCTCGTTTCTGGAAGGGATTGCATAAGGCATGGGGTACGCGCCTTAAGTTCAGCACGGCTTTTCACCCTCAGACAGATGGTCAGTCGGAGAGGACCATCCAGACATTAGAGGATATGTTGAGGGCATGTGCTTTAGAGTGGACTGGTAACTGGGACGAATATTTGTGTTTGGTTGAGTTTGCATACAACAACAGCTGGCACGCGAGTATTCGTATGGCTCCTTTCGAGATGTTGTATGGTAGGAAGTGTAGGGCTCCAGTTTGTTGGAATGAGGTTGGTGAGCGCATTATTGAAGGTCCGGAGTTAGTTCAGATTGCTACCGAGAAAGTGGATGTTGCTAGGGAAAAATTGAAGGAAGCACATGCGCGTCAAAAGAGTTATGCTGATAAGCATCGGCGTGACTTAGAGTTTCGGGTTGGTGATCGGGTATTCCTTAAAGTTTCGCCGTTTCGTGGAGTTAAACGTTTCGGGATCAAGGGCAAGCTTAGTCCTCGATTCATTGGACCGTTTGAGATTTTGGAGCGCATTGGAGAGGTTTCGTATCGTTTGGCTCTTCCTCCGCAGTTATCACATGTTCACGACGTCTTTCATGTATCTCTTCTGAGGGGATACAATTATCATCCCTTGCATGTGGTGTCCTATCCTTTCGATCAGATTCAGCCCGATATGTCTCTTCCGGAGGAGCCGGAAGCTGTTCTTGATCGCCAAGAGCGAGTTATGAGGCGTAAAGTTATTCCTTTCGTTAAGATTCTTTGGCGGAACCACCCAGAGCGGGAAGCTACCTGGGAAACCGAGGAGTCTATTCGAGCTAGTTATCCTCACTTTGTATTCTGATCTGGTATGTCTCCGTTATGTTTCGATTCGTTTCATTTCTGATTCCTTTCAAATTTTGAGGACGAAATTTTTCTTTTTAGAGGGGAAGAAGTTGTAACACCTAAAATCTAAGAGCATGGGAAATGACTAAAATGCCCCTACAAGTTTAAAAATTATTTAAAAGCTTATAAAGTATCAAATAAATCCCAAATTTCTAACAATGCACAAGTTATGTATCCAAATAATTTTAACAACTTCATTTAACATTTATACAAGATACAAAATTACTAAAATACCCCTCATAGGGCCGATTGAGATAAAATTGATTTTAAAGTGATTTAAATTAAATTAAAATGATGTAAATCTTTATAAATATGGAAGATAATTATCACCAAATATTTTTCCACCTATAATTCCGAAATTTTGGTCCTCCCTCCCCCTCATCACACGGCATTCTTTTTTTAAAAGCAAATCCATATCATTTTCTCCCCAAAACCCTAATACCGATTTAATAAAACACACAAAGAAAATTCCCTTGGCCTCCATTCGACAACCCCATAATTCTCAAGCAATTTTATGTGATCAAACACTATCCAAGAGGTCCTAGAAAAATCCCTTTTCGAATTATTGAAGCTTGGTTTGTTCGTGGTGAAGGTTTCTTTTTGCCGAGCTTAATAAACAAGGTAATTCGTTTTTGATTCATTCGACCTCCACAAAATTCGTTTCTTATTTTTCTTGTGATTCTTACATCATATACAAACCACGAAAATTGATTTCAAGGTTGGAAGATTGTTGGTGAAGTCGTGGTCATTTTTGGTTCGATTTGGGTTATACGCGTGGTAAAGAAATTCGTACAGCCTATCCACACATCTAAGTATTGGTTTGGTATTTTTCTCAGGTCCCTTACACCCTATGAACATCATCTAAAATGCTCTAATCGATCCATGCATGCTCGACATCATTTTGGCGAATTAAACCTTAAAAACGTGTATAAAACCTAAATAATTGAATCCGAATTTTTGAGGCTTGAAACCTATTTTATTTAGACTCTATACAATCATAATATTCTGGGAAAAATGTTACATTGGATTGTTAAGGCCTAAAACAATTATTTTGGAACCATGTAAATAATCGGCTATAATAAAAGAAAAAGGAAAAATAAATCGTGTGAACTAGGGTTTGTGATTTAGGGTTTACTTGTTGTGTTAAATATAAATTAATGATGAATAAATGATGAACTAATGATTAGGTAAAGATTTGATTTAGGGTTCGTTAGGGTTTTCCTTCTTTTTGTGAAAACCGATTTGTATGTAAATGTTTTGGGTGAGTTTTGTAAACTTTAAAACTTAAGGGTTAATTCTGGAACTTTATTTGAGCTGTATAATATTCGAATAAAATATATAATGAGGGTGCTAAGTGTAAGTTTTGCATTTAAATGGATTAAAATGTATTTTAAACCTAATTAGGGTTTGTTTTGAAAATAATTAAAAGAGAGGGACTAAACATGTAATTTTCAGAAACTTGGAACTGTTTTGAGTAATTTAATATATTCAGGGGGTTATGTGTCATTTTGATAATTTAATGGCATAATATGTAATTAGTAATAATTAAAGATTGAAATTGTAAATTAAAGGGTTAAATATGTAACTTTTATAACTTGAGGGACTTAAAGTGTAAATTATGAATATTTGAGGATTCATTCGAATAACTTAATAAAATAAGTGCTCATTATGTAAAATGGATAAGTTAAGGGTTTAATGTGTATCTTTGAATACTAAAAGGTTTAAAGTGTAATTTTGGAAAGTAAAGGGTATAAAATGCAAAGTTATGAAACCCTAAGGACCAAATGAGTAAAAAGGTTAAAAGATACTTTATTTCCATTAATAATAATTCAACTTTCTAAATATGGAAACTTTCTAAAAGTGGAAACTTACTATTTATGGAAACCTGCTAAAAATGGAAAGTTACTTAAAATGGAAAGATATGAACTAAAAGGATGAATTATGATTCCCCCTCTTCTCCTCTAGGTGTGAAGAAGGAGAGGTCCTGAGCCACATCTATTTTCTGAGTTTGTTCTATTTTCTGTGCTTGCAATAAGGTACGGATACTCTGCCTTTTCAGTAAAGGCTCCATTATGCTATTATGACTTTGGAAATATGATACACTTAAGATTCCCCAAGCCATTGCTATGTTCCCTTTGATTGAACCTTGATACGATTATGAGATACACATTTGCCATATGACCTTTTGTATGATATGAGACCTGACTCTTAGTTTGATACCCGAGCCATTTCTGTTTCCCTACCTATGGAGGTACCATAGGCGTGTCTGTGATGCACCACTGGCATGACTAGTGTGTGGCCCTAGTGATTTGGCTACACCGTCCCCTTTCTGTTATATTATGTGCACACTTATGATATGATTTATTATGGCCAATCTGATTTCAGTGGGGGCGAATGGATGCATCCTAGATCTGTTCTGTTTAGTGGATTTAACTATGATTATGTTTATGATATCTGTCTGGTGACTGGTACTGTGTGCTATACATGCCTTTCACAACTTCTGGGAGTTGATCACTCCACTTTATGATACATGAGGACACCCCTCATATTATCTGGTTGCCTGAGAGGTATCCCCTCTGATTATGAGATTATGATATTGACGGCTTATATGATATGATATGATATGTTTCTGGGCTCGTGGTAGATGACTATTGTCACACCCCCAATTTACCTGACTTGCAGCGGAATGGAATGCCTGAGGGTGTAACTGTCATAGCACCATAACAAGGAAATATTGAACGACCTAAAGTGTCGTTTTGAAAACACATCGTTTGACTTATTAAAACATTCAGAGTATATTACATAGGTCCCAAAAGTCATGAAAGGTTTACAGAAATAAGTTTAGACATGTCAAACGATAATTATACATAAGTGCATGAAAGTGTCAAAGTGAGACGCGTCATCCTAGGTCCTCACTAAAATGACTCCATGCATGCCATGAAGTTTATGCTCTTAGTTACCTGAAAATACATTGCGAAAACGGTCAACACGAATGTTGGTGAATAATCATAGGTTTGTAAGTTAAATCGTATGTACATAAACCACAAGTATAAAGTAAACCGACATAAATGTCAAAATGCTACATTGTCCCTTAAGCTCATGACCCCGAAGCTAGACTTTGTAATGCCCCAACAGAGTGTTTACCAGACACTCACTTGATAAGACATGAAATGCATTCGTCCCGTTGGAGCAACCCAAACACGAATGGAGGCGTCACCCTCAATAGATCTATTCACTCACTCTCGCTTAGTACTGAAATTAACGGTCCATGATATTGAAAAGGGGACTTGTTATGATATGGTATAAAGGCAACTTAAGCAATGTATGGAATTTGTAATACTTGGGCATGTACGAAAGTAATTGATGCAATGTATTCTCCCCCGTGGGATTTGAAATCAAATAAGTAATTGAAAACGGGGCTATGAAAACTCACCTTAAGTGATGATACTTGAAATGAAATGAAGTGAACAACAATGATCGGTTAACTGCCGCAACCTAATATGAATGATGAACGATCTAATTTAGATCACCAAATGATGTTATGAATGTCCATGCTCATGTTCCTATACCACTCTACTCTTTGGAAAAACACTTGTGTTATCAAAAATATATAATCCAAGAATTTGGAAAAATATTGCTATTAGAAAAATAAAATAAGCTAGTAGCAATATATATATACTTATATATATATTGTATGTTTCCATGTTAGTGTTGAAATACTCGGGTTGTAATCCTTGAAATATCGCCTTGAAATGATGAAAATATACTCGTAATAACTAATACTTCACTAGTTATAAAATTTGATACTTGATATTATTTCTAGCTTATAAAAGTACTACGTAGTTTTAGTGTCAATTTTTACTAAAAGCTGTCAAATAAAAATGGGTTTAGCCGATATTCAAACGTGAATATCTTTGTCGTTATATGTCCGTTTTACTTGTTCTTTATATCCACGGTTACGTCTTAGTATGTAGTAATATATTTTGGAAAGCTCGGCTCCTCCGGGTTACGTCTAAAGTCTCTTTTTGTCCAATGAAAAACGTCCAACAGCAACTATTTTCCAGAAAAATACTTTTCGTCAACAATCTTGCAAAAATCATAACTTCTTCGTTATAAACTCTTTTTAATCCGTTCTTTCGCCTACGGCTTCGTTTTTGAAAGTATTTTCTAAAAATTTTGCCAAAGTTTACTTTGTATTTATTGATTTTCCTGGATTTCACAAAATGGGACAGCATGTCTAAAACATGCTCCAAATCAAGTTTTCAAGGTTTATAACTAATTTCTAACATCACCAAACCTCTTGTAATCACCACATAGCTAATCTAATCCTACCATACACCTTCTTAGGGTGCCATGGGCTCCTAACCAAGTTATTATAGCAAGGGAATTCATAAATAAGAAGTTAGGGTTTGTATGTTCCATTTTTGACAAAATAAATGGTGGTATAGCTAGTTGTACATGGTTTTTAGCATGGAACTCATGCAATACAAGTAAATATAAGATGATTCATGTAAAAATAAAGTTGATAACTTACTTGATAAAATGAGACGATTGAATGACTAGAAACCTTGGATTACTTGTGTATTTCTTGCTTGATTCTTGATTAGTCAAGTATAATGAACAACTTTGGTGCTTTAACTTATCAAAAACCTTCACTTGATCTATGTTTTTGGATTTGGTCGTGGGTTTGAAGATGAGGAAGAGAGAAAATGAGCTTTTTGATCTTAAGGATTTTGTATGATTTGTGAAAAATGGTTTATGTAATTACTTGTATAAGTATATTAGTATAAAATGAATACACTAATGCATGGGGTTAAAAATTGTAAGTATTATCCTTGGGAGGACTTTAGGGGGCCGGTTATGGTGAGCCAAGGGGGGGGGGGTGGGGGTACTTGGTATTTATTTAGAAATCTTGTGTAGTTTAGGTGCTAGTTAGTGTTATTTGTTAAAATCGGGTAACGGTTTTAATAGAAATAAATGTTCACGAAGTTAACCGGGACAAAATAAAGTCATAATAATGATAAAAATATGTTGAAAATATGTTGGGTACAATTACTGAGTGATCGGGTGATTATTGTTTAGTTTTCACGAAAACCGTCGTTATATTCATAAGCGTACGTTATAAATAAAATAAATTTCCAAAATACTGGGTAACTGAATATTATGACTTTTATGATGTTAAAATGGATATAAAAATATGTCGGGACCATTGTGGGAATATTTAGATATATTCGTCGTGTATAAACCGGGTGTTAACGTTTACTATAAATACTTATACGTAAAAACGTTAAATATACTGAATATAGAAATTTGAAAATCCTAAGAGTGGTATAACATGAAAATGTTGTTATGATGATATGCAGACTATCTCCAGTCCGTATGCAGTGTCCTTAGCACTAATGAAATGAATTCGCACCTAAACCAATCCGGTTACGCGAATTTGAATACCCGTAAACTAAATTTACGATGAAATGAGTAATGCACGTGAATGATGAAATATTTTTCCGGAAATGAATAGTGTTCAGTGAATAGTAAATTTCTCAAATGGTTCTCAGAATATCAAATTGACCTCGAAAATGATGAATAGTAAATCGATGAATAGTGTTTTGATGAATAGTGATTTATGAATAGTAAAAAGTCGAAGTTTGGGAAAATGACCTGAAATGGTAAATGACCTGAAATGGTGAGTTGTGACATCCGCCCACCCAAATAGGAATTTAGTCCCTGAATTCAGCTAGTGTTGGTCTCGGTAATAGGTTTGGTGAAAAGGTGTGGATACTTGCATTGCATTTGGTCCTCTCGTTCCTAAGTAAACTCGGGTCCTCTTCGAGAATTCCAGCGAACCTTAACGATCGGAATTCTACTATGCTTTAACTGTTTGACCTCTCGGTCCATGGTTTCAACTGGTTCCTCCACAAAGTTAAGTTTGTCATCCAACTGAATCTCTTCTAATGGTATAACGGATGACTCATCTGAAAGGCATTTCTCAAGGTTTGAGACATCTAATCCATACTGATAATAATGTCAAAACTTCCAAGTTCTACGGGCATAAGGTCTATATTGTATGGGTGATTTAGGAAATTGATGGTGCAACCACGGATAACGGTGTTGGTGTTAACTAAAGACCTATCGGCTAATTTAACAATATAGGGAATGTCTAAAGTAGTTGGTTCTATGTTAAGTAAAGGTGCAAATGCAATAGAAACAAAACTTCTATCCGTTCCTGAATCAAATAAAATGGATGCATAACGATTATTAACGAGGAACGTACCCGCAACAACATTCGGGTCCTCACGGGCATCATCTCCTCCCATAACATAAGCCCTTCCTCGAGCTACTCCTCCTTGATTTCCAGCTCCTTGATTCTTCCTCTTTGGGCACTCACTCCTAAAGTGTCCAATTTCTCCGCAGTCGAAACATGTTACTGGTGGTTTCTGATTTCCACCCAAGTTTGGATTCCAGCAATCCCTGGTGTAGTGACCAGCCTTCTTGCAGTTGCCACATATATCTGGGCAACGTCCTGGGTTATGGTGTTTCTGACACTTATCACACTTGGGTAGATTTCCAGCATACCCTCTCCCTTCAGTAGGTCCTGCAGCATAGGCCCTTGCCACTTCTTGCCTCTTAGGTGGTGGCTGAATAGCATTTCCACCTTGGTTACCGTCAAACCTCCTTTTGTTGTTGTTATTGTTGTTTGGGTTGTTGTTTCGGTTATTGTTGTTATTTGCAGCAGATTTTCCTTTCAACACTTGGACCATAAGTTTCTGAGTTATACGAATGGCCTCTTCCATTGTTTGTGGGTCGAAAGACATCACATCCCCTCGGATGCTTTCGGGTAATCCCCCAGTAAAATTCTCCATCTTTTTCTCATCATCCGGAACCATAGTTGGACATAGTGTAGCCAACTCCTGAAACTTCCTGATATAAGTCTCAATGTCATCACCTTTTGTTACCAGCTCATAGAATTCGGTTTCCAACTTTTGCACCTCAGTACGAGGGCAAAACTTCTTAGTCATCAGCTTTTTGAATTCAGCCCAAGTGAGTTTGTAGGCATTCTCCATACCAATAGGCTGAGCATACGAATTCCACCAAGACATGGCTTCATCCAGCAGCATACCTGTAGCAAACTTTACCTTGTTAACCTCCTGACAACCACACATGAGAAAAACGTTCTCAGTCTTCTCAAACCAGCAGATTAAAGCAACCGCTCCCTCAGTACCCTTATACTTGATAGGATCACTAATCTTGAAATCCTTCCAAGTACATTCACGCCTAGTAGTGGGTTGAACCACTTCAGCAGTAGGTGGAACCTCAGCAGTCCTAGCAGCAACTTCAGCTCTCTCAGTCTCCAGAGCTTCTGCTATACTATCCCTGACCAACTTGCGGATAGCTGCTTGTGTCATAGCGGGTGTTTCTGATGTAGCCTTGGCTTTCCTTGGCGCCATACTTCTGATAAATAATAATCGACAACAACCATGAGAAAACTATAATAGAAATAGTCATCGTACAAAAATATACGCCCACAACATGTATATATACAACCACAACAAGTATAAATACAACCACGACACGTATAGATACAACCACAACAAGTATAAATACGTTAACCATAAAGAGCAACCATGAAACATCATAAATATAATCACAACACATGAATATAATACATGAAAATTTCAGCCTACATGGACCGATATATATATAGCACAACATTTCCAACATAGTAGAGTCGCACTTGATATATTTGTTTGTACAACAACCAAAAGACTACAAGTTCTTGAACTACGTCCCACACCTCGGGACTAGGAAATAGTAAAAGCTAATACAATACTAGTCTATGTCTATGCTCCTCCAGGTGCTCCAGATGGTCCAGGCTCTCCCCTCAGACGGCGAATCTCACGATCCATCGCAACCACGATCTCCTCCAGATGCTGAACTCGTAACTGAGAAGAAACATCCCTGCGCTCCATCACTGTCAACCTCTCACGAAGCAATGCCAACTGATCTACCTGCTCCCACTGAGTCTCCTGTGTCGCCTGAGCTCTATCTCGAATCTCAGGTAACTCATCCCTAAGTAGCTCAATCTCCTCCTGGTGCCTCAACTGTCGTGCCTCAAGTCCATGATATGACACATCGATACTAACTCTACCTAACAGTAAACCCTCGATCTGCTCCTCAGCCGCCTCTAGTCGAGGAGTGATATCCTCATCAACCCTATAGTCCAAACTATCAATCTGATCCTGATGAGCCCCTAGCTGGCCCTCCAATGTAACATCTGCAGGCTCCCTAGTATCAGTAGGCTCACTAGCAACTGTAGACTCCCTAGCAACAATAAGCTCTCTAGCAGCAGTAGGCTCCCTAGCAGCTGCCGCTCTCGAACACTCCCCTACATGGTATACTGGTGGTGGTTCTGCTGATTCTGACTCTGTAGTAGGGGAATCTGGTGTAGTAAACCTAGCACGCTTCCTAAGCGGTAATAGTGAAGTCGATATGCATGTAGTAGCAGGTATGGCTGGTGGTGGTGTAGGTAACATAGGAATAGTGGGTACCTTAAAGGTAGATGTAATAGGGCAAACTCTCTTCCTAGGACCTATAGTAGTTTTACTGCGTGGAAACATAAGTATAGGTTCTGATGGAACAGTGGTAGCAGGGGATGATGTATCAGCGGGTGTACAGGTAATCTCGGGTGGTGCAGTAGGGGAAACATGAGGAGTAGGAGCCGTCTCATCCTCCTCAAAAGGCTCTGTTTCCTCACCTGATGCCGAGAATGGCAACACAGGTACAAGAGGAATAGGTGGTGGTGAACGGGCAGTAGAAGACATAGAGCCTTCAACATCGGAATCTGTGATGGTGTACAGTATGACAACATTTGGGTTTGCAGACATGGTTCTGTGATAATCAAGGTGAAATAAAATAAATAACTCGTAATGAAATCACCTAAAACAATGAACATGCACTTATGATGAAATGATGAGATGCTATGATAATGTGGTTATAGTCTAGGGTCAATGATACATCCTAGTTCTCTATAACCTTAGCTCTGGAACCAATCTGTCACACCCCCAATTTACCTGACTTGCAACGGAATGGAATGCCTGAGGGTGTAACTGTCATAGCACCATAACAAGGAAATATTGAACGACCGAAAGTGTCGTTTTGAAAACACATCGTTTGACTTATTAAAACATTCAGAGTATATTACATAGGTCCCAAAAGTCATGAAAGGTTTACAGAAATAAGTTTAGACATGTCAAACGATAATTATACATAAGTGCATGAAAGTGTCAAAGTGAGACGCGTCATCCTCGGTCCTCACTAAAATGACTCCATGCATGCCATGAAGTTTATGCTCTTAGTTACCTGAAAATACATTGCGAAAACGGTCAACACGAATGTTGGTGAATAATCATAGGTTTGTAAGTTAAATCGTATGTACATAAACAACAAGTATAAAGTAAACCGACATAAATGTCAAAATGCTACATTGTCCCTTAAGCTCATGACCCCGAAGCTAGACTTTGTAATGCCCCAACAGAGTGTTTACCAGACACTCACTTGATAAGACATGAAATGCATTCGTCCCGTTGGAGCAACCCAAACACGAATGGAGGCGTCACCCTCAATAGATCTATTCACTCACTCTCGCTTAGTACTGAAATTAACGGTCCATGATATTGAAAAGGGGACTTGTTATGATATGGTATAAAGGCAACTTAAGCAATGTATGGAATTTGTAATACTTGGGCATGTACGAAAGTAATTGATGCAATGTATTCTCCCCCATGGGATTTGAAATCAAATAAGTAATTGAAAACGGGGCTATGAAAACTCACCTTAAGTGATGATACTTGAAATGAAATGAAGTGAACAACAATGATCGGTTAACTGCCGCAACCTAATATGAATGATGAACGATCTAATTTAGATCACCAAATGATGTTATGAATGTCCATGCTCATGTTCCTATACCACTCTACTCTTTGGAAAAACACTTGTGTTATCAAAAATATATAATCCAAGAATTTGGAAAAATATTGCTATTAGAAAAATAAAATAAGCTAGTAGCAATATATATATATACTTATATATATATTGTATGTTTCCATGTTAGTGTTGAAATACTCGGGTTGTAATCCTTGAAATATCGCCTTGAAATGATGAAAATATACTCGTAATAACTAATACTTCACTAGTTATAAAATTTGATACTTGATATTATTTCTAGCTTATAAAAGTACTACGTAGTTTTAGTGTCAATTTTTACTAAAAGCTGTCAAATAAAAATGGGTTTAGCCGATATTCAAACGTGAATATCTTTGTCGTTATATGTCCGTTTTACTTGTTCTTTATATCCACGGTTACGTCTTAGTATGTAGTAATATATTTTGGAAAGCTCGGCTCCTCCGGGTTACGTCTAAAGTCTCTTTTTGTCCAATGAAAAACGTCCAACAGCAACTATTTTCCAGAAAAATACTTTTCGTCAACAATCTTGCAAAAATCATAACTTCTTCGTTATAAACTCTTTTTAATCCGTTCTTTCGCCTACGGCTTCGTTTTTGAAAGTATTTTCTAAAAATTTTGCCAAAGTTTACTTTGTATTTATTGATTTTCCTGGATTTCACAAAATGGGACAGCATGTCTAAAACATGCTCCAAATCAAGTTTTCAAGGTTTATAACTAATTTCTAACATCACCAAACCTCTTGTAATCACCACATAGCTAATCTAATCCTACCATACACCTTCTTAGGGTGCCATGGACTCCTAACCAAGTTATTATAGCAAGGGAATTCATAAATAAGAAGTTAGGGTTTGTATGTTCCATTTTTGACAAAATAAATGGTGGTATAGCTAGTTGTACATGGTTTTTAGCATGGAACTCATGCAATACAAGTAAATATAAGATGATTCATGTAAAAATAAAGTTGATAACTTACTTGATAAAATGAGATGATTGAATGACTAGAAACCTTGGATTACTTGTGTATTTCTTGCTTGATTCTTGATTAGTCAAGTATAATGAACAACTTTGGTGCTTTAACTTATCAAAAACCTTCACTTGATCTATGTTTTTGGATTTGGTCGTGGGTTTGAAGATGAGGAAGAGAGAAAATGAGCTTTTTGATCTTAAGGATTTTGTATGATTTGTGAAAAATGGTTTATGTAATTACTTGTATAAGTATATTAGTATAAAATGAATACATTAATGCATGGGGTTAAAAATTGTAAGTATTATCCTTGGGAGGACTTTAGGGGGCCGGTTATGGTGAGCCAAAGGGGGGGGGTGGGGGTACTTGGTATTTATTTAGAAATCTTGTGTAGTTTAGGTGCTAGTTAGTGTTATTTGTTAAAATCGGGTAACGGTTTTAATAGAAATAAATGTTCACGAAGTTAACCGGGACAAAATAAAGTCATAATAATGATAAAAATATGTTGAAAATATGTTGGGTACAATTACTGAGTGATCGGGTGATTATTGTTTAGTTTTCACGAAAACCGTCGTTATATTCATAAGCGTACGTTATAAATAAAATAAATTTCCAAAATACTGGATAACTGAATATTATGACTTTTATGATGTTAAAATGGATATAAAAATATGTCGGGACCATTGTGGGAATATTTAGATATATTCGTCGTGTATAAACCGGGTGTTAACGTTTACTATAAATACTTATACGTAAAAACGTTAAATATACTGAATATAGAAATTTGAAAATCCTAAGAGTGGTATAACATGAAAATGCTGTTATGATGATATGCAGACTATCTCCAGTCCGTATGCAGTGTCCTTAGCACTAATGAAATGAATTCGCACCTAAACCAATCCGGTTACGCGAATTTGAATACCCGTAAACTAAATTTACGATGAAATGAGTAATGCACGTGAATGATGAAATATTTTTCCTTAAATGAATAGTGTTCAGTGAATAGTAAATTTCTCAAATGGTTCTCAGAATATCAAATTGACCTCGAAAATGATGAATAGTAAATCGATGAATAGTGTTTTGATGAATAGTGATTTATGAATAGTAAAAAGTCGAAGTTTGGGAAAATGACCTGAAATGGTAAATGACCTGAAATGGTGAGTTGTGACAACTATCCTATTTTTCCTTTCTATTATTCATTTGTTTATTCCTTATGATATTCCCCAATGCACTGTAATTCAGTTCTATTTCATTATCGTTGCTTCGTTTATGTATCTGTTCACTGGGCTTTTTAAGCTCAGCCGCATTTCCTTTTCCCTGCGGCAGGTTTCTAAGCTAGGAGCTGGGCTTTTGCTATGGGATGAGAGTTAGAGCTTGTGTTGAAGCTTTTACCTTAGATGACCACCCCATGTTATGACTTTGGATTTGGATTATGTTCTTATTTCCTTTGGATTATTTCTTCATCATTGAACTTATGTACTTTGACTTAAGCTGTGTTGGCTTGGTCTTTCTTATTGAATTATGTTTAAGACTTCCGCTGTGTATGATATTATGTATGTATGCTTTGATATGTCACCATCCTTGCGGCACTTCTACCCTTGTCGGGTTGGGGTGTTACATTAGCTATCACTTTAAGGAGTTACGTTGTAGTACTCAGTGTCAAATGGTGTTGTGGATAGTTCAAGAGGTGGATATTTCATATACTGTTTGATTGTTTTGGGTATATGGCACTACCTATGCTTTTAGGAGTTACGTTGTAGTACTCAGGATAGGTTCTTAGTCACACTTTTGTACAAGATTAAGCCCCATATATAAGGGATGTTTACTTCATTCTCAGATCAGTTATATTGGATTGTGTCCATTAAGTGGTCATTTACTAGCTGGTTGGATTTGAAGAGCTTGCTTATAGGTTGAAGAGAAGAGATGAGATTGTAGATAAAGAGAGTCATATTTTTTTGACATATTCTCACAGAATTATGCTTACATGACTTCAATATTGCATCAAGTACAAGGAAATTTATGGCATGTACACAACACTATGATGATTCCGATAACTCACAAACATCAGGAGGGAGAAGAACATGCCGAAAGAAGTAGTGTTTCATCTTCAGTGATTGGATTGACTGAGAGAATTGTGCTTACCATCGTGGATGGAGAAGCAGTGCGTGGCATCGGGGCTTATTTACCAACTTGGATGCAATACTATGTGAGTTATGCTGTAATGATGTTCCCTGAATGACAACCATTGTGCTATAGTCTAGTGTCTACTTTATCCGTTGCATGTTCCGTTGTGTGATTTGAAGACTAAAGAGATTTTATGAAAGAAAGAGTTGTTGTCAGTTCAGGAGGGAGCAGGTAAAAGAAAAAGGCTCACTAGTTAAGAGGGAGTATTAACCTAACTAGACCATTATAGTTGAAGTTTAGAATTACAAAGAATCAGTGTCGTCAGTGCCAAAGATCAAATGCCGAGATTTTCAGAATAGAAGAACTTTAAGTCCGCCTTAGTATGTAGACTACAAAGACTCTGGGCTTCAACTACGTCAACATAGTTTATTATTATTGTAATTTACTTTGTTTATAGGTCTCATTGTAACCATTCACGTGTGACGATATCTTGGAGGGAGATTGTTAGCCTCGCTTTTTTCTAAAGATAACGTCACACAAGTGAATTGTACTAGATTTGTAACAAGTAGTACCCGCAGGGACTACTATTGTACGTTAGGAAAACTTATATTGTAATGAGCCTATAAATACCCCTAATGATTCTCCATGAGGGGTATGGGAAATTGTGTAAGCTTCATTCATTTATTCATTTATAATAAAACACTTTTCTTTTCACCTTTCTCTCTCTACTTTCTTTCTCTAGAATAATGATGTATTACGATCGGCCGCGGCCTCCTGAACGTCTTTCTTGGTCGTAACAAATGTACTTTTATTCTTGGAACAAGTCAACTCTACTTTTGTGAACAGTTCTACCAACTATTGACAATGCTTTTCACCAGCTAGTACTTTGACATGCTTTAATTTGACAAACCTTTTGTCATGCGTCTTTCCTTTATCAAATTAATCCCGCTTATATTTATCAGAGAGATTCAAAGCTAAGCTCAAGTGGTTGTAGTAAAGAGTGATCAAGTGTATCAGAGTATTGTTATCCTCTGATTCATTTTATACCCTCAGCGAGTCTCTTCTACATCTTAGTTGATATCCATATCAGCTAATGAGTATGTCTTCAAGTGGTATTCGACTTCCTTGACGATGTTTATGACTTGAACTTCTTCCGAGGTTGCTATGCTTCAGCGAGTCTTCTTGACAGTTGATATGAGTTGTTCTACTTAACTTAGTCTAATTTGTGTTCAAATCTAGTCAGAGGAGCCCAAAAAACCTTAACCGTGTTTGTGAAGCATCAATATCAAGAAGAAGAAGTCTCGTGCATATCAACAAAGTTACTGGAGCTTACGTTTTGCAGGATATAAAAGTAAGTATTCCTAAACACCCTTTATACGTTCCATGATTAGGAGATCTGATTAATTAGGATTTTGATCTACATGGTCTTTATTTGTTTATTGAACATTGTGCATGTTTTATAGACCATGCGGGTGGCCACCAAATTCCTACAATTTTCTATCCCCAGACCTCCCTACCACGTATAAGGCCCTTATGGAGAGAACGCACACGTGTTCCAGAGAAGTGATAAGAGCCGGACTTGAAACACTTTTCAAAATTCAAATTGATACTAAGACTTCCTGAGGGATGCGTAGTAAATACATGGCTAACTATCCCTAGGCAAGTGGGAGGGTAAAAGTCTGATTCATACTGATTACCTTCGTTAAATGCACAAACAATTTAATTGCATATAATCCTTATTGCAATTTATTCTAAGGATTTGTAAGCCTGCTACCTAAGTCGAAAGCAATACATCCGAAATGTATGCATCACTTTCGACTGTGGGGCTTGATGATGTACCATCCAAGCAGCTCAAAGGTCTCCCCTTCGAACTGAATCCGGATACTACATTCGGAATGACTTCGAAGACCTCCTAAAATCTCCTTGCGTAAACTTATTCACAAACAATAATCACCACTAAGGGAATATGCCATTCAAAGACTAACACCCTCTCAAATGTGGTCTTCGAAGATATTGTCACAGAGGTCATCTGTGACCAACTCAACCCACAATCCACACCTAGTCAGGGCTTCCCTATCCGGTAGGGTAGACACAACACCCATCGGTTACCGAAATCCATTGGACACCCCCATGAACTCCGGTTTTAATGCAGAAGCTTGCTATAGCTTATTCCCAACCACTATAAATAGCATGGGAGAGATTTAAGTTTGATCAAGTTCTCAACACTCTCATTCCATACTTTAGCACTCAAAACAATCATAATCGATCACATATTTACTCTCATGCCGGTGGTGATTCGCAAATCCAACCCATGCCCTTCACTTAACGTAGTGTTTTGGTTCGTCTTATTTTCAAGTTACTAACAACTGGCAGTCACCACTCACACATATACCCATTTGATCACCATAAATAGGTTTGATAGTACGATTTATTTCATAATCAACTTCGATTGTGTTATTTTAAGAAACCATCTATTTAATACATAACCATATATGGAAGTGAAAATTATAAAGCTTGGGAATTCCTGAGGTGGCTTTCAAGAAGATAACAACAACGTGCAAGCAGATTTTGTGAAATTTCTACACTGCTGATCATACGTATGCACATCATGCTTGATTTTTTTTAGTTGTTTAATTGGTTTTGTGACGGGACCTTTTATGGCGAAAGTTAGCACTGTCTGCCTATATTTAATTTACCAAAGCAAAAAGTTCTACTGGTACTAGATTCACGATAGTTTATTTAATTTGTTTATTTTCTTAATTTCATCATATAACTATGTAGTCTATGTGCCATAAGAGATTACGATAGATTCATGCATATTTACCTATTTTTAGTGTTTGAACTGTTGAAACGTCGCAATTTTATTTTATTTGTGTATAGACATTGCCATGAAATGTACATCGATCACAACAAGTGCCCATATGAGCCACTATGAAGTAGAGACTGTTATCGAAGTTCTCGTGCTGTTGGCTAAAATTGGTTGTCGAAGTTCTCGAGATGATTTTGTTTATTACTTGAACTGCACAGTTATAAACTAAAGAATTAAACATACTGTTACAGGATGACTTATAAAAGTTCCTATAAAACTTAATATAATAATGACTTTAAGAAATTTGATTTTATTGTCATCTCATTAGATATCAGTCAACAAAAAGTACAAAATAGCAATAGTATGTATAGAAAGTCCCCGCCGACAAGCTTGACACATAATTGGGGACCAAGTCATTTGTTTGAACTTTGAACCGACCCACTAGGAGATCAAAAGTCAAAACAAAGACTAAACAACACCAATTTTAGTCTCCTCATAAACAAACAACAAGTGTATTGTGTACATATGGTCCACTAGAAAGTAGAAAAATTATCAAAGGCTTGTTTTCCTATCTTCCTACAGCATTTCTAATGGGAGATAGAAAAATAATTTTCTTTGAATTTTTTTATTAAAAGCCTTTTCCCCATTATAACTTTGTTTAGCAAGGTAATGACTTGAAGCTTTATCCTCCTTGTATCATTTAGATATTTTAATAATAAAAATATCAAGAGCTTTAATTATTATTATTATTATTATTATTATTATTATTATTATTATTATTTTTTTTTTTTTTTTCATTGAAGTGGATTTTGTGATAACAAGTAGAAGGTAATGAAAATATGAGGCGGCAGAAAAAGAGTCTTCCAAAGACGTATTACATTATCAATACATTATCGATGCTCTTATAATCTTTTTAGAAACATATATGTTCCCATAAAGAAACTCGCATGGTCCCGTAAAGAGCCACATTGAATGTATACGACGTATCAACCAAAAATTTGCAATTTTTATTGTCCTCAGTTCATTAGTGAATCGCGAAAGAGAAGATGTCTTTAATTAGTTGTGCATGTTTTGAATCGGCCCAAAAAAATATTGTGTAAGACTTGATACTTTTTGCCTTCTTTGTGTTCCATTTTTTCTTTTGGTTATGGTATAAAATAAAACACAATTACTCTCAAATATACGTTTCTTTGACTTATCGCATCGGAAGACCAAATCAAAAGGCTTTTATTAACTACAAATAGCATCGTTTTCACTGTTGCGGGTACCATGTGATTTAATTTTTTCGGCTAATAATTTATTTATTTGTAGGGATATGACATGCGGAAAAAAAGTACATGGACGACACCTGCACGACTCGACAAACCGCAAGGACTATTTTTGTAATTCACTATGTTTTATTAATTGTTACAGAATTGGATGTTCAAAACCATTTTATGAGAAATGTGTTAATCTTAAAAACTTATAAAGCATGCATCACATCCTCTAATGCCTTAAAAGTTTTTAAATTTTTATGAATGTTTTTTTTCCCTATTATACTTTTTATTATAAATGGCAAGTTAGCAAAAACTTAATATTCTTGATCATCTTGTTTCAAAATACACGCATAGACCTTAATACAAACAGCAAACACATGATTTCAAAATCAATGAGAATACTTTCTAAAGTTTCAAAATACACGCATGGACCTTAACACAAATAAGTGAGTAACAATACTTTTTATAATTAACTAAATGATTACCCGTGAATAGCAACAAGATTTTTTAGCGGTATATAGTTATAATAATATTTTGGTTAAGTGTTTTGTGTAACCAAAATATCATTTTAACTATCTAGCGATATAAAATCTCGTTCTTATGCACCGGTAATTGTCTGGTATATTATATGATATATACAAATTAGTATACTTGTTAATTATTACTCGATCCGTTTTAAATTATAAATCAACTTTTAAAATGCATGCAGTTTAAAAATATTGTAACTAGTTACATTTTTCACCGATCAATATAATCCTTATTCACTAAATTCTTTTTAATTAGTTAATCATTATAACAACATATATAAGAACAATATTTAACATGTGTTTACATAGAACTTATATTATATCTGAAAATTATTAGTTTTACAACAAGCGTTTAAACAACCGTCAAAGTTATTATAAGTTTTTTATTCTATACTGAATTTGACTTATTTATAAATGACGTGTGTGTGTCGTACTCCTCGCTAGTTACCAATATGTCAAATAACATGTGCGTGACTTTGACATGCATCCTAATTATTCAAAGGGTGCTCATTACTTTTCTTTCTTATCGTCAAACTCATCATTTCAATTTTGCCCGACCCACTCATCTAGAAAGACTGTTAAAAGGTCATTTTCATTTATTGATTATGAAGCACGTGCCAAAATATATATTGTCATAACAAACAGGGTTAACCTTAAACAAAACTTGATGTTCAAGAGATAAAAAAAAATTAAAAAAAAAAGGAATATCAATCTCAAGTGCTTTATCCGTTGATGTTGTACATGATTAGAAGATAGATAAACCGTACTGACATTATCACAATACAACAACGTACTAGAAGACCACATGTGAAGCTCACGTAGAAGATTATACAACCAACAAGTCTCAGCAACAACATTGGAAACATAACGGTATTGGCCTCAGCACCGGAACGAGAAAGCATAATCTGACACTCAAAGGACTAGGAGAGAAGATTGTTGCAAAGAAATAAACAATACTTAGAAGTAGATCGCCTAGTAGTAGGATGACCAACCCGCATAATACAATTGTGAACCATAACCCATAGTACTACGAACATAACGTAAAATCCGCTTCATAGTGGTAAAATGAGGCTCCCATTGATCGTGCATACATAAACACACCTGATGTCCTGCATAAAAAAATTTATGGACGAGCAAATGTAAGATACCCTAGGGCACCTGCAAGACTGCGATACAATCAACACTTAACTTAGAATATCAACCGGTGTGTGACAAGGATTATAATTGAGCATGTACACACGTAAGAACATCATAAGCATATTTCTCCTGAGACAAGAATATCCCTGAAGTAGAACGAACTACACAAATCCCTAGAAAATAATTAAGCGGTCCAGGGTCCTTTTTGGTAAACTCCTGATGAAGAGAAGTAATAATACGCTCTAAAAGTGCTGCAAAAGAAGCGGTCAAAACATTATCATCAACATATAACAATAAGTAAGCAATATTAGTCCCATGCTCGTAGATAAATAAAGAAGAATCACAACGACTATGATGAAATCCAACCCGAGTAGCATAACGCGCAAATCTCTGAAACCAGGCCTGATGAGCCTGCTTCAGACCATCAAGAAACTGTTGTAGAAGAGAAACATGATCAGGATGTTTGGGATCATGAAAACTAGGAGGTTGATGCATATACACAGTCTCAGACAAACTACCGTCAAGAAATGCATTCTTGATATCAAGTTGATGACAACTGTCGAGAAACTGCAAGACTAAGAACATTACGAATAGGAGCTGATTTAACCACCGGTATAAACATCTCATCAATATCAACTCCCAACTTCTAAGAACTACCATTCCACAATATGAGCCTGGTTGTGACTAAAGGAACCATATGCTAAATACTTGTGCTTAAACAACCACATGGAGCGAACAATGTTCTCACCATATGGACGAGGCACAAGAAACCAAGTATTGTTTCTAAATAATGCATTATATTCAACAATCATAGCCTTTGCCAATTAGGATCACTAAAATCCGCACTGTAAGACTTAGGAATAGGACTAAAAATTGACACATTTAAAGTAAAACATTGCATAGGCCTTTTAGAGCTAACACGAAAACAAGTAACCATGGGATGGACTAAAGTGTGATTAAGATTTGGTAGATTTTTGTTGTATGCTTAGATTGTAGAGATTAGATAATTGGTGCATGTATTAGTGGACTGAGGTTGAGTGTTAGATAAAGGTGTGTGCGAGAAGAGGTAAAATTTTATACATTTTTAAGGGGTCATTTATCCTCTAAATTAGTACATATTTGATCATTTATTGCCCTAAATCGTTTGTATTTGTATTTTAGGTACCTGGGAAGCAAATGCTGGAAAAGGATGCATTTGAGCTTAATTGTACAAGAAAACAAAGAAAACAACAACATCGGGAAAAACCGTCACAAGAAGGTCTTGTGAAAACGTCACAGCCACATTGGTGACGTTGTCACATGGGGGCTGACCACTCAGGATCCTATGATGGCCTCGAGATGACGGTGTCAAGACAAAAGATATAAAGGCTAACGGCGTCACAATCCCAACCTGACACCGTCACAACTAAGTCGGTGCGATAGCAAACCCTAACAAAAGACGAGCTGATGGCGTCACACGTAACAAGTGAAGTCGTGACAAATGTAATATAATGATCTAGTTAGGTTATTACTCCCTCTGAATACTTTTGAATACTTCTGCATCAATCTTTTGCTGTAAATGCACGGATCTTTGCAGCTTTGAACTTCATGTGCTATAATGATCTAGTTAGGTTATTACTCCATCCTAACTTGTGAGCCTTTTTTCATTTATCTACTCCCTTCTGAACTGACATCCCACTTTCATCAAATCTCTTTAGTCTTCTAACACGCAGTGGAGAAAGTGGACTATAAAGTGTAGCAGCATAGTTGTCGTTCAGGGAACATCATATCAACATAACTCACATAGATTTGCATCCAAATTGGTAAATAAGTCTCGATGTACACATTATCTAAGCACAATTATATACTTGTTATCTAAGCACAGTTCCCTCAATCAACCAAATCATGAAAGATGAAACCATAATAACCAGTTAACCTCCCAGAAAAATCACTGGTGTATATGCCTATAGCCCTTCTTCATTGACCCGATAAATCTTCGTGTACACTACTTCTCCCTCTTGATGATTGCGAGTAATCGGAATCATCATAATGTCGTGTACATGTCGTAAAATCAACTTGTACTAGAAGCAATATTAGAGCCATCACAACCTATTTAAGCATAATTATGTGAGAATATGTTGATAAATACTCTCAATACAGTTCTCTTATACCACCTGTAATCGAACCTCCTTTTAATTCAAGTGGCTAATAGTAATTACCACAAATGGAAACAACCCTATATGACCAACTTGAAAAAGAAGTAAACACCTCAAATTTGTGACTTAATGCTTGTACTAAAGATAAACGTGACTTAGAACCTATACTGAGCACTACAACGTAACTCCTTAAAGTATCAGGTGCACAGTGGATAAACACCCAGACAAGTTTATTGTTGATGTAACTAATGTTCCAAAAACGTTATTTCTATCTTTCGATATCTCTAAGTTTTGATGATAACAAAATGTGAAAACACTTTACGTAAAAATTAACGTAAACAAGTTTTTAGTCGAAATATCCCGTTTCTATGTTAATCACTCTAGGTAAGAACAAACAAATTTACAACTTGACAAATGATCAAAGAAGTGAATTTGCAGTTTAGACTTCACATTTTTAATGTGACAAAACTTTCTTTTCAAAAATACACATTACAAATTATTTTTGAAATATAAAGAAATGTTTTAATGAGAAAAGAAGTTTGAATTTCCTAACAGCTAATTCCCCCCCCCCCCCCCCCCCCCCGCTAAAATTAGGTCCTAACTTTCCTAAATAAACTTTCACCATTAAGAACAAAAACAGAAGCGTTTTTGTCTGGCACGATACCACGGTACCACTAAATTTAGTAGTACCGTGTGACAATTAGTGGTGCCGTGTACCTTAAAGGGGAAAATTTTCCCTGCCTGTAAATACTAACCAACTTCACAGTTTTTGGGCATCCTTTTTCACACAAGACTTTCTGTATTCCATTCTTCTTTCTTACTTACATTCATTTGATCATTAGTTAGTTTTCTTTTGTTTAAAGATTGATCCTTTCATCCAACCAAAGATCATCTACATTCCTCTACTAGTCAAGAGAAGAACACATAGTGTCAAGAAGACAAAAAGTCTTAAAGTCTTTGTGTAGTGCACTTACATTACTTATTGTTTACTTGATTGTATCTTGATATACATCAAGTGTTGTAATCTTGTCTAAGCTATCTTGTGTTGATCATCGTGATCTTGTTGAGATTTTGGGGGTCTCTTGTAGCTAGTGTGGTATTGTGTTCATCAAGTAGATCAAGAGTAGAGTGTGTAGATTTTGTAAGGATTAAGCAGATCGTGTGAGAAGTGAGGATCGTGTAGATCATGGTAGATTGGTACTAGCTAAGATTGGTACTCGACATTTAGCTTTGTGTCGAAAAATAACATAAGCAATTTTGTACGGTTTTCTCCACCTAAAGGAAGGTTGTTGACATAGTGCTTAGAACTTCCGAGTTGGGTACTCTGGGAGTGGAGTAGGGCGAAGAAGAGCTTCGTGACTGAACCACTATAAATCTCTTTGTCTCAGTTTGATCTTTCCATCTCATCTCTTTATATTTATTACTTATATTAGTTAGTGTAGTGTAAAGTTCATATTGGTGTTGATTGATTTTACAAAAGAGTTGAATCAAAGTTTTCAAAGAAATTTTCTTAATAGAGAAAAATAAAATCAGTAAAACTATTTAACCCCCCCCCCCCCCCTTCTAGTTTTCCACATTTATCTTGAGATATTCAACTTTAACTCGAAGAAAAATAAGTACACCCGTGAAACATCACTTCAATTCCAAATAATCAATATTGTACAAAAACCCCATAGTCATTTTGTTAAAATAATATCAATTCTAGCCGTGAAATAATTAACCTCATGAAAATTTGTAATTCCAAATTACCACTCTTGTACCAATAACGTACCATAATTAACACAATATATTAATAACACACTGGATAACTAATTCATCTCACCCCATGTCTTATACTATTTACGGATAATAAACATACAAGCCCTGTCCACGTTTACTTTAACCCAAAACAACTACACACTAGGATCCATTCCATCACAGATAATTTAGCCCGGTCCAATATTAACCACACTAGTGGGTTAAAAGTAAGTCTAATGATGTGAGGGTTGCGACCTAGCAAAAGGTTTTACTTCTTAAGGGATCTTTAGAAGCTTGCAATGCTCTAGGCAGTGTACCTAGTCGTTGTAGTGTAGTATAGGTATGTACGGAGGATTGATCGTTCTATAGGGGAATAGTGTCGTTAGGTTGTAGTGTGTGACGATTTAAGCCTAATGATGAGGGATGATTCCTTTTGTATTTTTATGTTTTATGAAAGCAAATTAAAATCTCGGGTTTTAGAAGAGTAGGCGGAATTTGTTGCTAGTCAACTAATCCAAAAGCTATTTTTAATAAACAAAAATTAACATAACAGAAAAGTAAAAGTGGCGAACTTCTTATGATGAGACAAACGTGTTTACTTAGATTTAATTACTCCCTAGTTATCTTTTATTGAATTGTTGAATGTCATAATACAGTTGTTTTAGTTAAAGCGTTGTATTCTTTAATACTAGTCGTGGGGGTGTGCTAAATTCCCCAACTCTATGAATATCAATTTCACCTACAACCACAAGTCAATTACACTATCATAGGATCATCAACATCAACTCATGCATTAAATACATAGAGAAAAACGTATATTGCACATATGGTTACGTTTTCTAATACATTCAAGCTAGTTACACAAGGGAAGTGAGCCAGTTTTCTTAGCCTAACGTGAATCAATCAATTAAACAATAGACAACACAACAACAATCAATAACTAGGTTTCATTAGATTTATGCAAACACTAAGTAAATTAAGCTAGCATGTTAAAAGGAAAAAAAATATAAACATGTAATCAAACAACACATAGACATATTGAATGATTAAAGGAATACTTAGCTTCAATTAAACATGGATGAAAAGAGGCTCTAAAACCCTTAAAAAAGTTGCAAAATTCGTCTAGGGTTTAGGTCTCCAAAGTGTCACACGAATGAATGAAAATCGAAAACTATATATAGATTTACAAAGCTGACGGCGTCATGTTATGGATCCTGACCCCGTCAGACCGCCGTGATTAGGGTTTCTTCTTCTGCAAGTCGACCTTCTGACGCCACCACTCTTTATCTTCTAACGCCGTCAGCTTATGGCTGACGTCATCCTTCTTTAACCTTTCTGAGCCATCTCTTATAACATTAACATGAGACGCCCTTATTACCAAAGTTTTCTAAAGCGTCGTGTGTTAATTTTCCAAGCTCCATATTACCAAGTGACAGCGTCACAGATTATAACGTGACGCTGTCAGATTTCTTTTCCTGACAGGTTTTTCGCAACTTTGTTGTTTTCTTTATTTTTTTGTCCAAAAATGTCCAAAAAGCTCCAAATTCTAGAATTCTCGTCCCAAGTACCTAAAATAAAAATAGAAACGATTTGAGGCAATATTTGATCATATAAACACAATTTTAGGCTTAAATGTCCCCTTAAAAAGGTATCAAATAAATCCTTATCATATAACCTAAAATTTCTCTTTACACTTACTCTAAAACACATACATTGATATATTCGGCCCCCTCCTATCATTTCCCACTCACCTAAATTTCTTCACATCTCAATATTATCAACATCTCACAACCAAAAAATTCATCTCATCTCAGATTCATCTTCCTCATCATCAATCCAAACACATGACAAACCGAATAACACAAACACAAGCACAACCGTATCTTTACCCTGTTTGTTATTATCATCTTAATTTAAGTCAAGAGTGCATCTTTATGGTTTCAAATCGTGAAACAAAACACAAAATCTTTTGATTCTTTCTTTTACTAACCGAATAACAAACAAAGATTTTATTTTCAATGATGAACACAGTGTTAAGAACTTTTACAGAGCTCTCGAGTATGTGTTATAGGTTCTTCTTGTTTTATTTTAGATTTATGATGATAACGTGTTCAACAAAATAAATCTTTAAATGATTAAAAGCAAAGTTCAACCAAATCTGAGATCTTTTAGCTTTCGTGCTATGTTTGAGTTAGATGAGTGTTGGAGAGAGATGGTGAGGGTCTTGGTTGTGTCTAGAGATAGGATTGGTTTTGGATTCATGTTTTTTGGTTGGCTTTGGTTTGCTTTATTTATTATATTTGTTTTTTTCAATTTTGATATTAGACTGCGATGTCGTCCACCTTCTTTTCTTTTTCTTTTTGTTCGGTTTGGCTTGGGCTAATGATGGTTATAAAACTGAAGTCCAAGAGTTGGTATATGATTTGGTTAAAGTGTTGAGACTCGAAGAGTTGAAACTCGGAGTAGTCAAATCCGGAGTCACAGACTTGGAGTACTCTGGATTTGGAGAATTCAATAGTTGGAGAACCTCACCGATAAACTTGGTTGAATGTAGGATTATCAAGATTCGGAGAAATGCATATTCAAATTTGGATTCCTTCAAAAATTCTCCAGATTCTGAGAAAAAGGGTTTCAAGAGTGGGAGAACCACAAAAATTAGGGTTTCTTGCGGTAAGTGCCATTTTTATGTACCTTTGTTTTGACCCTTTTTTACCACAAAATTCTTCATTGGGGTGGTACAAAATCAGTCACAAAATATGAGTTTTACACAGATTTGATAACTTGGACTAAAAAGACCACAGGAAATAGTTTTGTAAAACTGGAAATGAGACTGTAAGACTTTTTGACCATTAACTTGATATTAATCACTTGTAAGAAGATTGTTACCACTTTAAAGATAAAAAAAAAAAATTCCCGGGTACAAAAAGTGGTAAAAACAGCTTCAAAAAACAAGATACGAACCATACTAAAATCAACAAAAAGTAACAACCAAGCTCTGATGCCACTTGTAGGACCGAAAGTATATTGCTTTGTGTGGTTTAGGAGGTCGAGGTTGATGATAAATGATAACCATGGTGATATTTCTAGAGAGAGAGAGAGAGTAAAGAGAGGGTAAGGTGAATAAGAAAGATAATAATGCTACTAGTCAAATGATTACACACCCACAACCCTCATGGAAAGTAATGAAGGGTATTTATAGATTCATTACATCAATACTTTGCCACTTAAACAATACTAGTCCCTGCGGGCAAAGCTTACTACGTATCTAGTCCAATTAACGTGTAAGACTTCAGTTTCACTAAATAGCAAAGCTAATATTCATCAATATGTGTTCATCAATGTTCATCAGTTTTTATTATGTTCTTCAACACGTGTTCATCAGTTTTTTTTATGTCATCAAATTGTGTTTTTCAATACAAAATGTTTGTTAATACAAATATCGCCTAAAAACGTTATTTATAGTTTACGATCTTTGCTAAGTTTTGTTAATGACAAAGTATGAACTTTAGCTAAGAGTAAATCATCACTTTAAGTGTTTAAGTCTTGTTTAAACTAATGTTTACATTTCCTTTTAAACAAAACTTTGTTTTTATTTCTTAAATTAGATTGTGTCTTGTCACATCACATTTATTTATTAAAATAGTACTGTCACATCACATTTAGGGCAAGCTTTTTCAATATTCATTTATGGTAAGAAAGTGTGTTTGACTAACCATATGTTTGCTTGCAAGACTTGTGTTTGACTAGGTGTAATTAGATGTGACCTTGTTTGGTTTGGGAGATTTATTGCAAAATCCAACTGCAGCCCTGACGGTACCTTGGGGGTACACGGGCGGAACCCATCTGAGGGTTCCGCTTGATCTGCCAGACCTGCAGAATGGTTTGCTATAAATACCAAACCATTTGTTAGTTTTGAGTCACCACTTTAGGACATATTTTCACATACTCTCTCAACTAACTCAGTAACATTTGACTTGTGTGATTCTCTTATGTAGCAAGGGACTTCACAAGATCATTCAATAAGTTACAAGCTTCAAGTCTAAAGTTGCAAGTCGTGTTCGCTTGGTCATGTATAAGCTTTGGTAGTTTATATTTCATTTATGTCATGTATGTAGAAGTGATTGGTTAGTATTTTAGGCCTCAAAATATGTAGTGTGTCGGGAGTTGTTGTACCCTTGTAAAAGAACTAACGGGAGTGGTTGTACCATTGGTAAAGAACTCAACATCTAGCTTAGTGTCGGTAAAAGTGTAGGCGACGATGGGAGTGGTTGTACCCGTGTAAAAGTACTCGACATCTAGCTTAGTGTCGGTAAAAGTGTAAGCGACGTTGTAAAGGTTTTCTCCGCCGGTGAAAGGAGCTTGTTGATTAGTGCTTATAACTCTCGAGTTGGAAACTCGGGGCGTGGATGTAGGGCAAGGAAAAAGAGTCCTTGTAGCCGAACCACGATAAACAATGTGTTGTGGTTTGATCGTTTCTTTCTTTATCTTTGCTTATTACATGTTGTCTTTTAGTTAGAATCGCTAATCACATATAAAGCTTTTCAAAGAATTAAACAAGTAAAGTTGTGTTTATATCTTTAAACAAATGTAAAGCTTTTCAAATAACTAAACAAACAAAGTTAGGATCATCACAAGTAAAGCTTTTCAAAGTATGAAACAAGTAAAGTTAGAATTTTTATTCACATGAAAAGCTTTTCAAAGAATCAAACATATAACGTTGTGTTTATATCTTTAAGCAAACGTAAAGTTTTTTAAAGGATATTCAAGTTAAAAAGAATCTAAAAAGCGGTAAACTATTCAACCCCCTTCTAGTTTTCCACAATTGGCATCAGGAGCTACGTTACTCAAGATCTTTAAAATATAATGTATTTTAAAACTTGGATCGATCCATGGATTTTGAAAATCTCAAAGAAGGGTAACCTATTCAAAACCCACCGCTATTTGAAAAAGAAAACTTACTTGAATGTAAAAGTAATTTTAAAAACTATGTGAAATCAATTGACCAAGATCTTTGCCACATTATCTCTTCTGGTGATTTCAAACCAAAGAAAACCAATTTTTGAAAACCAAGATAACTATCTTAAACTTGATAAAAATACTAAAGCTAAAACAATGATTTATAAAGCTTTAGTACCGAATATGAAAGAATGTATTTTTGTCAAATGGCTAATGATATTTGGAAAAATATGTTAAACTTTCATCAAGAAATATGTCAAGTCAAAGATGATCAATTTGATCTCACATATGAATTAGAAGTCTTAGAAATATTAATAGATAGACATTTAGTTGAGATAAATACATGTACTACTAGTTTAAATGTTTTAAATGAAGGTGTAAGTGAAGATGATTACTCATATCGAGCTCTTAGTGGACTTGCTTACGATTCATCGAATAACACGGATAAAGATGAAGCCAACCATCCGGTTTGTGATTCTCAACTAGATAAAACATCAAGCAAGGTACATTTTCAAACCAAACACTTTTGCTTTGACAAATTTATCCTAGAGTTTTCTAAACAAGAAAATGAGTCTAAACGTTATGCAACATGGACCTAAAAACTATCTTCAAGAACGAGTCTTCAAAATCAATTAAGAATATCTTTGAAAAGGAAATCTTGTTAGAAGATAAAATGTCTAGAATTGAGAGTAATGTTGAAATTGATCTAGAATGTAAATTGTGTCTAGATTACAAACATAAAATTAAAAAGCAAAATAAGAAAGGAAAAATATTAGTTAAATTTGATGAAAGCTCAAAATCTCTTGAAAGATTGTTGAGGAGTCAAAGGTTGTTTAAAGATAAAACCGGATTAGGATTTAACTCAGAAGCACCATTAACTACTAAAAGAAAGCAAGTAAAATTTGTCAAACCTAGAAGAGAGATTTAGAGATAATTTAATCTCTAATAGAAACTCATGATAAAAGAATTAAGATTATCATGATCTATGCTTTTATATCATTATCTAACCTTCTTGGATACATGAGTAATTGAGTTTCAAAGCGTGTCGTCAAACCAAGATTTTACGCGTAGTGTTTATCCTCTTGATAGCATCTCTATGCAATTTAAAAGGTACGCATTACTTCAACTTGACTTTGATTGTCTCTTGTTTCTAGCATTATGTGTTGGAATATGTGTTATTAGTAATACTCTAAAGTGTTTACCTACTATTAGTAATAACTAAGATTAGATTCTGTGCAACAAGGAATTTCGTCATTAGTACTAGTAGGAGATATAAGGTGTTATGGTTCTCTAACCATCAAGAGATAAACATGAGAAACTCTTGAGTGAGTCTCACTTAACTCTTGCTTACAAGTGAGTTAACTAAGAATTTCCTAAGTGTTAAAATGTCTAACACTTTTGTGATGCTTGCAAAACAAACCTTTGTTAAACAACATTCTCAAACACCATACTTTGAGTCTTAAATTGAGTCTTTCTTCAATCACTCCTTTATGATAATCTCACATAAAACACACAAGGTGAAATAAATTACATTAGCATACATTAGGATGTGTGGAAGAAAATGAGTTTTCAACATCTAGGATTTACACATCAAATGTGACACTTAGTCTCATGATGTTGTACCTCTTGGACTTTTTCAAAACAAATAGAGTTCATAGTGTCTTAAGTAAGAAAACCCAAAGAGTCGAGGAGTCGTTGAATATAACATTTAACGAGTGATCTCCTCCTTCTAAGATATCATCTTTGATAGATGATGACTTAGTCGAAAGTCCAATGATGACAAGACAAGTATGTTGTGTAAAACATTAAGAATAAAAGTACAAAATAACATCTTCTCACCTTGAGTCAAACATTGAATCAAGCAAAATTGACATAAGCTATAAAACTTGATTTATAGGTCATAGTTGTGTCTAAACAAATTCAACAAAAAACAGTTTTTGGAATTTAGAGTAAAACAACTAGGGAAACAAAATAGATGTTTCGAATTAATCATGTGATTATAAGTGTCAATATTTGAAAATCGTTTTGATAATAAAAGCAAGCTCCAAAAGCAATGGATTTTAATTTAAAGACATTCCTAGTTACTCTCTTGTTCTCAATGGTTAAGTTATTGATGACTTATCAAGAATGAGATTAGTAAATCCGTAGGTAAAACTAAACGTAGAGAAATGTTCGGAAGACTACTTGTTCTCATAACAATTAGATCCAACATTATGTTTAGCATTTATTTATTTGCTCGTGTTAAAGAAGATCCTTAAACAACTCTTTAGTTGAGCTTGTTTGGATACATCATAAGGTACTGCACAACTAGGATTATGGTATCCTAAAAGAACGGGAATAGAAACCATAGTGTATTCCAAATGGAATTATGCCGGTAATAAGTTGATAAGAAAAGCACAAGTGGTACTTGCACTTTTATACTTACTTACCCAATGATTCTCCAAAACACGTAAGGTTCTCAAATTAGTTTCGGATGGAGAAGCACATCAACAAGCTTCGCTTGAACAACCAAATTCGTGTCAACAATGGAATTCTTTTATCAACATTGTTATCCCTTCAACAAAGGAATCATCGACTTCAGCGACAATTCAATCCATTATGTTCTTAATTGACGTATTGTGATCCATCATCATCGTCTTGGTAAAAATGTTCATTGAGGAACATCTTAACTAAGAAAGTCTTATACGTTAACCATTCTATCAACGTTTTCACAAAACTTCTTGAATGAGAAACATTCATCATCCCTAGGCTTAGTCGAAGACTCATAAGACCTAAAACCTTAGTTTTGAACATTAGAATAAAATCACAAAAATCAAGACAATCCCTTTTGAATTTTTCCTGCAGCTCCCATGGTACCCTCAGACCATACGGGCGGAACCCTCTTTTTGGTTCCGCCTGGTCCGCCAAAGCTACAGAATGTTTTATTTTTATTTTCAAAACCAAACACCCTCTTAACTTATTCATTCACTTTCAAACAACCACCACTCTCTCAAAAACACATAACCATACGAAATTTAGGGCTTTCAATTCAATCTCTTCAAATCCAATTAACTTTGTAAGTATTCTAATCATAATTGCATTTTTGATTCAAGTATAACATTCTCATTTACATTCATTAACTAGAATCTTAGGGTTTATGCATAAAACTTCTTGATTCATGAAAAACTTGGTGGCTAGCCAATCATGTCTTCCATTAGTTAAGAATTGTATCCTTTTTGTTGTTACTTTGATTTGCCAAACACACCAAGTGCATTGTCTTTCAAAAATAGAAATCAAAGACTAGAACTTGATTCATCACCACATTGTTAAAACAAATGAAAAACATCATTAAAACATCACTTGCATACTATCTCTTGAATGCTAAAGCGGATACATAACTAATATGTATTTTCGGGTACATTCAATTGAAGACACATTCAATTAGGAGAGTGTTGGTTATCTTTTGTTTTTATACAAAACTTGCATAACAAAACAATTTGGGCATCAAAATGAGTCAAGATAACCAAGTCTCCACATTGTTTGCATATAGGAACACATTAGAACATCCACATTGTTAAAAGTCATTAACATATAATTTTGTGTTTTCTGGGAATCAACATGCCTCCCGCAAATTACTCCGATCACAAAGAAACCCTTAAGTACTTGCCCAAGCACCATATGACCAAAGGTCTCAACCAAGTTCAAGTCGAAACCTTTGAGGCATTAGAAAAACGCTATGTTCACGAAGGTAGAACAATTGATCCATCCTTTCTAGAAGGAACATCTATTCGCCAAAACTTTGCCGCAATCAACTTTGATTGTCTCCTTGATATCGATGAGCCAATTTGTCCTAGGTTCATATTATAATTCTATGCAACCGTAAACCTTTCCACAAATGATTTTGGTAAGTTATCATTAAACTTCACAACCAATCAAATACCAAATTTCATAGATTTGAAAGACTTAGCTATCATTTTTGGTGTCCCAAATGCGGGTACTTGTCTCTACACGGATAAGTGGCCCATTTCAAGCCTTGACTCAATTGAGCGTTTTCATCCATACGAAACCGCTCTAGCGAGTAAGGAAACAATTAAGGAACATCTCTTCGTTAGAACCTCTACCACTAGGAAGAATCGTTCGGGGAATATTGTGGATAAGGATCCTTTTGGTATGGAGGTCAATGAGCTTAAACCACAATTGAAGAAGTGGGAAGAAATCCTTAGAGCTAACGTCATAAGTACCATAGGAAATAGAGATCATGTCAACACATGCCTTTGCTACATGCTCTATAGCATTTCCATCGGTCAACCCTTTAACTTAGCCTACTACCTAGCCAAAAGAATGGCCGACATACCTTTAGTTGGAACAACCGCTCTTCCTTATGGAATGCTTCTTACTCGCCTCTTTAGAGCAATCTCACCCATTCCTCCTAACGATAATGGAATGCGCCTTGACTATTCTCTCGTTCCTCTAAGTGATAAACGAGTTTTCAAAGGTAAGGGCAAACGTACTCGCTCACCTACACCATCATCATCATCATCCGACATGAGCGAGGACGATAAACTTCCTAACTCTAAGTTACCTCCTTTAGAATACATTCAAGCACTCCCCGTCATTGACAATGCATCCGAAGAGTTCAAGCAAACCAAAGGAATGTTCAAGTGCTTTGGAAGGTACCTAAGCAAGCTCAACAAGAAGATAGACCGGTTGTGAGAAGATTAAGGAGTGTTTGGCTTATGAATGTTTTAGAACCTTTTATGTGTTAAACTACGTGATTTGTATTGTTTTTCACTTTCATGTTTTATTACGTTTGTCGAATTGTGTTTGTATGAGCTTTTATGCATAATGTTTGAAGTGTTTGTCAATTTTTCTATGCTTATGGCAATTCTTACTAAGTATAGTGAAATCCTCGACTTCAAGGTCAAAGTCCTATGATATGTGTGTTTACGTGTCTATTTTCTGCATTGCCTAACCAGAAATGCATTATCTTTTTAATTTTAGGAGTTTTCGAAAATTTTCAAAATCGTCTCACGGGTCAAAATTGCAGACTGCCAATTTTTTCAGCCCTGGCGGATCTGGCGGTACCCAAAATTGGGTTCCGCCAGTGTATTTTCTGGGCAACCCAGAATTGGCCCAACGGACCAGACGGTACCCTCAAATGGGTTCCACCTGTATATTCTGAGGGTTCCGCCAGACACCTGCAGAAAATTTTTGTCATTTTTCTTGAGTCTAAAACTTGTAATGTGTCAAACCATTATCCTAAGTGAGAAACATCTTCCATTAACTCCAATCACTATATTAGAACAACTCTCACTCACTAAAACAATTAGGAAGCCACTTCCCTCCAAAAATTCAAATTCAAACATAACTAACCCAAGGAACCCTTTTAAAGGATCCTTCAAACCATTGAAACATTTTCAACCAAATCACATCCCATGATCACAAAGCATTGAGTGCATATGTTGGTCTTTCACTCTACCCTATTCCATTGGATTGACATAAAATGATGTGACATGGTCATGAAAATCATTTGAAACCTCAATCTTTGAATGGTAGAACATCAAATCCAAACACCCATTTCAAAATCTTTTCCATCCTATAAATTTGAAAGTTTTGCAACTCATACCACTACCATCAAAACTTCTTCTCTCAAAACACCAAAACCACACCTTTAAAATGACTAAATCCAACACATCATCCGAGTCATCAAAATCCTTCTCAAAAACCACTAGGATTAGTGTTAAACCTTGTTGCTTCAACAAAACCGTCAAGTCAAACTCATCATCTTCAAGTGATGCTTCGCTTCACATTTCTTCACCTATCCAAGATTTCCTTAACCTCACTAACTCAACACCATCCCCAACACATTGTAATACCAATGTAATCACATTTCAAGATTTGCTTAATCTTGGTACTCCAACACCCTCTCCAACACATTGTTACACAAACATAGCCATCATTCCTCCACCAACTAGACCTTCAAGTGATTCAACATCACCTTCTCAACAAGCTCAACCAACAAAAACTTCATCACCTCAATCACCAACACTTACACCAATGGAACTTTTCCATACACCTCCAACATCACCACTACCTTATTTGGAAACATTAGAAGACCTATCACCCAAATCATCAAGTCCACCATCCTTATCACTCTTTGACACCATTGCTCAAATGGAAACCCTACAACAATCTAGTGAGCAACTAGATGATGAACCCCATCAACCCTCATTGGTAGAACGGTTGGCTTACCGTTATGCTAGACCATCCATTTTTCCAAATGATCAAGGTCATACCCACTCACAATCATTTGTGTTTCACCCAATTTACAAAGACCTTCATGGTAATCCTTCCGGCGAACCAAGCTTCCGCCATTTTGTTCAAAATCAACAACCACCACAACAACAACAACCATCACCACAAGAACCTTCCCAACAATATGAATCTCTACTTTCTTCATATAAGAAAATAGAAGCATCCATATGGGAAAAACCTCCAAACCTTAATAATGAGATTGACACTCATTTAAACCACCTTCATGCCTTCAAAAGTATGGTTGACTCACAAATCAACCATATTATGGTTTTACAAACAACACTACACTCAATAAATGAAGGAAGCAAAAACACCACTCAACCATCCACCTTTGCTCCTTCAAGTTCAAACCATCCACCACCAACAAATCAAACCATTCTTTCACCAAACTTTCCCCGCCATGATTGCAATCATTGCAAAAGAACTGCTCACATTAGTGAAGGGTGTCGAAGAAATTCGTGAGTTATCCGAAGAGATGAGGTTTATACTAAACCACATTTTGGATCTTCTACAATCCTTGTCTCACACACCTCAACCTTAGAGTCTCCAAAATGAAACAAAACCGTTTCTTTTGGAAAATGTTTCCTATTTAAACCAACAAATCAAAACCGTGTCATCCTTTCAACCTTCAAAATAAAGCCCGCTACAACCCTTCAACCCACATTTTCATCCTTAAACAACCTTAGCCTTGTTTTTGGAAAATTTTTCTCATTAAAGAAAATGATGATTTCCTTGTAGCCTTTCACGTTCTTAGTTTATTTTTAGTTTTTCTTTTTAAAAGTAGGATGGTGTAATCCAAATTTCTTGTCTTTGACTTTTTAAAAGTAAAAAATTTACATGAAATGAATTTCATTCTACTACAAGGTTTGCATTGTTTGTTGATCATTTAGGTATAATAAGTGAACTATACCTTGCTATGGTAGCATACATATATCTTGTGTTTTTGAAACTAACCTTTCTTTTTGTAGGATCATAATCCATGTCTTCCTTCCTTGATACTCCATTTAGGGGAGTAATATTCAAGGGGGAGCATGAGTGTTGCGTTATTCCACTTCACAACTCTTAGTTGTGTTTTAGACATGAAATGTTTTCATGACTTGTCTTGTGCGACAACTAACCTTTTTCTTGTAGGTTCAAAATCATGGCTCCTCTCTTGGCACTCCATTTAGGGGGAGTATCGTCCAAGGGGGACCAAGTGCTTACTTCCGCTTCGCTACTCGTCTTTTTGTTTCGACAAAAAGGGGGATAATTTATATATAAACTTGTTTTAAATTTTTTTTTGTGCTTATCACCTCATCTTTGAAAAAACAAGTTTTTATACTAACTTTATAAGACTTAACACTAAAACTAGTGACTTACTTATAAATAAAGTTTATGTTTTGTCATCAACAAAAAGGGGGAGATTGTTAATACAAATATCGCCTAAAAACGTTATTTATATTTTACGATCTTTGCTAAGTTTTGTTAATGACAAAGTATGAACTTTAGCTAAGAGTAAATCATCACTTTAAGTGTTTAAGTCTTGTTTAAACTAATGTTTACATTTCCTTTTAAACAAAACATTGTTTTTATTTCTTAAATTAGAAAGTGTCTTGTCACATCACCTTTATTTCTTAAAATAGTAATGTCACATCACATTTAGGGCAAGCTTTGTCAATATTCATTTAGGGTAAGAAAGTGTGTTTGACTAACCATATTTTTGCTTGCAAGACTTGTATTTGACTAGGTGTAATGAGATGTGACCTTGTTTGGTTTGGGAGATTTATTGCAAAATCCAACTGCAGCCCTGACGGTACCCTGAGGGTACACGGGCGGAACCCATCTGAGGGTTTAGCCTGAACCGCCAGACTTGCATAATGGTTTGCTATAAATACCAAACCATTTGTTAGTTTTGTGTCACCACTTTAGGACATATTTTCACATACTCTCTCAACTAACTCAGTAACATTTGACTTGTGTGATTCTCTTATGTAGCAAGGGATTTCACAAGATCATTCAAGAAGTTACAAGCTTCAACTCTAAAGTTGCAAGTCTTGTTAGCTTGGTCATGTATAAGCTTTGGTAGTTTATACTTCATTTGTGTCATGTATGTAGAAGTGATTGGTTAGTATTTTAGGCCTCAAAATACGTAGTGTGTCGGGAGTTGTTGTACCCTTGTAAAAGAACTAACGGGAGTGGTTGTACCCTTGGTAAAGAACTCGACATCTAGCTTAGTGTCGGTAAAAGTGTAAGCGACGATGTGAGTGGTTGTACCTGTGTAAAAGAACTCGACATCTAGCTTAGTGTCGGTAAAAGTGTAAGCGACGTTGTAAAGGTTTTCTCCGCCGGTGAAAGGAGCTTGTTGATTAGTGCTTATAACTCTCGAGTTGGAAACTCGTGGCATGGATGTAGGGCAAGGAAAAAGAGTCCTTGTAGCCGAACCACCATAAACAATCGTGTTGTGGTTTGATCGTTTCTTTCTTTATCTTTGCTTATTACATGTTGTCTTTTAGTTAGAATTGCTAATCACATATAAAGCTTTTCAAAGAATTAAACAAGTAAAGTTGTGTTTATATCTTTAAACAAATGTAAAGCTTTTCAAAGAACTAAACAAGCAAAGTTAGGATCATCACAAGTAAAGCTTTTCAAAGTATGAAACAAGTAAAGTTAGAATTGTTATTCACATGAAAAGCTTTTCAAAGAATCAAACATATAACGTTGTGTTTATATCTTTAAGCAAACGTAAAGTTTTTTAAAGGATATTCAAGTTAAAAAGAATCTAAAAAGCGGTAAACTATTCAACCCCCCTTCTAGTTTTCCACAATGTTCATCAATGTACTACCGGAATGTTCATCAAGATAAAATTTCGATTAGTTACTTATCTTTATCAATCTAAGTTCATCAAATAGTAAATTTCGTCAATCATATTTTGAAAATTCAGCATTCATGGCTTAAATTTTTATTAATAAATGTTCATCTGATGGTCTGAATGTTTATCATATCTTGATGTTCATCAATCGTTGTGTGAATGTTCATTATATATCATTTTATTTTATTTATTTTTGTAAAATCTGGTGACTTTTGGGTTCATTTAGATGAATTTTGGAAGAAAAAAGACAAAAAAATCAAAGCTTGACGTCGTCACTAGAAATGCCTAGAAAGTGGATTTTTGACATTTTTCATGACCAACTAATGTGTGGAGATGAGCATGGTGACGTAATCACAACCCAAAGGTGATGTCATTACATAGTACAATTTGACGTTGTCACAACAAGTCGGTGGAAAGAACCCTAAATCGATGACAGCGAGGTGACAATATCTTACTCATATTTTTCTATATATTTTCTTGCTTTGTTTTCATAATTTGTGTGGAACTTTTGGGAGACAAACCCTAACCAATTTTAAGGAGGATTTCGGTGCTCTTTATAATATGAATTCAAGTGTAGCATCAAGATAAGTTTATTCATTATCATTCAATTATGTTTATCATTTATTGATTGATTATGTTTATTATGTGTTCTTCATATGCTATGTTAGACCAAATATCTTTGTGTTTACTTATGATTACATAAAATCGATTGTTATTTAGTTGTTCTTTTCCAATTTTTTTTTGTTGATGTTTGTGATTATCTATTGCTTGCGAATTGATTAGATCTTCAATAGTAATAACATGCGATAAATGTTTATAGTCAGACTAAGCACCACATAATCCTTAGAATTTTCATAGGTTATTGCTTAGCTGAGTCGCCTAGGGTTCTTTGTAGTTTATGTGCCAACATAGTTGGAATGTGAGACATTAATAGTCTGGATAATCTCCTGCATAATAATTAGGTATAGGAACTGGACCAACACTGCTATAGAAAGTGCTATTGGCCACGCCAAAAATGTGTGACGATATGCATATAGTCACACACGTTTTTTTCGTTGTGTGTCACTAAAGGTCCCGCCACCGTAGGTGGCATATGGTCACACTGTTGAGTTCGTGGACTTTTCCATCGAAAAAGAGTGACCAAAACCCTGAATATGTGTGACAAATTAGGCAAAAGTTTTGGTGGATTAGTCATTATCAGTGACTGTAAACACTTTATAGTCACGCTAATATTTTTTGAGAGTAACTATTTTTCAACCTTTGGCCACATAAATATAATATATGTGACATTTGAGATGATATATTCAAGTAAATGTGTATTTTGTGTGACTGTTTCCCGTCCTGTGGTCACATGAATATACAATAAATGTGACGGTTGTGATGATTTAGTCACACAGTGGGTGTTGTTTTTTTTGGAGTTAGTCACATACAATTTAACACAAAGTGGCCAAAAGTGTTAATAAGTGTGACCATATGCTGTTTAAAGTGAAGAAATGTGTATTTTGTGTGACTATTGATCATCTAATAGCCACATGAAGTTTACGTTTGCGTGGCCTTTTGTAATATTTAGTCACACAAAGCATGTTTGTTTTGGGTATTTAGTCACATACCATTAAGCAAACAGTGGCCAAAAGTGTTAATAAGTGTGACCATATGCTGTTTAAAGTGAAGAAATGTGTATTTTGTGTGACTATTGATCATCTAATGGCCACATGAATTTTATGTTTGTGTGGCCTTTTGTAATATTTAGTCACACAAAGTATGTTTGTTTTGGGTATTTAGTCATATACAATTAAGTAAACAGTGGCAAAAAGTGTTAATAAGTGTGACTATATGCTGTTTAAAGTGAAGAAATGTGTATTTTGTGTGACTATTGATCATCCAATGGCCACATGAATTTTATGTTTGTGTAGCCTTTTGTAATATTTAGTCACACAAAGCATGTTTGTTTTGGGTATATAGTCACATACAATTTCGGAAACAGTGGCCAAAAGTGTTAATAATCGTGGCCATATGCTGTTTAAAGTGAATAAATGTGTATTTTGTGTGACTACTGATCATCCAATGGCCACATGAATTTTATGTTTTTGTGGCCTTTTGTAATATTTAGTCACACAAAGCATGTTTATTTTGGTATATAGTCACATACAATTAAGCAAAAAGTGGCCAAAAGTGTTAATAAGTGTGACCATATGCTGTTTAAAATGAAGAAATGTGTATTTTGTGTGACTATAGATCATCGAATGGCCACATAAATTTTATGTTTGTGTGGCCTTCTGTAATATTTAGTCACACAACGAATAAAGCAAATAGTGACCAAAACTGATAATAAGTGTGACTATATACATCTTTTAGTCACATTTAAGAAATCAATATATATCAAAACAAATTCAAATATATTTCAAAACAAATTCAAATATAATAAAAATTGTAAATATAAAATTTGTATATAACTCTATACCCTAGGACCTCCTTTTATACACCAAGGAGTCCTAGTCGGCTTACAATACTTTCCTAAGTATCTATAATCTTTTTCATAAACAACTAATACATATCATACTATACAAGCGATATTAACTATATGAAACAACACTACTAACTTATAACTAGCAGTTGTAACTAATACATTAGCAGTATTACCTTCGAGCAGTCTTAATCTCTGAGCAGTCTTCACTTTATACTAGCAGTACTAACTTTCACTAGCAGCACTAACTTTTGTACTAATCTCATCATCTGGATATTCTCTGTCTCTTTTAAGTAGAAAAGACAAAAGTTAGAAGCACATACAATATGATTTCTTGCCATCAATGACTGTGTTTGATTTGTATGTGTATGTGCATGTGCTTGCATTTAAGAGATAAGAATAAATTTACCAAGAGTCGACGGAAAAAGCGGTTTGATGTATCATCTGCTTTCAAATACCAATTTTGATGCAGTTGTAGAACAAAACGAGTAGACAGTTTAGTGTTATTAATCTGTATGAATTTAACGGGGATCGCAAATAGAAGTAGAAAAGCCCTCAAATTAAAAAATACCTTCATGCAGTTCAAGCTGGTCAAATGGAGAACAAAGTGTCTTCGCAGCTCTGACCTCCCCTTTTGTCTTAGCTTTCACGTCCTTCTCGACTTCCTGAAGCATGGATTACATTTATAGGTCAATCTATAATACATTTATAGGTCAATCTATAATACATACAAATACCTCCACACTAGTAGTATATAGCCCACCAGCAAACTTCTTCAGCTCACTCTTTTTCCCTTTCACAACAGGGATGGCCAAGTACTCGAACCTCATCTCCCCACTGCCAGATAAAGTAGTCCATATGTGGGCTGTTGAAGACATGAAAATAGCCTGACTATAAGCTCGATTGCATGACCTTAATATGGACTCAATTGCAGCTTTTGCTTTTGGAACATAATGGCCAATGTCATGAGCTGCCAATGAAGCACAATGAAAGAAAAAGGTCAAAATAAGATTGTAAATAGTGTTGTTCAAATGTATCTCTAGACAACGAGTTAAACTAATGTTACCCGAAGATGCTTGTACAGTTGCTCAATATGAGGACCAAAGTTATTGAGAAATACGATAGGATCACCAAGACAGAGAAGCAAAGTCACCAAAGCATAAGCAACCTAACATGGTGAAACAAGAAGCAACCATTATAATTTCAATATACGAGGAGAGCCAAGTAAGGTTATGCAAAGAAGCAGTGCAAACTCTATATTAGAAAAAGATATGGTAATTTACTTACAGCTATATGTTTGCTATATTTATCTGTCCAATGCATGAGTTGCACTTTTATGCGTGCAAATGCTTCATACCATAAGTTAAGTGCGGGGTCTACACCAGGTGGAGGCCAGTTACCCTTTCCACCATCTTCAAGTGGCGCTAAAATGTTTGACAACATTTTGCAAAGTGCATGGTGAAGTTCACTCTTTCATTTATGGGGAGCACGATTTAGAGGATTGGCTTTTGCCACAAAGGAAGCCGAAGCATTTAGACCGCCATCTGTCTTGACCTGCCCAAAGGTATTCACAGTATTACTATATACTTTTCTTTAACAAATAAAATAACTAACCAAAAATTAATATGTTATATCTTTAGGTAGTGCATTTCATTAATGATAATGATTGTTTCACTTCGAGCACCACTGGTATCAATCCGCCGAGTTAGCATATACCCCGAGCTTTAGGTAGTGCATTCCATTAATGATTCTTTCTTAAAGGATGAAACGAATTGAACCCTAATTTCAAGAAAACATAACAGTTAATTAAAACCCCCAAAATCAACGAAATTAAAAACCCCAAAAAAGGAACAAAAATCAAAAGATAAATCTTACCAATAAAACTCAAACCTTGGTGGCTTGTGTTTGGTTTCTCCCAGATCGGGTATTTTTGTGAGGTGTATTTAATCATCTTTATGTATGATCTTTGATGATAAAAAAATAATAATTAGATTCAAAACTAGTGTTTTTTCCTGGTGTTGTAGGTTTGTAAACCGGCAATATGTGGAATAACTGATTAAAGGTGTGTGTTTTTCTGTGGATTAACTGATTTGGGGGATAATTGGTTTTGTTGTGGGGGGGGGGGGGAATTGATTTGGGGATTATGATGGTGGTTTATTTTGTTCGGTTTTCAAATTGTTGTATGGAGGGATAATTTGATTTTTGGAGAAAACTTAGAGCGGGACAACTGAAAATGTGATAGGGAAATCTAATGGGTAATTGATTTGGGGATTATGATGGTTGTTTATTTTGTTTGGTTTTCAAATTGTTGGATGGAGGGATAATTTGATTTTTGGAGAAAACTTAGAGCGGGACAACTAAAAATGTGAGAGGGAAATCTAATTTAATTTATATATTTTATTTATAAACCAACTAGTTTTATAACACATGAAGTTGTTTATATTAGAAGCGGAAATGAGCCGAGCCGATCGTGAAAAACTCAGGATCATATTAGTAAAAAGCTTGAATGAGCCGAGCTTAAACGAGCTTGAGCTCGAGCCTAAGTTGATGCTCATCTATCAATCGGGCTCGAGCCTGAGTTTTACATAAAAAACTTGATTTGGCTCACGAGCCTAAATGACACTATGATATTTTACATATTAAACATGTATAAAATGTTATGCATTTGTATTATAGGTGAACTTATTAACAAGCTCGATAAAAAGCTTATTAACGAGCTCAAAATAGATATATTACGAGCCAAGCTCGAGCTAAACTTTAATTTTTTCTGAATCGCATAAATGAGCCAAGCTCAAACCAACTAGTGTTCGTTCGAGCTAATTCTTATCGAGCTTTGAGCTCAAGCTCAAGCCTATATATCAAATGAACTCGAAATGTTTAATGAGTTGAGCTTAACCTTATATAAGTTCGACTCGAGTTATTGTTGAGTTTTCAATTCTTAGGTTATATTTCAATTTTAATTTGTGTAAGAAATCAATATAAATCGAGCTTTTCGAGTCAAGCTCAAGCCGAGTTCAAACTTTCTCGATCCTGGATAACATGATCGGGAGGTCCCTGAATACTTGCTTCTTAGTGTTTGTGACAAACGGTATACACTTACCAAGCCGGTGCAACCCATGCATGACCGCCTTTAATAACTTCAAATACAATTCATATAACCTTCTGTAGGACCGAAAGTATTGATTTTTATGTGATTCCGGAGGTTGAGGTTGATCAAAATAGATGAACTTCATGTTTGGTTTTAGAGAGATAAAGTAGAGAGAGGGTGAAGAAAAAGGATATTAGTAATATGAAAAGATAAGGTTACACAATTTCTCACACCCCTCATGGAGAGTCATGAGGGGTATTTATAGGCTCATCACACTATATGTTTTCCTAATCTACATAAGTAGTCCCTAAGGACACAACATGCTACATATCTAGTCCGATTCACGTATGTGACGTTATCTTTATAAAAGAGCGAGGCTAACAATCTCCCTCCAAGATATCGTCACACGTGAATGGTTACAATGAGACCTATAAATACATAAACAATGTAAATTACAATAATAGTAAACTATGTTGACGTTGTTGAAGGGCAGAGTCTCTGTAGTCTAGATACTGAGGCAGACTTGAAGTTCTCTCTTCCGACGATCTCGGCGTACTAACTGCAAAGGTCTTTGTAGCTCTGAACTTCAACTGTAATGGTCTAGTTAGGTTATTACTCCCTCCTAACTATTGAGCCTTTATTCTTTTTCCTGCTCCCTCATGAACCAACAACTCTCTTTTCATCACGCAGCGGATAAAGTAGATTAAAAAGTGTAGGCACATTGTTGTCATTCAGGGAGCATCATGACAATATAAATCACATAACATTGCATTCAAGTTGGTAATAAGCCCTGATGTACACACGCTACTTCTCCATTCACGATGTTAAGCACAATTCTCTCGGTCAATCCAATCGCTGAAGATGACACACTACTTCTTTTGGCATGTTCTTCTCCCTCCTGATGGTTGCGAGGTATCGGAATCATCATAATGTAGTGTACATGCCGTATAATCACCTTGTACTTGATGCAATTTAGAAGCCATAACAGCTTTTTGAAGCACAGTCTGTGAGTATATGTTGCAAAAATATACTCTCAATACTTTTCTCTCAAATCAGCCTGTAATCGAACCTCCTTTTAATTCACTGGCTAATAGTAATGACCACATTTGGAGACAACTCGATATGACCAGCTTGAAAAAGAAGTAATCATCCCATCTTGTGACTTAATGCTTGTATGATAGATGTGACTTAATACCTATACTGAGCACTACAAAGTAACTCCTTTAAGTATGAGGTTGCACGAAATATTCGCCGCTTGAACAATCTACTACTTCGCGTGACACTGAGTACTACAACGTAACTCCTTAAAGTGATAGTTATACTGTGAGCACTACAACGTAACTCCTTACATCAGTAATAACTAGATTGTCAAGATAGAATTTTTTAATTTGCGCAAACAAGTTATCTTCATAAGTCGTGCATCCAACCACCCCTAGACTTTGAGATAAATAAGTACACTTGTTGAAATGCCACTTCAAAATCAAATCAATAATACCGTACTAATACTCCGTGATCATGTTATTGAACAAAACAATTCTAGCCGTGAATAATGTATCCCCGTGAAAATCTTTGTCCAAAATATCATTCATATACCAATAAAAATCACAAATTTTGGTTAAATTTATTATTAAACCAAAAATTTGTAGGCCATGTATTCATTTGTTGAATTCAGCCCAAGAATCCATTTAAGACCTCGCACGGCCCGTTTAATATCAAAAGCCCAACATCTAAAATCCTGGTAAACAGACCCGATCCAAATCAGATATTACATAGTTATAATAGAACCATTGACCAAACCCTAAAAACACTTGTATCATTTTTCTCCACCCCCATCTTTTTTAATTTACTCACTTCTTGCAGTCAAACATAGCCACACAACAAAAATTATCAATATCACTTTAAATCTCCAAATCACAATCACAATCTGGTTTAAACCACCACGAATAACCCATCTTTGATTTATTAAATTTTAAATATGAATTAATCTCATCTTCACATTATCTCAACCAAATCAAACTAATCTCATCTTCACATCATCTTACTGAAAACACAACCGTACCTTTACCCTGATGTCATATGTTTTACTGCTCAAGTCCGAATCAAGAAGTTATGAAGATACTTCAAGATCCTTTGAAGGGTTTCGGGTAGGTCGACAAACGATGATGTCACTGTTGTTGTGTGAATTGCTTTTCGTCCTTGTGTATGCAGTAAACAAATGAGAGTGATGAGTGCTCAAACACTCATCATTTTTAGTCAAATTTGAACTGCAAAACATACAAAAACACTCAGAAATGCATCAAAATACTAAAAATATTTCAAAATTGTGTTTTATATGTTTTAGATGCAAAAAGAGCAAAAACAGATAAAAAACGTACAAAGTTTGCAAAATTGGCAGTTTCAGTCCCCCAACTTTCAAAAAAATGACAAAACTAGTCCCTGGTCATTCAAAATATGGAAAATTATCACCAAAGGTCCTTTTGGAATCATAAGTTGTCATATTTTGTCCTTTGGTGAAAAATTGGAAAAGTTTTGGAAATTTGCATTTTGGTCCTTGGAGTTTTAGTAATTGACAGATTTGGTCCCTGGTGGGATATTTTTGAAAGGAAAATTATTTTTTGTCCTTGGAAAATTAAAATGTGTCAAAAATAGTCCTTGGAATGAAAGATTGGTGAAATGGCAATTTTAGTCCCCGAGGTTTGGAAATTTACATAATTGGTCCCCGGGTGTGTTATTTTGGAAAAATTATCAAATGGGACCTTGAATTATTTACACTTGGCATAATTGGTCCTTGTGATTGTTTTGAGAATTTACATTTTGCAGCCCTAAACTTTTCAGTTATTACATAATTGGTCCTTGTGATTAATATATAAACCAAATGGACCTTTTGTACTATTATTAACCAAACCAAACCCAAACATACAAACCTGATCCCCTTATAACTCCAAGCCCAATCACCAACACCCTCAGCCCATCACCAACTCCAGCCCACTCCAATCACCAGCCCACCTTCCACCAAATATTAAAAACTCTCCCCTGTTTTTTTAATACCACCCCTAGGTCAAACTTTGACCATCACCCTCTTCACCCCCACATGTCTGATAATCCACTGCAACACCCCACATCCCCCCTCCTCCACATCATCTCTCCCATCTCTTGTCCCCCCTTCCAAACTACTACCCTCTGATTGGGTCTAAACTAGTCAACTTTTATTAGTCAACCACTTGTGAATGGTCACCCATAAAAGTCAAACTAATCAAGCCAATGCTTCCGTGAAATACAGTGTTTTCCCGGGTCGTTATGTCCCGACGCGGTGTGAATGGTATTAAAAAACGAATCTGTGATCGGTAAATTTGAACAGGAAATGGTATAAGTGTGTGTGAGTGATTTAAACTAAGGATTTATAAAACAAAATAACTTAGATAAACTATTTTAACGATTACGTGAAAGCTAGATATCTAAAAACGTTTAATAACTAAAAACGCGTACGTTTAATTTAAATCTACGTAAACGTACGAAACAAAAACGGTTTTAACTAAAGTAGGAATTTGTATGCCTTAGGGGCTTAAATGCAAATTAAATAAACTTAAAATATTTATTTTATTAATTACTAACTATTTAATTAATTATTATTATTTAATAACTATTTATAATTATTTAATAATACACTAATAAATAAGAAAATGTAAAATAAGTCTAGAAAATTAAAATTAAAATTTCTAAAAGTCTAAAATATTATAAAACTTATTTTAAAAATAAAATTATATTTTTCTTACTATTTATCTAATTATTATTAATTAATTACTATTTAATTATTAATTAGCTATTTATATTATTTAAATTATTATAAATACTAAAAAGACTTAGATAATTAAAAGGATTTTTATAAATCTAATTAACCATCACAGGAATCCTAAAAAATTATAAAAAGATATTTATATTATTTAAACTATTTAAATTATAAAAACTAGTAAATGAACAGTAAAAATTACAAGAAAATTTCTAAAAATGTTTTATGACTTATAAAAGCTAGGAAAAATATAAAATCTAGGTGTTACTTTATAAAAACTAATTATGCTATTTAATACTTAATTATTGATTAATTATTAATAAAACTAATTTTAATTCTAATAAATGCTAAATGACAAAATAAAAATCTGAGAAAATTATTAAAAATACTTTAATATAAAAGGAAATTAGTAAAAATATAAAAATACAACTTACTTAATAAAAATCTAAAAATGAAAATTAAAATTAAATTATATTAAATAGAAACTATCACTTATTTTTATATTGGTTTTTCTTGATTTTTCATTTATAAATCTATTTTATATCTAAACATAACTAACTTTTGTAAAAACAACTATTTTATAGCTTAAAATTAAGCACTGTGGAAGCTTATTAGCTCCACAGTTGACTTTGGTTGACCAAAGAAGCAAATAAGCTCAAATGAACTTGTATGGGACCCACTATGGATTATTCTTATTTAACTGAGTTATTTGAACTTGTTTAAGCAAGTTTCAACTGAATAAGCTCATAAGATAAGCAATTGAGCTCAAATAAGCACTTCCAAATACCAAATGTCACTCAGAATTGGGACAGAGTTTATGAGCAATTCCAAGTGGGGTCAACAATGATTCAGGTCAAACTATTGGTCAAAACAGGAAGTCTACTAGGAGGGGGGTTGGGAGAAACTATTTATAGCATGTGGGACCCACTGAGGTGGGCTGCAGCCACCACTAAAGGTGGTGGTGTAGACTGAGTTCTGCTGGTGCAGGGGAGGCATTCCTCCCTGCAGCCTACTTTGGATGAAGGTGGGGTCCACAAGAAAAATCCTAAAAATGAAAGAACAATGGGACACTGAAGTAGAGGAGGTAGACAACAAGTAAGAACAAATTTCAAGTCCTAAATCCTTATAGAAAATTCAAAACAATTTCCCCAATATTTGGAAAAAACTGAGTTTATGCCTAATTTGACTTTTTGATAGAAACTTGAATTTTGACTTTGTTGAACTTTGATCCTTCTAAACTAACTGAGATTGATGTTATATGATATAATAAAACTAATTTATGCAATTACAACAAAATATGAGCATGTACGACTGATTTGGGAGTGTCAAGCCCACACAGTTAACTGCTATGGTATGTAAATGTGTATTTTGACTTTGTAACTAATGAGATACCAATTTTATGACTGATTAAACCTATTTAGACTTAAACTAACATCCTGCAATAACAAACAACAACAATAACAGCCATGAACATGGCTTAAACAGATAATCTAAACACTCCTTTAAGACTATTTTTACACTAAAACTTTTAATTATTAAACTACAACTATGATTTTTCTTACTAAAATAGATTAAGTGGATAACAATTAAACTATTTGAAGTAAAATTATACTGCAGAAACAATAAAAACTAATTAGGCTAAAAATTAAGAATTAGCTTACAATTGATGACAAGCTGAGAAACACAGAACCATGAACAAGTAACCAACCTATCACCTCCCAAAAGGTTCTAAACCAGAAACCATCCATTTTTCATCATGCTTCAGCTTCTATTCTTCCTCAATCACTAATTTTTTATTTTTTCTTTATTTATTGGAATTTTTGGTATTTTTCTATTTATAAGGTGAAACTGATAATTAAGGTTTCTAAGACTTATTCAAGCTTTGTCAGAGCTTATACAAGCTCAAGAGTCCTATAATAACAACAAATAACAATGTTAATTGAAATTGTCGATTTCACTTAAAAATGCTAATTATGAATTTGATGAACAAACAGGTAATTCAAGGTTCAAGAAAGATTAAGTTGCATTAATTTAACTGAGTACAAGCTTTTGAGATTGAAAATACAACTGAAATAGGAAAATTACACTACAACGACTAAACTAAGCTAAAGCTACATTAATACTCTTCATCCCTGCTTCTTCTTCCTTTTGTAGATGATAATTAGGGTTAGTGGGACCCTCTGACACTTTCCCAACACATCTGAGCCCTTGAAATGGTCAATTTAATCCTGGCCGTTTAAATTTATAACTTGGCGCCAAAGTTTCCACAGGTCAGTTGGGGTTGCGTGTGAGGAATTTAAGGGCATAAATTTGTATTGGGAAGTGTAGAGAGGTGGAGGGATAAGGTGTGAGCTGGGTGGACAGGTGGTGGTGGTTTTGGAGGTGAAACCATGGTGGTTTTAGTAGCAGTGGTGGAGGTGGTAATGGGAGAGGGAAAAGAGATAGGAGTGGTATTGGTCAAACGGGTTGACCCCGTTTTATTATTTAGGGGTGGATTGGGCTGGATTGCATTTTGGGCTTGGACAAAAAGGGTTAAAGGGTGGGCTGTTGAGTGTTGGGTTTGGTTTTGTTGGGATTTAATAATAAGGGTCCGTTTGGTTTTATTGTTACACAAGGACCAAAGTTGTAATTTGTGCAAAGTTGAGGGTCTGAATTGGCAGGCTTCTAAAATATATTCAAAGGACTATTCTTGCCATATGTGATAAACCAAGGACCTTAATTGCATAATTTTCCATTTAAATATCTCCAGGGACCTTTTCTGCCAATTCACCAAACTTCAGGGACCAATTATGTAATTTCACCAAACTTCACACCAAGGACCATTCCTGCAAAAGATTAATAGCACAAGGACCAAAATTGATTTTCTCAAAGTTTTTACATCCCAGGGACCATTTATGTCAATTTCCAAAGTATAGGGACTAAACTTGTAATTTTGTGAAACTTTGCACCAAAGGACTAAATATGTAACTCTGTGATTTAAAAGGACCTTTGGTGACTTTTTCAAGTTTTTAGAATAACCAGGGACTAGTTTTGACAACTTTTGAAACTTGAGGGACTGAAACTGCCAATTATGCAAACTCTGTATGTTTTTTCATCTGTTTTTGATCATTTTGCATTTGAAACATATAAAACACACTTCTAAGATATTTTAAGTATTTTGAAGCATATTTGAGTATTTTTGGATGTTTTGGTAGCCCAGATTGGTATAAAATGATGAGTATTTACACACTCATCACCCTCCAAAACCCAATTATTACACAAAAATCTCACAAGCAATCCCACAATCTGCCAAAACATATTTCCCGCCAAAAATGGTTTCAATGGCCATGATCATTTCAACTAATCCAATGGCCTATAATGAGTTGGGAAAGTCAGAGAAAGCTCCCCTGAAGCATATAAGTCAAAAGAAAAGCAGTGAAGAGGGCAAGTAGTGTAGTAGTAGTTTAATTAGGGTAGTTTTTAGTTCGTTTTAATAAAATTCTGTTTTCCAGTGTACTATTTAGCTTTCCAATGTTGTAATAAGTAACTTCTTTGTATTCTAAACCTTTGTCAAGTTTTAATTTAAGTTTCTCAGTTCCATTTTAGTTTATGCTCTTTATTATTGAAAATTTCATTTTTACCAAAATGTTGATATAAGTTGTTGTTTCCAGATTATTTCAACTTGTTTTAGCATATGTATAAGCTTCCTAAAGTTTCTAAACATTTGAAATTGTTTTAGTTTAAAAAATCAAAATTCCAAGAAAAATAGCAAAAATAAATAAAATAAAATAAAAAAGTAAGAAGCAAGAAGAAAGAAGAAAAGAAGCTTGGTTGTTTTTGGATTGCAGAAGGTTTAGAACCTCTGGGAGGTATTAGGATGGTTATTGGATCACTAGTTCTCTTGTTCTCTATTTGGAAGTCACTTGTAAGCAAATCTCATGTTTTTGCATTTTTACTGTAGCCTAGCTGATAATAGCTTATTTATGCCCTGTTGTGTTTAATTAGAACATGTTAAATGGTATATTGCTTAATAAGTCATGCTTACTTAGTATAATCTTTGGTTGCTCATGTTTTCAATCTCACAGTCAACATTTGGCTAGTAGTAATCTAAGGGTATTGTTGTTCTTAGTGATGTTTTTCTCTCCATGTACACTCAGTATATCATAATATGTCATTTGGATTCAGTATCATAGTTGGAATCAATGTACTGCTTTGAAAAATCAAAAACTAGTCTTGGTTAAGATGTGTTTGGCATTACTGTGTTCTGTCTGTTGCTATGAGTTTTTGTGGTTGTTTTGAGTTGTGATGACTTACTTTAGGTAATTATAGCTCAGCCAAACAATAAAACTTAGGTTCAAACAACCAGAAGTCAAAATCATCACCAAACCCACCCAACAGTTAACTGTTGTGGTTTTTGGGTTTCTAAACTCACCCATTTCAATTCATAAGTAGCTAGGATAACTTAATTTAGCTTCATTTTCATTTAATACCTCAATTACAGTCATTAGATTAGATCCAAAACTCAGAAAAGTCAATCAAGCAAGTTTCATCAAAAAGCCAATTTGCATGATGTTCAGTTTTTACAAAAGTTCAAGGAATTTTCTAGATTTTTGTGGTATGATTCTGAACATGAAACTTGTTTAAATTTGTTGTCTACCACCTCATCTTTTAGGTCTTTGCTTGTTTATATTTTTGTGATTTTACCTCTGGGCCCCACTGAGCTCCAAAGTAGGTTGCAGGGTTAGTTTTCTGCCCTGCTACAGCAGAATTCGTCCCAACACCACCACTTGGTGGTGGATTTCTAGCCACCACAGTGGTCTACAGCCCCACCACTTTGGTTCTTTGAATCCCCCTCGTACCACACTTCCAACATTGACCAATAGTTTGACCTGAATCACTGTGGACCCCACTTTGAATTGCCCCTAATCTTTGTCCCAGTTCTGAGTGGTAATTGGTTTTAGGAAGTGCTTATTTTGAAGCTTATAGCTTATTCTGTGGACCTCTAGTGATTTTTCTAGCTTATTCAAGTTCAATTAGCTTATTCACATCTGAATCTTGCCTTGTGGGCCCCCCTAGCTGCATACATCAGCTTTTGCACTTGACAGTTGACCAAAGTCAACTGTCACACCAATAGGCTCTTGTTTTGCTTATTTTTGAGTTCCACAACTTTTGTTTTTATAAAAGTTTTTCATTTTTAGTTATAAAATAGGTTGGTAAAAGAAAAATTCCAGAAAAACAATTTTAATTTTAAGTGATAGTTTCTATTTAATTTTATTTAAATTTTAATTTTCATTTTTAGATTTTTATTAAGTACTTGGTGTTTTTATATTTTTATTAATTTCCTTTTAAGTTAAAGTAATTTTATTAATTTTCTCAGATTTTTATTTCATCATTTGGTATTTATTAGATTTAATCTTAGTTTTATTAGTAATTAATTAATAATTAAGTTTTAAATAGCATAATTAGTTTTTATTAAGTAAAACCTAGTTTTTATATTTTTCCTAGCTTTTATATAATATAAAATAATTTTAGGAATTTTTCTAGAATTTTTACTGCTCATTTACTATTTTTTATAATTTAAAATAGTTTAATTAGGTAATTAATAATTAATTAATAGAAAAATCACAAAAAGACAAAAATACTTATTTTTAATTTTAAAACTTGTTTTTAGTTATTTTATAATTTTAGAAATTTTATTTTCACTTTTCTAGTATTTAAATAATATTATATTGTATTTAAGTATTTTAAATATTAATAATAAGTATTAAATAGTATTTAATTAATAATAAATAATTAATTAGTGTAAAAATTAATTTTCTTTTTCTAATTTTTTTTTTATCTTTTAGTTTGTAAAAAAGTCATTTTCACCCCCTGGGGGTTTTCAGATTTCACTTTTCACGTTTTATTTTGTACGTTTACGTTATTTAAAACGTAAACGTACGCGTTTTAAGTTTTAAACGTTTCTGGTTTTTCAAACTTTCCAGTCTTATTCATATAGCTTGTTTAAGCTCTTTCATTGTATAAATCAGTAGTGTAATCAATCTCAAACCCTTTCCGTCCAAATTCACACGATCACAAATCCGTTTGATAACCATCACACTTCGTCGGGACAAAACGACCCAAGGAAACCACTATATTCCGCGGAGATTTGGTCTGAGATGTTTGACCTGGTTGACCATTCACCTGGTCAATTTAGGTTGACCGTTCTGAGCCAATCAAAATTTTGGCGCAGCTGCCGGGGAAGTCGTGCGCGTTATTCTAAAACGGTTTTCAGATTAGTTAATCTGGATATACACTCATTGTATATTTACCATCCTTTGTTCATATTTTCTTATTACAAAAACAAAACTGTTCCCGAAAACATTTTAAACTCAGTTTTCAACGAACACAAAAAACACAAAAAGATTTTTCTTTCTTATAAAATGTTTATCCAAAAATCCAAAAATATTCACCTTCACCCTCCTACCCTTTTGATTCTATATTTTTTACCCTCTATAAACCTTTTATTCTTTCCTATGTCGTATCCACACCATTTGGGTTGCCAATGGTGTGGTGGCCCTCATAACGGTGGTAATTGCCCCGGCTGTAGCATGGTAGAGTCAGGAAAAGGGTCTGTCTATAACCAGGATCCCTATTCTTACCATGACACAACTGATTTATTCCACCAGCCACCAAACCATGAGATACTGACATATTCGTGTGAATATTGTGGAGGTCCTCATCAAGGATTTGAGTGTTAAACCGGAAACACGTTTGTCTACGAACAGTATTCTGGTAACACTCAGAATTTTGAAAATGATCAATATCCATACGATTTACCAAACCAGACTCAACAGTTTAACTGTTGTGAGTACTTTGGTGGTTCACACTACAGTTCTGATTGTCAATCAGGAAACACGCTTGTCTATGAGCAGGTTCCTGATAACAATTATGACTACAGCACATATGACTCACAGCCACATCAGTTTTACTGTTGTGATTACTGTGGAGGTCCACACTTCAGCTCAGATTGTCAAACAGGGAATCCAATTCCCTGTAACAATCTTGACACATCATATTATAACCAACCTCCACAGTCCCAATTGAGTCAGGCACTTCTTCTAGAAATGCAAAATATGATGAAAATTTTTGATGAACTTAAGGGTTTAGTTAAAGACTTTGCCCAAAGACATACTCATAAAAAATCCATGGAAGAATTGCTAGCTGAAGAGCAGGCTGCTAGAATAAATTCCCAAGATACATATGAAAAATCTGTGAGGGAATCAATTGCAAGAGAAAAAGCAGCCAAATCTAGCTCTCAGTTCCGTTTTATCCCTGATGACAGTGATGATGAAGATACCCTTGATATTCTTCAATTTTATAAAGATTCATCAAGTTCATCAGTTGATATCCCAGCAGTTGAGATTCCATCTCAAACAACTGCTATCACACCCGAAGTTCACACTCACTCTCTAACACATGGGGGATGAGCATCTTAGCACTGTTCCTAATAAGGAATCGGACGAATTCATAAAGTCTAGTGTTGAGAACCTTGTCCCAATCCCGAGAGAGTCACAGGGAACTTTTGATCATGTGTGTGACTTACCTTCCCCTATTGAGTGTTCAAACGATCATTTTGAGACTTTCTCAGATTTTAATAATGATTGTACATCTCATGGAGACATTGAATACATTGAGGCATTTCTTCCTCAGTCTGATGCTGATCCTCTTCTTGAGGAGTTCGCCGATGAACATACTCACATCAATCAACTTTCATTGGACAGTGATGATGGTCTCCTTGACTTCGAAGCCGATATGGGAGAAATTGAAAGTCTCCTATATCATGATCCGTCACTCACTTCTTATCCCAGCAGTCCAATAGAGAATAATAATCTCTTTGTTCCCGAAACATTCAATACCACTCTCACCAATCCTCTATTTGAATTCGATTCTGAATTCACTTTGATTTCTGATAATCCACTCTTTGATATTCAGAATGAGGATTGTGATGAGTCTATTCCGGAACACGAATTCACAGATTCACATCTTGTGAATAATTCTCTTCATGAGGAGTTCTCCGGTGAATTCACTCATCATATCATGACTCCTCCGGAGTTTGATAGCCCGGGGGGAGATGCGCTCAATCATGAGGATTTGCAAATTCCCACCCTCCCTCCCGGGATGTTTACGAGCTTAACCCTTGCAATCCATATTCAGGCAACGGAGCCTGCTCTCGAGGAAGAAAATCAAATCATGATTTTCATCATTGTTTTCTTCCTTTTCTTCACCTATAAGGTGACTTCTCTTGTTCTTCACTCCTTCGGGAATGAAGATACCATATTTAATCCCGGCATTTTCATGTATCATTATCTTAAGCCGGATACTTATCTCATCGGTGTGGAACTTTCACGTGCTTCAAATGTTTGTCCAAACATCTTGAATGAAAGTCCGATTGAGATTGTTTCTTCCACATCATGCTTCCCCAAGGACAAATGAATTCGGGGTCGAGTCAAGCTAGCGACTCGGTAAACAAAAACAGTAGCATGCTTATAGGGTTTTCACCCTAAGTGTGGGGGAGTCCCCCATGCTATGGTTACCAATAAAGTGAAAATACAAAATGGTGTTTTCCACGTTTAGCTTGTAATGTTGCCCTTTTACGTTCAAAGAGTCGGCATAATAGCCGGGAATTTAAATATTGAGGACAATATTCATTCTAAGTGTGGGGGGGTATTTCGCTATTCTAGTGAATTTTATTACATTTTACTATCTAATAACCCCGTTTTTGGCCAAAATTTCAAAAGTTTTTAAAAAAATTTCACTGGTGCTTCAAAATTTTTGTGGTAATCAGTCCGCCATGTCTAACCGACAAAGGGATTGGCTAATCCAGGAGCAAACGGCTCTTGGTAAAGATATATCAAATCCATTTATGGCTTGCAATTTGCCCAAAATTGTATGGTACCTCAACTCGCCATATCCCATAAAGCGAATGAGTTGGCTAGCCCACAAGATTATAGCTTGTGGTAAAGGCAGTGGAAAATCCATAATTGGTAATCGGCTCACCAAGATATTGACTTTGTCCATGAAGAGTTGGTTAGTCCAGAAGCAAACGGCTTTTGGTAAAGACTAATCAAATCCGTTGACAGCTGGTGGTTTGCTCAAAATCACATGGTTATCATGTGTACCACAGTTCTTACATCTGGCTACTCTAGAAGTGATGGCTTTTGGTAAAGAGTTTAAAATCCATCAAGTTTTCAAAACATTTTATTGCTAGGGACTAGCAATATTTTAGTGTGGGGGATTGATGAGTGCTCAAACACTCATCATTTTTAGTCAAATCTGAACTGCAAAATATAACAAAACACTCAGAAATGCATCAAAATACTAAAAATATTTCAAAATTGTGTTTTATATGTTTTAGATGCAAAAAGAGCAAAAACAGATGAAAAACGTACAAAGTTTGCAAAATTGGCAGTTTCAGTCCCCCAACTTTCAAAAAAATGACAAAACTAGTCCTTGGTCATTCAAAATATGGAAAATTATCACCAAAGGTCCTTTTGGAATCATAAGTTGTCATATTTTGTCCTTTGGTGAAAAATTGGAAAAGTTTTGGAAATTTGCATTTTGGTCCCTGGAGTTTCAGTAATTGACAGATTTGGTCCCTGGTGGGATATTTTTGAAAGGAAAATCATTTTTGTCCTTGGAAAATCAAAATGTGTCAAAAATAGTCCTTGGAATGAAAGATTGGTGAAATGGCAATTTTAGTCCTCGAGGTTTGGAAATTTACATAATTGGTCCCCGGGTGTGTTATTTTGGAAAAATTATCAAATGGGACATTGAATTATTTACACTTGGCATAATTGGTCCTTGTGATTGCTTTGAGAATTTACATTTTGCAACCCTCAACTTTTCAGTTATTACATAATTGGTCCTTGTGATTAATATATAAACCAAATGGACCTTTTGTACTATTATTAACCAAACCAAACCCAAACATACAAACCTGATCCCCTTATAACTCCAAGCCCAATCACCAACACCCTCAGCCCATCACCAACTCCAGCCCACTCCAATCACCAGCCCACCTTCCACCAAATATTAAAAACTCTCCCTTGTTTTTTTAATACCACCCCTAGGTCAAACTTTGACCATCACCCTCTTCACCCCCACATGTTTGATAATCCACTGCAACACCCCACGTCCCCCCTCCTCCACATCATCTCTCCCATCTCTTGTCCCCCCTTCCAAACTACTACCCTCCAAAACCCAATTATTACACAAAAATCTCACTAGCAATCCCACAATTTGCCAAAACATATTTCCCGCCAAAAATGGTTTCAATGGCCATGATCATTTCAACTAACCCAATGGCCTATAATGAGTTGGGAAAGTCAGAGAAAGCTCCCCTGAAGCATATAAGTCAAAAGAAAAGCAGTGAAGAGGGCAAGTAGTGTAGTAGTAGTTTAATTAGGGTAGTTTTTAGTTCGTTTTAATAAAATTCTGTTTTCCAGTGTACTATTTAGCTTTCCAATGTTGTAATAAGTAACTTCCTTGTATTCTAAACCTTTGTCAAGTTTTAATTTAAGTTTCTCAGTTCCATTTTAGTTTATGCTCTTTATTATTGAAAATTTCATTTTTACCAAAATGTTGATATAAGTTGTTGTTTCCAGATTATTTCAACTTGTTTTAGCATATGTATAAGCTTCCTAAAGTTTCTAAACATTTGAAATTGTTTTAGTTTAAAAAATCAAAATTCCAAGAAAAATAGCAAAAATAAAAAAGCATGAAGCAAGAAGAAAGAAGAAAAGAAGCTTGGTTGTTTTTGGATTGCAGAAGGTTTAGAACCTCTGGGAGGTATTAGGATGGTTATTGGATCACTAGTTCTCTTGTTCTCTATTTGGAAGTTACTTGTAAGCAAATCTCATGTTTTTGCATTTTTACTGTAGCCTAGCTGATAATAGCTTATTTATGCCCTGTTATGTTTAATTAGAACATGTTAAATGGTATATTGCTTAATAAGTCATGCTTACTTAGTATAATCTTCGGGTGCTCATGTTTTCAATCTCACAGTCAACATTAGGCTAGTAGTAATCTAAGGGTATTGTTGTTCTTAGTGATGTTTTTCTGTCCATGTACACTCAGTATATCATAATATGTCATTTGGATTCAGTATCATAGTTGGAATCAATGTACTGCTTTGAAAAATAAAAAACTAGTCTTGGTTAAAGTATGTTTGGCATTACTGTGTTCTGTCTGTTGCTATGAGTTTTTGTGGTTGTTTTGAGTTGTGATGACTTACTTTAGGTAATTATAGCTCAGCCAAACAATAAAACTTAGGTTCAAACAACCAGAAGTCAAAATCATCACCAAACCCACCCAACAGTTAACTGTTGTGGTTTTTGGGTTTCTAAACTCACCCATTTCAATTCATAAGTAGCTAGGATAACTTAATTTAGCTTCATTTTCATTTAATACCTCAATTACAGTCATTAGATTAGATCCAAAACTCAGAAAAGTCAATCAAGCAAGTTTCATCAAAAAGCCAATTTGCATGATGTTCAGTTTTTACAAAAGTTCAAGGAATTTTCTAGATTTTTGTGGTATGATTCTGAACATGAAACTTGTTTAAATTTGTTGTCTACCACCTCATCTTTTAGGTCTTTGCTTGTTTATATTTTTGTGATTTTACCTCTGGGCCCCACTGAGCTCCAAAGTAGGTTGCAGGGTTAGTTTTCTGCCCTGCTACAGCTGACTTCATCCCAACACCACCACTTGGTGGTGGTTTTCTGGCCACCACAGTGGTCCACAGCCCCACCACTTTGGTTCTTTGAATCCCCCTCCTACCAGACTTCCAACATTGACCAATAGTTTGACCTGAATCACTGTGGACCCCACTTTGAATTGCCCCTAATCTTTGTCCCAGTTCTGAGTGGTAATTGGTTTTAGGAAGTGCTTATTTTGAAGCTTATAGCTTATTCTGTGGACCTCTAGTGATTTTTCTAGCTTATTCAAGTGCACTTAGCTTATTCACATCTGAATCTTGCCTTGTGCCCCCCCCCCCCTAGCAGCATACATCAGCTTTTGCACTTGACAGTTGACCAAAGTCAACTGTCACACCAATAAGCTCTTGTTTTGCTTATTTTTTAGTTCCACAACTTTTGTTTTTATAAAAGTTTTTCATTTTTAGTTATAAAAAAGGTTGGTAAAAGAAAAATTCCAGAAAAAACAATTTTAATTTTAAGTGATAGTTTCTATTTAATTTTATTTAAATTTTAATTTTCATTTTTTGATTTTTATTAAGTACTTGGTGTTTTTATATTTTTATTAATTTCCTTTTAAGTTAAAGTAATTTTAGTAATTTTCTCAGATTTTTATTTCATCATTTGGTATTTATTAGATTTAATCTTAGTTTTATTAGTAATTAATTAATAATTAAGTTTTAAATAGCATAATTTGTTTTTATTAAGTAAAACCTAGTTTTTATATTTTTTCTAGCTTTTATATAATATAAAATAATTTTAGGAATTTTTCTAGAATTTTTACTGCTCATTTACTATTTTTTATAGTTTAAAATAGTTTAATTAGGTAATTAATAATTAATTAGTAATTAATTAATAGAAAAATCACAAAAGGACAAAAATACTTATTTTTAATTTTAAAACTTGTTTTTAGTTATTTTATAATTTTAGAAATTTTATTTTCACTTTTCTAGTATTTAAATAATATTATATTGTATTTAAGTATTTTAAATATTAATAATAAGTATTAAATAATATTTAATTAATAATAAATAACTTATTAGTGTAAAAATTAATTTTCTTTTTCTAAAAATTTTCTTTTATCTTTTAGTTTGTAAAAAAGTCATTTTCACCCCCCGGGGTTTTCAGATTTCACTTTTCACGTTTTATTTTGTACGTTTACGTTATTTAAAACGTAAACGTACGCGTTTTAGGTTTTAAACGTTTCTGGTTTTTCAAACTTTCCAGTCTTATTCATATAGCTTGTTTAAGCTACTTCATTGTATAAATCAGTAGTGTAATCAATCTCAAACCCTTTCCGTCCAAATTCACCCGATCACAAATCCGTTTGATAACCATCACACCTCGTCAGGACAAAACGACCCGGGGAAACCACTATATTCCGCAGAGATTTGGTCTGAGACGTTTGACCTGGTTGACCATTCACCTGGTCAATTTAGGTTGACCGTTCTGAGCCAATCAGAGAGAAGGGATGAAACGGAATCATTTTGTTCTTCTCATTATGTTCGGATATTAACCATGAAGCTTGGTCTTCGAAACAAGGATCTATGATGAGTCTTGTTCAACCAAAAAAATATATACAAGATTAGGTATAAGGTTAAACGTTTCTGAGATCTTGTTAATCTTTTGTTTTTAATTTGTTCCTTGTTGATTGGAGATGGGATATAGGTTAGTAAAGGTGTTGATTGGCGTGGGTTTATGATAGGATGGGATTTGATGTTGTAGTCGTTAAGAAAGATTATGCATCTGCTGTTTTATTCATTGTCGATATCTATTTCATTTCTATAACACATGTGGACTAATGATGTAAGTGAACTGAAGTCAACGAGTTTGTGGTTATTGGTTTTGTAGTCTTGGTCTAAGTCTTCATCTATTCTATTTCTTTTTTCTTTTTACCAGTTTACGCATAACGTTACGCGTAGACCTGTTGGAAATCTTTTGCGTAGACTATGTTTTGCCTAAAACTATTAGAAATCTTTTGCGTAGACATGCTTTACGCGTAAACTTGCTCTTTGGCGTAAACCTTATCTTTTGCGTAAGAATTACGCGTAAGAAAAGGGTTTTTCGCCTAAGTTGTGCCTGGAAGTTATGCGTAGTAATTCTGAAGACTTTCGCGTAAGAAGAGGGTTTTGACCCTTTGACCACTTTCCGGCGTCCTTTTCCGTTCAAATTCCGGCCAAAAAATTTAGATCACGATATTCAGACCACCCTTGTCCCTTTTTGACATCATTCAGACCATGTATTTGACCACTTTTGACCACTGGGTTTCATGGATGGTACAAAAATTAACTGCTAAAAGAAACATCAAGTTGCAATATTGGTACTTTAAAAGGACACAATAAACAGATAAAGCAGGACTGTTTTGACCATATGGATACATAAATATTGTTTAAAAACTGTTTATAACCAAAGATAAAGGAAAAAAAATTCCAGATCTAAAAGAATGATGTAAAACAGCTTAAACAATTGTACGAACCACAATAAAAATCATTAAAAAGTAACACCATAGCTCTGATACCAATTGTTGGACCGAAAGTAATGACTTTTATGTGATTCGGGAGGTCGAGGTTGATCAAAATACATGGATTCCATGTTTAGTTTAGAGAGAGAAAGAGTAGAGAGAGAGTGAAGAAAAAGGGTTTTATTAATGATAAGATGAAAGTTACACAATTTCTCACACCCCTAATGGAGAGTCATGAGGGGTATTTATAGGCTCATCACACTACATGTTTGCCTAATCTACATAAGTAGTCCCTAAGGACACAACATGCTACATATCTAGTCCGATTCACATATGTGACGTTATCTTTATAAAAGAGTGAGGCTAACACCTTCACACTATAACTAAACACCTACCAAGCCGGTGCAACCCATGCACGACCGGTGATAATGGCTAATTCACATGTTACGTTTTTTGTCCCTTTTTGACCGTTTTCAATCAATTTTGACTGATTTCGCTAGTTATCGACCGATTTTGATAATTTTCGACAGATTTCAACGGATTTAGACCGACTACGACCGATTGCGACCTTTTCGACCGATTTCAAACTTCCTGACCGATTTCATCCATTTTTGAATGTTTTGGCAATTTTCACTCGTTTTCAAGCTTTTATGAACGTTTTCCTCCGTATTAAAACGTTATGAAACGTTTAATACGTTCTCGTACATTTTTGTACGATTTTTTCGTTTTCACACGTCCTTATCCTTTTTTCTTTGTTTTGCTAAGTTGTGTTCGCTTTCGTACATTTTGTACGCCTTCATACGTTTGTTTAAAGAAAATGTCAGACAATTGACAAAAACGGTCCTAAACGTACAAAAAAGGGTCAAAATCAAGAAAGCAAAAAAAAAAAAAAAAAAAAAAAAAAGAAAAGAAAAAAAAAACGAACGAAAACGGTTCAAAACCGTTATGATATTTTACCCTTTAAACCAAATAAGCTACAACTTATTTAGTTTTACTAAATTCGAAATTTTAAAAGTGGCTTATAGTGTCATGTTATCGACCAATACATTCCTGGTGATCAATAATGGGTAATTAACATGGGTAATAGGTCATGTGCATTGGGTTATAGTGGCTTATAGTGTCATGTTATCGACAATGGCTAATTCACATGGGCGACTTTTTAAATACAAAATACACTAAAGGGTGCGCTTTGTTCAAACTTGGGAAAGAGAAAGGGAAAATGTAAGCTAATGGTCGGGAAAGGGAAAGGTAAAGAAAATCAATCCCCCCAATTTATTGGGTAATGATCCATTACACACTACTGGGTAATAGGTCATTGCATTATGCTTTACCAAGCATATTTTTTCATTACCTTTCCCATTCTTCACCCCCTATAACCCCCTACCAAGCATTAGGGGTGTTCAAATCATGGTTGTCAGGATCCCGATCCTTGATTGGTGTAAAAGCAGTCAACTTAAATTGACCAGGTAAATGGTCAACAAAGTCAAACTCCCTAGACCAATACTCCATGGATAGTATAGTGTGTCCCCGGGTCGTTAAGTCCCAGCGAGATTGAAATGGTGCTTTGGAAATCGTTTTTGGAAATGAGTGGCACTGAGGACAGTAGCCCAGATGATATGGAATTGATTTTGCTACTGATATTTTGGTATTTGTACACAGATATAATATTCACAAATAACAGATATACAGGTATATGCACAAATTTACAATTTGGATCACGTAACAGACAGAAAAGAGGGATTTGGTAAATTACAAACTACAGGGGGTGCTTTTGAAACTTTTGAAACTTAAAATTAAAAGAAAATTGAAAATGAAAATGAAATTATAAAAATGATTATTTTACTATTTAAATATTATTTAATTAATTAAACTAATTAAAATCTAATTTAAATCTAATTTAAATTAACTAAAAATTACAAGGATTACAAATTAAACTAAAAATTTGCAAAAACAATTTCTAAACTTAAATTTGAACTTGAAGAAAGTATAACAAATAAAAATAAATAATTTTGTCTTTTTATGAGTTTTTTATTAATTAAAAACTATTTAACTTAATTAAACTAATTAAAATATTTTAAATTACTGTTAATACTAAATTAACTTAAAAAATTATGAGAAAATTTATAAAATTATTTAACCATCACAGGAATCCTACAAAATTATAAAAACATCTAAAAATTATGTTTAAGGCTATTCTACTAATTAATTACCTTTAAATTACTTTAAATCTAATTTAAATAATTAAAATAAGAAAAATGGAAAATGAACAGTGGAAACTAAAACTATATTTTCTAAAAGTTTTAACTAATTTATAAAACTTAGAAAAATTATAAAAACCTACTGTTGTTAATAAAAATCTAAGAAAACCAATTAATAACTAATATTACCTATTTAATTAATTAAACTAGTTTTAAATCTAATAAATAGTAAACAGATTAGGAAAAATCTAAGAAAATTATTTTAAATACTTAAAGGTACTAGAAAATTAAAAAAATTATAAAAATGGAAAAGTGCTTATAAATAAGCTAAAATGAAAAATGAAAAAGATAGTTTCTATTAAATAGAAGCTATTACTATTTTTATGTTTGCTTTTTTGGAATTTTTCTTTTAGACAGCTAAATATAAGATGAAAATAAGATACTTTTGTGAAACAACTTTTTGCAAAGCTTAAAAATAAGCAGTGTGCACCCCCTTGACTTAAGCAGTTTGACTTTTATTAACCAAGCAAGCAATTAAGCACAAATGACTGAATGTGGGGACCACAATGATGAAAATGGGTACAAATAAGGTACTTGAACTAAAATAAGCTAGAAACAACAAGCAATGACCACTGATAAGCTAATAAGATGAAAACTAGGCACTTTGAATATTGAATTCAAACACAGAAATGGGACAGACTTTAGGGTGGATTCCAGGTGGGGTCCACTTGTTCCTAGGTCAAACAAAGGGTCAAACCTTGATCCCTGGTAGGAGGGGGTTAGGAAAACCAAAAATGAACCACTGGGGCCTACTGAGGTGGTCTACAACAACCACCAAAGGTGGTGGTGTGGTGGAGGTCTGCTGGTGTAGGGGAAGCCTTGTTCCCTGCAGGTGTGTTCCAGGGCTTGTGGAGCCCACACAAAAAATCACAAAATTCAAACAAAGGTGGGAATCAAAAGATCTACTGATAAATACTATACCCAACAAGTTTCAAGGTCTGATTAAACTCCTAAAAATCACAAATAATCTTTGAACTTTTGAGATTTCTGACTATAGTCACTTTTAACTTTTTGAGAAAACTTGCAAAATTGACTTTGGTGACTTTTGCTTGATCCTAAGTGACTGAAAACAAGTTAATAAGCTAGACTAAGGTTGATTTAAGTTAAACTAACACTCTATGCTAGGTTATGAAGAACCTTTTGGACTCAAAAGCTCACACAGTTGACTGTGTGGGTGGTTCTTTGTAATTTTGACTTTTTTGCTTTGTAACACCAAATGTTAAGGTTTGTTTGAACAAGTTTTACACTGAGAAAGAGTTTTCACCGAAAGCTATCAACCAAGAACCTTGATAACACAATGGATTAATCAAATCCAAACACCCCCTTATCTTTGACTGTTTTAGGTTTTAAGTAGTAAAAGGCTTTTATAGCTTATGAAACCTAACCACAATGTCTTATACTGATGTAATATGATCAAATAAGCACTTAAGAGCAGAGAGCAATGACAAGAACTCTAAATTACCACTTAGACTATATTGACTGTTTCAACTATGATTTAAGGTAACTATTAATTCTAATTAACAAGTTAACTAAATTAAGCTATAAACTACATAAACAACACTCAATAAGCATAAGAAACACAGAATAGCAATAAGCAAACAAGCAATCAGAAGCTATGAAGAACTAAGATTTTAGAGGTAATTTCAAATAAGCAAGGCTTACAAAACCACCCCTAGCATGAACAAGGAGTTTTCCACTGATGCCTATCTTTAGATAGGCCAAATCCACTTCCAAGCTTGCCCACAAATGCTCTTGATACCTGAAATCAAACTCAAACAAGCATAGTTGACTATGGTTGACTTTTTTGTGTATTTTTGGTTTTTTCTAGTAACACTGGTTTTTAAGAGCTCTAAAAGCTTCAATAAGCTTTAGGGGAGCTTATATGGCCTAAGAGTCCAAGAACACTTAAAGATAACAACTATTCAGTACACTAAGAAGCTAAAAATGAAATTGAAAATGGCACAATCAGAGATACCCAAGGAAACTTGAAATTGATTACTTAAAAACTTGAAATTACATTAAAACAAACGAGTACAGTGCTTAAAAGCTTAGAAATCCAATGGAAATACAAATTACAATTGCTACGACCTAGATTATACTAAGAAAATGGACAACACTTCTTCCTTGCATTCCTCTCTCTTACATAGCCATCCATTAGGGTTCAATAACATCTCTGAGCAAATCCCCATCCATTTTGAGCCAATGGATCACTGCTAGGCCATTGATTAAACGCCACGTGTTTTTGGCGAGAAAATTGGTATGTGGGATTTGGACTGATTCAGGCAAAGGGGGGGTGGTGGCATTTAATGTTGATGTGAGGGTAGGTGTAGGGTGAGTGTTTTGGGCGGTGGAGTGACAGAGATGGTGGGCTGGTGGTGATGGGATGGGCAAGTGGGTGTGGGGGAGGGTGTGAGAGGGAAGGGATGGGGATGTTTGACTCGGTTTGACCGAGGTCAAACTTTTGACCCCGGGTTATATTATTTTGGGTGTGGGCTGAGATATTACATTGGGCCTAAAAAGGGTGGGCTTGGCTAGTGGATTGGATTGGTTTGTTTTGGGTATTAATAACTTTGGTCCGGTTATAGTTTTTAATTTCACAAGGACTAGTTTTGTAATTTATCAAAAGTTGGGGGTTAAATTTTGGCATTCTTCCAAAATATTTCAAGGGGTATTTCTTGCCAAATCATGAATAGTATTAGGTCCTGGTATGATTTTTCCATTTTTATTTCACCAGGGACTAAAACTGCCAAACTTTCAAACTTCAGGGAACAATTGTGTATTTTCACCAAACTTTTCCTCCAAGGACCAATCCTACCATAAAAGATTAGTGCAAGGACAAAATTTGTTTTTCTCAAAGTTTTGATATCTAGGGTTCATTTTTGACAATTTTCAAAGTTCAGGGACTAAACTTGTCATTTTGTAAAACTTTGCACCAAAGGACTAATTATGTAACTTTTTGATTTAAAAGGACCTTTGGTGACTTTTTCAAGTTTTTAGAACAACTAGGGACTAGATTTGACAACTTTTGAAAGTTGAGGGACTGAAACTGCCAATTTTGCTAACTTTGTGCGTTTTTCATCTGTTTTTGATTATTTTGCATTTAAAACATGTAAAACACTTTCCTGGGATATTTTCACTATTTTAATTCAATATTGAGTGTTTTTAGATGTTTTGACAGCTCAGAAAAGGTAAAAATGATGAGTATTTACACACTCATCAATCCCCCACACTAAAACATTGCTAGTCCCTAGCAATCTTTTGAGAAAAACTTGATGGATTTGAAAATCTCTTTACCAAAAGCCATCACTTCTGGAGTAGCTAGGTGTAAGAACTGTGGCACACCTGATAACCGTGTGATTTTGAGCAAACCACTAGCTGTCAACAGATTTGATTAGTCTTTACCAAAAGCCGTTTGCTTCTGGACTAGCCAACATCTTGATGGACTAAGTCAACATCTTGGTGAGCTGATTACCAATTATGGATTTTCCACGGCCTTTACCACAAGCCATAACCTTGTGGGCTAGCCAACTCATTTGCTTTATAGGATATGGGGAGTTGAGGAACCATACAATTTTTGGCAAATTGCAAGCCATCAACGGGTTTGAGATGTCTTTACCAAGAGCTGTTTGCTCCTGGACTAGCCAATCCATTTGTCATTTAGACTTGGCGGACTGATTACCACAAAAATTTTGAAATAAAGTGAAAAATTTTTGAAAAATTTAGGCCTAAAATGGGGGTACTTAGAAAGTTTTGTGATAAAATTCGTAAGAATTCCCCCCCCCCCCCCCACACTAGAATTCAATATTGTCCTCAATATTCAAAGTCCCGGCTATTATGCCGAATCTCTGAATGAAAAAAGCTAATATTCGAATCTAACTGTGGAAATATTGATTTTATTTTTCACTTTATTTATCTGTACATATAAACATTTTTCATTTTTTGTTTTTTTTGAGAGATTTATGTACATATTTACTTTTCAAAAGGTGGGGGACGGCCACTCCCCCACACTAGGGTGGTAGAAAGTAGAAAGAAGTCAGAAATACGGGTGAAAACCCATATATGCTGCTAATTTTTGTTCACCGAGTCACTAGCTTGACTCGATCCCCGAATTCATTGGTCCATGGGGAAAATTTGGAGATTAGGGACAACCATGGGTGGTATGTTCTCTCCAAAATAATGTTTCAAACGATGACCATTCACTTTGAAGTTGGGACCTTTGGGTTGAGATAACTCAACAGTCCCGTATGGATATACTTTAGCAACAGTGAATGGTCCGGTCCATCGGGTTTTTAATTTCCCCGAGAAAATCTTTAACCTTGAGTTGAAAAGAAGGACTCTGTCACCGATGTTGAAAACGCGGTTCTTAATCTTAGAGTCGTAAATCTTTAACCTTGAGTTGAAAAGAAGGACTCTGTCACCGAGCTTGATCACGAAGTTTGTTTAATTCATTGAGTTTAACCTTACGATGATCACCCGCTTTATGAAGGTCGTAGTTAGCATGTTTCAAGGCCTAGTAGGCTTTGTGCTCGAGCCCGATCGGTAAATGACATGCCTTCTCGTATACAAGCTTGTATGGAGTACACCCGATGGGTGTTTTGTAAGCTGTACGGAAGGCCAAGAGTGCATCATCCAGTTTATCCGACCAGGAAGCACGGTTTTCACCTACTGTCCTCTCAAGAATCCGTTTTATACCACGGTTGGAAACCTCCACCTGCCCACTTGTTTGTGGGTGATACGCGGTGGAAAGACGATGAGTAACACCGTACTTTAGCATGACTTTTGCAAATTGATCAATGCAAAAGTGAGTACCGCGATCACTAATGATGGCACGTGGAGTTCCAAAACGAGCAAAGAGGGATTTCAAAAATTTCACAACAACTCGGGCATCGTTAGTGGGTAAGGCCTTAGCCTTAACCCATTTTGACAAATAGTCAACAGCCACGAGAATGTATTTGTTTCCACGAGAGGATGGGAATGGCCCCATAAAATCAATGCCCCAGACGTCAAAGATTTTTCAAACTTGAATGGCATTTTGTGGCATTTCGATCTTTTGTGAAATATTCCCGTGACGCTGACAAGCATCACAAGCTTTGACTAGCTCGTTGGCATCCTTATAGATCGTGGGCCAATAGAAACCGGAATCAAACACCTTTTTGGTGGTGTAGTTAGGACTATGGTGGCCCCCGGTGGGTCCAGCATGGCAAGCCTTGAGAATATCAGCGGCTTCCTGTCCTTATACACATCGCCTGATGACTTGATCGGCACAGATTTTGAAGAGAAAGGGGTCGTCCCAGAAGTAATGTTTAACGTCTTTGAAGAATTTGTTCTTCTGTTGGGATGTCAACCCCTTCATGATGAAGTTACCCGCATGGTAATTTGCAAAGTCGGCAAACCATGGGGTAGTAGAGTCACCACGAAAAGCAACCGCATTGAGTGTCTCGAGAGGAAATGTTTCATTTATTTCCTTTTTCTCGAACACATCCTGATGAGGGTTTTCTAATCGTGAGAGATGATCAGCAGCAAGGTTCTCGGCTCCTTTTTTATCATGGATAATGATATCAAATTCTTGGAGGAGGAGAACCCAACGGAGAAGCCTCGGCTTTGCATCTTGCTTTGCAAATAGGTACTTCAAAGCCGAGTGATTCGTATACACCACGCATTTGGTCAGGATTAAGTATGGCCGGAATTTTTCAAAGGCATACACCACAGCTAGGAGTTCTCTTTCAGTGGTGGTGTAATGACCTTGAGCCTCGATCATAGTTTTGCTTGTGTAGTGTATAGGCTGAAAGTATTTTGCTTTACGTTGCCCCAAGACCGCACCTATTGCAAAATCACTAGCATCGCACATAAGCTCAAAAGGTAGGTCCCAATCGGGGGCAACAAGAATCGGTGCCTCGGTAAGCTTTTTCTTTAATGTTTCAAAAGCTTCGATGCACTCAGGAGAGAAGATGAAAGGAGCATCCTTCTCGAGGAGATGGGTCATAGCCGGCATGACCCAAAAAGCTCCTAACACCTTTAACGGTGGTGGGATGAGGTAATTTAGCAATGACATCGATTTTGGCTTTGTCAACCTCAATCCCGTTTTTTGAAATTTTATGGCCGAGGACAATGCCCTCCTTGACCATAAAGTGGCTCTTCTCCTAGTTGAGACTTAGATTCGTTTCTTTGCAACGTTTAAGCATCTGTTCCAAGTGGGAGAGACAAGACTGGAATGAATCCCCGATGACTGAAAAGTCATCCATGAATATCTCCATGGTTTTTCCGATCATTTCGGAAAAGATAGACATCATGCACCTCTGGAACGTGCCTGGTGCATTACATAAGCCGAAAGGCATACGTCTGTAAGCAAAAGTTCCGTAGGGGCATGTGAAGGTAGTATTCTCTTGATCCTGGGGATCAATAGGGATTTGGAAGTAACCCGAAAAACCATCGAGGAAGCAGTAGTATTCATTCCCCGCAAGTCTTTCGAGCATCTGGTCCATAAAAGGGAGAGGAAAATGGTATTTACGGGTGGCCTCATTCAACTTTCGATAGTCAATACATACTCGCCAACCGGTGACCAAACGAGTTGGAATCAACTCGTTTTCCTCATTGGTGACAACGGCAATGCCACCCTTTTTAGGAACACAATGAATTGGGCTAACCCAAGGACTGTCAGATATAGGATAAATCAATCCCGCATCAAGAAGTTTAAGAACTTCTTGTTTGATAACTTCATGGATTTTGGGATTTACCCTTCTCTGTTGTTGCACTGCTGGCTTAAAGTCATCCTCTACTAAGATTTTGTGTGTACAAAAGTCCGGGCTTATGCCCTTAATGTCAGAGAGTTTCCAAGCAATTGCTTGCTTGTTTGCTTTAAGAACCTTTAGGAGTGCTGCCTTTTCCTCATCTTTTAAGTCTTTAGCAATAATGACGGATAATTTATTATCACCCTCCAGAAATGCATATTCTAGATGAGGAGGCAAGTCCTTGAGCTCAACCTCGGGAAAGTCTTCAGTTATTTCAACATTTTTGACTTCCGCTTTATGAAGTATTTTTGGAGACCGAGAGCGTGAAGGATCGTCATTTAACAATCTTTCAAGGAGAAGAATGTCCCCCTCCGGGTCAAGATAGTTTTCATCAACCCTATCTGGGATTGAACTATCCTGAGCAAGAAAAGCCTCGAGCTCTTCCAGAAGGAAGTCATTTCCCTCAAACGGAGTGAGGGAAGGGGAAGAGTTAGAAATGATAGGATCAGTAGAAAGACTGCCACTGGATGAGAAACCAAGGACTTCTTGAGAATACTCCTCAGACGCAACATCGATGATGTCAATTTGGTTAACCGTTTCAGCGTCATAGTTGGAGGAGTATCTTGAAGTCTGATCAAGATTGAATGTGATGGCTTCACCACCAACACGTAGAGTGATTTCTTCTTCGAATACATCGATTAAAGCACGACCCGTTCTTAAGAATCCCCTCCCGAGAATGAGAGGAACTCTTGGGTCAGCATCAAAATCAACAATCACGAAATCTGCCGGAAAATGGAACTTTCCTACTTTCGCGAAGATATCTTCGGCAATGCCGAGAGGACGAGATATAGTACGGTCTGCAAGCTCGAGTGTCATGCATGTTGGAGTGAGAGCAGGAAGAGAGAGTCTTTTCCAGACTGTGTAAGGCAAGAGGTTAATGCTTGCGCCAAGATCGGCCAAGGCAAAGCATTCAACCATCCCCGGGAAAATACAAGGAATAAGAAATTTCCCGGGATCTCCAAGCTTTTCGGGAAGCTTTTTCAAGAGCACCGCTGAGCAATGCTCATTAAGTGGAGTTTTTGTCATTTCACAAAGTTTTTCTTTGTTGCTTATCAGATTTTTGATTGTCGAAGCAAATTTAGGCATGAGAAGAAGAGCATCCGCGAAGCTAATATCAAAGTGTAATTCTTGGAAAATTTGATAAAATTTTTCCATCTGATGGTTAGCTTTTTTGCGGTGCTTTTGATCATTCATACGTGAAGGATATGGAATTGAAGGCTTAGGATCATTCTTTGGAATTTCATCAGAACTCACAGGAGGATCAAATACAACTTTCGGCTTACGAGCCGGGACCGGGACAACTTGAGGGTGGACGTTGTTGATACCTCTGTGATTAGTAGGAAGTACCGTGTCCTTGGTAACCTCAGGTTCACGTTTCGCTACCTTAGTAGGAGGAGAAGAAGAGGTAGAGGGAATCGCGGGTCCATTGTATGATACCCCACTTCGGGTAGTGATCGCTTTCACATCGCCCCTCGGGTTAGCGATCGTGTTGCTCGGTAGTGTACCCGGGCCCGAGGGTCGATCATTTAAAGACTTCTGAAGCTCAGAGATCTTGCTGATCAATAACCGATTCGTTTCCTCTTGTGCTTTCATGAATTGTTTTAGCACTTCATCGGAGGAAGACGAGGGTGGAACAACATTTTGAGGAGGATTTTGAACACGGTTGTTTTGAAAATTCCCTTGATTTTGATTGTTGTTACCTTGAAAATTGTTTCTCTGATTGAAATTACCCTGATTGTAATTCCCTTGATTTTGGTTTCTTTGAAAATTTCCTTGAAAACCTTGGTTTTGATTGCCATTTTGAAAATTGTTTTGATTAAACTGGCCTTGATTTTGGTTCGGGTTTTGGAAATTTGAGTTTTGACCTTGGTTAAAATTCTGATTCGAGTTACGGTTTTGATTTTGGTTAAAACCGGGAGGTCCGAGAAAATTGTTGGAACGATAGCTTAAGAGATTTCGGTCCCCTTGCGGTTGGTAAGAATTACCCCTCGTGTTGTAGGAACCGTGAGTAGCATAAACGTTCTCTTGAGGAAAGCCAGCAGTAGCTGGACACTCAGAATAAAGATGTGGGCCCACACAAGTTTCACAACTTCGGGCCACGGCTTTCACTTGTTGATTTTGAACCTGATTTTGCATCGTTTGGTTCATTCTCAACACAGCCGTAGAAATATCATCCATCTTTTTGGTAAGAGCAATTATTTCAGGAGATGATGATGAAGGAGTAACTGAATTACATGACGCATCCCTCTCCGCAGAGGAATCCCAAAAGTTATGGTGGGCAGTCATGTTCTCAATCAAGTCATAGCACTCTTCGGGACGCCTTTTCATAAAGGTCCCACCAGCAGCAGCATTGAGAATATCCCGGTGCCTCAATGTCAGACCATTATAGAAGGTATCTATGATGGTAACTTGCAACATATTGTGGTTAGGGCACCGATCAATAGCTAGCTTATAACGTTCCCAAGCCTCAAAAAGAGACTCATCGGGACGTTGCCGGAAGTTGCTGATATCATTTCGTAACTTGGTAACCATGGAAGGTGGAAAATATTTTGCTAAAAACTTGGTTACCATTTCATCAAAGGTACGAATAGAATTCTTTGAGATTCGGTCAAACCATGCAGTGGCATGATGAGTGAGAGAATAGGGGAAGAGATACAGCCGGAGGGCATCATCGGTGACACCATGCTGTTTCATGCTTTGGGTGACCATGAGATATTTTTCAAGATGCTTGTTGGCATCGTCACCCGGTAATCCGTGAAATTCACAAGAATTCTGGACTTGTTGGATCATGTGGTGCTTGAGGCCAAAGTCCGTAGCCTCAATAGTGAGCGGTGCAATAGGCCCACCCCGCCCTTGCATGGTAGACTGGCACAGCTCCTCCATCATTCGAAGATCGGGAGCTGGCACATCCCTGGGAGGGTCAGGGGGTGGTAATGGTGGTGGTAGCCCAGCGGCCATTTCGGTCTTTGGTTCTTGTGTATCAGAACGTAGCTCGGGTACGTTTTTCTGAAGTTTACGTTTTGTTTGTGACCGAGTGCGCATGCACTAAAAACAATTTTTCAAAACAAGATCGAGGCAAAACCACAGTGAACTTAAACCAACTATCACAAGTGAATGGCTTCTTTAAAAAAGGTACACCACTCACAGGGCTATAAAGGCAAGTTTTAATCTTAAGTTTGGGAACTTATTATGTCCACACCCCCAGTTGGTAGGTGTTCAGCATTGGTTTGCGGTGGTAAGATTTTATGTATTTATTAATTTGAAAAACTGCTTTAGGCTTATGGGTGTGTGTGCAGAAAACTTGGGAAATATTTTTGGAACTGATTCGTTAACCAAAATCGTTCTTTTAAGATTACTCGCAGGCTGGCGGGAGGAAGTAAATAGGTTTCCTCTTCAGTTCGAAATTTAATGTCAGAACTTACCTTAAACCAACTGTTTCAGGTTGTAATCTTAAAGAAAACGAAGTAATTTAACTTCACAGTTTGTTTTGTTGTTTTTGATTTTTTTGGTGTTTTTAACACTTTAGGAAAAGTGTTAATGAACTTTTTTGATATGATTATATTTTTACAAAAACTTTTTACAAATTTGTGTGAAATTTGTCCAGGGAGGGTTTTGAAAACCACTAAACTTAAAACGATTTTTAAAACACGCAACAACCTCCCCGGCAGCGGCGCCAAATTTTGATTGGTGTAAAAGCAGTCAACTTAAATTGACCAGGTAAATGGTCAACAAAGTCAAACTCCCTAGACCAATACTCCGTGGATAGTATAGTGTGTCCCCGGGTCGTTAAGTCCCAGCGAGATTGAAATGGTGCTTTGGAAATCATTTTTGGGAATGAGTGGTACTGAGAACAGTAGCCCAGATGATATGGAATTGATTTTGCTACTGATATTTTGGTATTTGTACACAGATATAATATTCACAAATAACAGATATACAGATATATGCACAAATTTACAATTTGGATCATGTAACAGACAGAAAAGTAGGATTTGGTAAATTACAAACTACAGGGGGTGCTTTTGAAACTTTTGAAACATAAAATTAAAAGAAAATTGAAAATGAAAATGAAATTATAAAAATGATTATTTTACTATTTAAATATTATTAAATTAATTAAACTAATTAAAATCTAATTTAAATCTAATTTAAATTAACTAAAAATTACAAGGATTACAAAATAAACTAAAAATTTGTAAAAACAATTTCTAAACTTAAATTTGAACTTGAAGAAAGTATAAAAAATAAAAATAAATATTTTTGTCTTTTTATGAGTTTTTTATTAATTAAAAACTATTTAACTTAATTAAACTAATTAAAATATTTTAAATTACTATTAATAATAAATTAACTTAGAAAATTATGAGAAAATTTATAAAATTATTTAACCATCACAGGAATCCTACAAAATTATAAAAACTTCTAAAAATTATGTTTAAGGCTATTCTACTAATTAATTACCTTTTAATTACTTTAAATCTAATTTAAATAATTAAAATAAGAAAAAAGGAAAATGAACAGTGGAAACTAAAAATATATTTTCTAAAAGTCTTAACTAATTTATAAAACTTAGAAAAACTATAAAAACCTACTGTTGTTAATAAAAATCTAAGAAAACCAATTAATAACTAATATTACCTATTTAATTAATTAAACTAGTTTTAAATCTAATAAATAGTAAACAGATTAGGAAAAATCTAAGAAAATTATTTTAAATACTTAAAGGTACTAGAAAATTAAGAAAAATATTAAAATGGAAAAGTGCTTATAAATAAGCTAAAATGAAAAATGAAAAAGATAGTTTCTATTAAATAGAAACTATCACTATTTTTATGTTTGTTTTTTTGGAGTTTTTCTTTTAGACAGCTAAATATAAGATGAAAATAAGATACTTTTGTGAAACAACTTTTTACAAAGCTTAAAAATAAGCAGTGTGCACCCCCTTGACTTAAGCAGTTTGACTTTTATTGACCAAGCAAGCAATTAAGCATAAATGACTGAATGTGGGGACCACAATGATGAAAATGGGTACAAATAAGGTACTTGAACTAAAATAAGCTAGAAACAACAAGCAATGACCACTGATAAGCTAATAAGATGAAAAATAAGCACTTTGAATATTGAATTCAAACACAGAAATGGGATAGACTTTGGGGTGGATTCCAGGTGGGGTCCACTTGTTCCTAGGTCAAACAAAGGGTCAAACCTTGATCCCTGGTAGGAGGGGGGTTGGGAAAACCAAAAATGAACCACTGGGGCCCACTGAGGTGGTCTACAACAACCACCAAAGGTGGTGGTGTGGTGGAGGTCTGCTAGTGCAGGGGAAGCCTTGTTCCCTGCAGGTGTGTTCCAGGGCTTGTGGAGCCCACACAAAAAATCACAAAATTCAAACAAAGGTGGGAATCAAAAGATCTACTGATAAATACTACACCCAACAAGTTTCAAGGTCTGATTAAACTCCTAAAAATCACAAATAATCTTTGAACTTTTGAGATTTCTGACTACAGTCACTTTTGACTTTTTGAGAAAACTTGCAAATTGACTTTGGTGACTTTTGCTTGATCCTAAGTGACTGAAAACAAGATAACAAGCTAGACTAAGATTGATTTAAGTTAAACTAACACTCTATGCTAGGTTATGAAGAACCTTTTGGACTCAAAAGCTCACACAGTTGACTGTGTGGGTGGTTCTTTGTAATTTTGACTTTTTTGCTTTGTAACACCAAATGTTAAGGTTTGTTTGAACAAGTTTTACACTGAGAAAGAGTTTTCACCAAAAGCTATCAACCAAGAACCTTGATAACACAATGGATTAATCAAATCCAAACACCCCCTTATCTTTGACTGTTTTAGGTTTTAAGTAGTAAAAGGCTTTTATAGCTTATGAAACCTAACCACAATGTCTTATACTGATGTAATATGATCAAATAAGCACTTAGGAGCAGAGAGCAATGACAAGAACTCTAAATTACCACTTAGACTATATTGACTGTTTCAACTATGATTTAAGGTAACTATTAATTCTAATTAACAAGTTAACTAAATTAAGCTATAAACTACATAAACAACACTCAATAAGCATAAGAAACACAGAATAGCAATAAGCAAACAAGCAATCAGAAGCTATGAAGAACTAAGATTTTAGAGGAAATTTCAAATAAGCAAGGCTTACAAAACCACCCCTAGCATGAACAAGGAGTTTTCCACTGATGCCTATCTTTAGATAGGCCAAATCCACTTCCAAGTTTGCCCACAAATGCTCTTGATACCTGAAATCAAACTCAAACAAGCACAGTTGACTATGGTTGAATTTTTTTTTGTATTTTTGGTTTTTTCTAGTAACACTGGTTTTTAAGGTCTCTAAAAGCTTCAATAAGCTTTAGGGGAGCTTATATGGCCTAAGAGTCCATGAACACTTAAAGATAACAACTACTCAGTACACTAAGAAACTAAAAATGAAATTGAAAATGGCACAATCTGAGATACCCAAGGAAACTTGAAATTGATTACTTAAAAACTTGAAATTACATTAAAACAAACGAGTACAGTGCATAAAAGCTTAGAAATCCAATGGAAATTCAAATTACAATTGCTACGACCTAGATTATACTAAGAAAATGGACAACACTTCTTCCTTGCATTCCTCTCTCTTATATAGCCATCCATTAGGGTTCAATAACATCTCTGAGCAAATCCCCATCCATTTTGAGCCATTGGATCACTGCTAGGCCATTGATTAAATGCCACGTGTTTTTGGCGGGAAAATTGGTATGTGGGATTTGGACTGATTCAGGCAAGGGGTGGTGGCATTTAATGTTGATGTGAGGGTAGGTGTAGGGTGAGTATTTTGGGCGGTGGAAGCGACAGAGATGGTGGGCTGGTGGTGATGGGATGCGCAAGTGGGTGTGGGGGAGGCTGTGAGAGGGAAAGGATGGGGATGTTTGACTTGGTTTGACCGAGGTCAAACGTTTGACCCCGGGTTATATTATTTTGGGTGTGGGCTGAGATATTACATTGGGCCTAAAAAGGGTGGGCTTGGCTAGTGGATTGGATTGGTTTGTTTTGGGTATTAATAACTTTGGTCCGGTTATGGTTTTTAATTTCACAAGGACCAGTTTTGTAATTTATCGAAAGTTGGGGGTTTGTGGAAAACTAGAAGGGGGGGTTGAATAGTTTTACGTCCTTTTAAATTTATAAACACAAGTTTGTTTTAAAAACTTCAATTCTAGTTTATGTGAACTCAATACTTGCACTATATGAACAATTGTATGGTAACTAACTAACAAAACTAATATAGTAAAGATAAATAAATAAGTAATGAGAAGAGTTAGAAAGATCAAACCACAACACAAGGATTTATAGTGGTTCGGCTACAAGGACACCTTCCTTGTTCCTACTCCACTCCCCGAGTCACCTACTCGAGAGTTTTCTTCACGATGTCAACAAACTCCCTTATGGCGGAGAAAACCTTACACACCAATTTACACACCACACCACTTCACAACTTGATCACGCCTTCTACACAACTTCTTCACACCTATATACTACACACCAATCTTCTTCACAACTATCTTCTACACACCAATCTTCTACTTCACACCTATCTTCACAACTATCCTACTTCACTACTTATCAACTTCTATTATCTACACAACTAATCAAAAGCACAACACAATATTCACAAATGAATATATATATATACACTATGCACAACTATTCTTCAACACTTCTTGAGCTTGGTTGTAGAGAGAGTGTTCTTCTTTTGCACTTTGGATGAGAATGGATGATTAGAGATTGAATCACTTGAAACAAGGATTAATATACTAATGATCAAAGGGTTTTAGAGAATGTTTAGAGAGTTATAGATCTGAAAATTTTTGTGCAAAAGGTGGGGAAAAATTCCAGAATTAAGGTGGTATTTATAGGAGAAGAATTCTGACAGTTTCTGACAGGGGAGCCTGGCCGGTCCCCTTAAATCGTGGCCGGCCCCCTTAAAATTAAGGGGACCGCCCCTTATAATTAAGGGGCCGCCCAACTGTAACGACCAGAAAACTTGTCTTTTAGTGGGGAAAGTTTATTTGGTGAAAAACTAACTGATTTTGGTTAAATATTTGAAATCATATATTTAGTATGATTAAAACATTTTTCTTTATTACCAAAAGTGTTTTTCAAAAATATATAATATGTTTATATGATTAAATAAACTTTGTGTTAATTAATTAAATACCCCTTTGATCATGAGATGTATTAAGCACTTGTTTATCCATACCTTAAGTGATTAAGTTGGATAGAGTGACATAAACTAGCTTAATACTTGTTTACGTAGTAATTATACGATTGACGATTTTACATTTTGTGATCGTCAAAATATAGAGATATCGAAAGATATGAATAACGTTTTCACACATTATTTATGTCAACAATCTCCCCCTTTTTGATGATTAAAAAATTTAAACTCATTAATCGAAAATTTGTATATATTCAAGTATTATTGTGAGTTTATATCACTTCTCCCCCTTTTTGTTAGCATCAAAAAGGTTATCCCATTATAATGTAAACTCCCCCTCGAAGTATACTCCCCCTCGTTTTGAGGGCAAAAGGAATCGAGATATGGATATCTTGCAAAAATATTTAGTGGCAAGCAACATATATATGTATATAGCATGCAAGAGTAAAGACTAAACATAACCATAACATTAATAATATAAATGAAAGATACATCAAGCATTACAAAAGCCTTAAAGGCTTAGAATCATCATTAAAATAAAAGACCAAATCTCAAACATGAGAGTCCTCTCTAGAGCTTGCCATCCAAAAAGGTTTAACACAATTTTATTTGTGAAACACCAAACATGTTTAATTGGGAGGAATGGATGGTGAACATGGAGATGGTGATGGTGGAGGTGTGTTTGTTGATGGTGGTGGGGGTGTTGTGTTTGTTGTTGGTGGTTGATGCAACATGTTTTCAATATGAGAAAACATGTATTGGATCTCATCTCTTAATCCGAACACAATTGTTCGGTTGTGAATGCAACAAAGGCAAGTGTCTCCATGAGCTTCAAGTAAGCTCCATGGGACGGGGTTATAGGTTGGTGGGTTGATAGGAGATGATGAGAAATGTTCATCAAGAGGTGTTAATGGTGATAATGAGAGAGTGAGTGCAAGAGATGTGTTCTCATTGGTAGGTTGTGATGGTTGATCAATTGTTGGAGGAGATAAGTGGGTGTTGATGTAGTCATTTATGGATGAAGTGGATGGTATGGAGGAAGTGGAGTTTCCATTTGTTGAAGGTGTTTTGGAAGGTGCATTTGGTGCACTAGGAGATGAACAATGAGGTGGTGGAGATGGAGTGGTGTTGTCTTCATTTGTAAGATCAATGAAGAGTTGTTTGGGTGGAATGATGACAAGTTTTTGTTTCTTGGCATTGTTTGAATAGGTGGTTCTTGGTGATGACATGATGATGGTTGATGAATGTTTGAGAATGATGGAATGTGAATTAAACATGCATGGAGATTATATAGTGGGAAAACATGTTTAGAAGTGGAATTAACTTGAAATTGTAATGTTATATTCCTAATCAGTTTAGTTTTTAAGGGAAATGGTAGCTGGGACTAGCAAAAGGGATCAAAAGATGCAAAAGAAAACAGTGTAAAAACTATTCCAGATGGCCGGTCCCCTTAAATGGAGGCCGGTCCCCTTAGTTTTAAGGGGCCGCCCTTTATGATTTAAGGGGGCCGCCCATCTGACGACCCAGAAACCAAAATTTTCAAAAATTTTCTGGAAAAATGTTATATTCTGTTTTGTATTTGCAGCAAGCTCTATTTGGACATTTCACATTTGTTTTGTTCTATTAGAAAGCAAACATGTCATATAGTTATATAAACATTAACTAATCATGCAAACATATATATAGATTAAGAGAAACATGCATTAAAAAACACATATCAAAGACAATCAAGTTAGCATCTTAAACAAATATCCAAATAACAAGTACTTCCGAATAAACTTCGGACAAATAGCACACAAGACATAAAAATTAAATATTGTTTAACAAACATAATCCAAGCACAATATTTCTTTTTCTTCCCGAAGATGCCCTTCAAAGTTTTTCCGATAGACTTGAAGCCACCTCTAACTTCTTCGTGCAAGCTCTTTTGTCTTCTAAGCATCTCGGTAGTTCGTTCATGAAGCACTTCTTCATTTTGATCACTAGGAGATGGGGTAGAATACTCGGGATAGCCAAAATCCTCTAAATTGTCAACGAACTCAGAAAACGAAGGGGTACTAGCATCATGGATGTTTTCCTCCTCATCGTCATCGTCTTGCCTTGAGGATGATCCATGAAAGCTATGACGACAAGGTTTACCCTTGTCACTTCGAGTTCGTCGAGCTTGTTTTAGAGCGAGCGGACGTAGAGTGGGGTACATGGACTCATAGATACTATTGTCAAGATCGGGGTAGTACTCGATAACATGACGATAGAGACGAGTGAGGAACATTCCATATGGAAGGTTGGCTTTTGGAGTTTTTCTAGCACACTCAATCCATTTGATAAAGAAGTAGGCCAAATTGTACGGCTTTTCGACAGCTATACAATACAACATGTGAGCAAGGCACGCCGGGAGATGGTCCCGGTGACCTCCGATACCAAACGCATTCTCACGAATGAGTTCTTCCCAACGCTTCATGTGGGGGCTTAATTCCTTGAGGAGAAGTTGGTATGGAGAGATTTGAACGTTTTTGGATTTAATTTTTCGGCTTGTGGTGGCACGGTCCACACCAAGGATTTGACGAATTTCGTCGGGATGAGGAATTTCGTCGAGATAGGGACCGAAGGTTGGTCGATAGCGATTAAGAGATTCGAGGTCCCACTCGTTTGTGAAAACGGCTTGACCTCTAAAAGGAATTTGGAGGATATGACCAAATTGTTCGAGAGTGAGGGTGATAAATTCATTTTGAATCATGAAAGAAATGGTGATGAAACCAAGATCATTGGTTTGGACGGTGACTTGGCTATAGAAATCCATTATGAAACGAGGAATGATAGGTTCATTTATTTCATAAAGACAATTGAAGTTGATGCTTGTAAACACGCGATTTATGTAGTCGGATTGAGCAAAGGCAAGATCTACTACACGTCCTTCATGAACATTTCTATCTTCAATTTGATGATAAATAAGTCCAATGGAAGGAGATGTAGTAGGGAGTTGGAAACTTTAGGAATGTAGTTTTTAGTGTGAGAAAGATCTTCGGTAGTTGCTTTGGGCATTTTCACCTAAACACATCAACAATACAAAAAGACCAAAATAAATATAAAGAACGATAAAAATATATGTTTATTGTTAGGGCTTATGTTGGAACGTAAACATACTTCGTTACTAATCCCAAGAAGTAGATTACCATGTTCCTAAATATTGTTTTTAACTCGTTTTAGATATACTTTACGATGTTTAATGAGTAGTTATGGACAAATCCAAACGCTCCTTTAAACATCTTAATATATCGTGAAATTTACTAGATTTACATTAGATTGTAAAACTAGCTATTTCTTGCGAGTTTCTTATGCATGTGATTTGTTTATGAAAAAGATGGTTTGTATTTTTACTTAAAAATGTCATTTTTAGTAATGAACCAAACGCTTCCTTAACTATTGACTTATACCACTAGTATGTCAATATATATATGAATTATATATCTTGACAAGTCCGATTAGTAATTTTTAGGTTTATAATTATAACAATGTTTTATAAAAATTATAATGACTATGTTTCGATATTATTTGGACATAATCCAAACACCCCTATATTGTGAACCAATATGAATTTTCTTAGTCGAAAGATGTAATTTCAATTTTTACAAGTTACACAAGTATAATGTGATTAGTTTTAACACGTTTTCAAATCATTATTCAACAATGAGTTTACTAAAAATTTTGAAAAGGAGTGTATGAAATTTTTCAAAAATTTTCAACATGATAGTTTATAATAACTAGTTTCTAGTGTTGATTAATCATCCTAATCCTAGGGGAAGCATTTGGTTATGGAGTTTTAAGGCTTAATTCGAAAGAAATTATGAAATTTGACGAACTTTATAAAACATGCATAATCATGAGTATGATCAAATAAGATGAAATTAGATGAAATGTGTTGTGAAAAACTTACAATAAGTAATGATGATTGTGTTAGATGAATTTGCCCTTTGCGAATTAACCCGAATTATGTGATTTGGAAGTGATTTGAGAGGTTTTTGGTTTTTTGTTTTCGTCACAGCAGAAGCAGTGGAAGGGGGTATGAAAAATGTGGAGTGTTTGGCAAAAGGAAAAAGGAGAAAAATGAATTTGAACAATCAGATGGCCGGCCCCCTTAAACATTAAGGGGGCCGCCCTTCATTTGGCTGCCCGTCCCCTTAAACATTAAGGGGGCCGCCCTCCAAAATTCTATTTTTGTGATTTTGGTTTCTGGAAAGAGCAAAAAATCATTCATATGTATGTATTAGATTTATATTTAATCAAAAATACGTTGGAGGGTATTCGCACGAAAGGAATTACTTGACACTTTTAATCGACAATTTGCCAGTTAAATTTTGTTGATCATTTTGGATGAAATTTATCAAGTTGTCAAGTACACGAGAACGTTGTGGAAGGTTCATAAGTATATGTATATATATAAATATATATGTATGTAGTATGGGCTTATAAGACGAGAATAAAGGAAGGAGACGAATGCAACGGAAGCCGGGAGTTTGTTTCATCCATAGATTTTTTCGACTCATCTCTCTTCATCAGCATGAGTGTTGTTGAACTTTAAAGTTCAATAAGGCAAATGGGGAAAAGAAAAGGTTCGTAAACGAACAATTTCTAGTTCTAGAAAATCAACAAATGAGTTTTCAAGGTTATAAGATCCTAGATATAGCTAAGAGTATATATATATATATATATATATATATATATATATATATATATATATATATATATATATATATATATATATATATATATATATATATATATATATATGTAGTATAAGTAAATAAGTATATATATGTATAGAAGTAAAGATTAGAGAGAACAATGAACCAATCAAAATCACATAAAAGCTAGATACTAAACTAAGCATGCATTTGTTTACGAGGAAATAAAAGGAAATGTGTACCTTTCGTCTTCAATGCGTTAAACTTCAAAATCTTCAAAGGAAAGTCCGAACACGAGGTGACATCAAATATTACCATGTATGAATGGCGAAAGTTTTCACGTTGGTCCCCATGGTCTCATTTGACCAAAGTTGTTTGTCCCGAACATGTTTTGTATTTGACTTGGGTGCATATATGGTGGAAACATTGCCCATGGATTGAAGTTCCACATTTGTTGATTATTGTTTAAGTTTTGTCTACTTTGGTTTACTCTTGGTTGAGGTGTTTTAGGTCTAGGGTAAGAATTATTCGGTTTCCTAGGTGGTGGTGTTTTAGGTCTTGTTTTAGTTTTGGACGATCCTACTTCGGTTTTTAAAGATGGTTTATAGAACGGTTTTATTTCTTCATTACTAGCTAGATGTATTTTCTTATCATTTATGAGTATATACTCAGGATTAGATTTTGAAGGTTTTAGTTCCTTGAGTTCGCTTTCAAATTTAACATTTTTAACTTCACTTGTTGAGGCTTCGGTTGAGTTAAAACCTAGACCGGTTTTATCTCCGGATATTCTTTAAAAACTTATAATTTTACTAAGTGAGTTACTACTATTTTCAAATTTATCAAGTTTACAAATTTCTTCCTTAAGTTTGTTGTTTTCACTTCTAAGCACTTGACATGATTTACATTCTTCAAAATTTTCTTTACCTTTTTCAAGTTGATGTATTTTAATTTTTCGTTCAAGTACTTCATTTTCTAATTGGTTATTTATGTATTTTAGTGATTTGTTTTTAGCCATAACTTGTTGTCCTAGTTTGCATAATCTATTGTATTCACTATCTAAGTCTTTTTCATCTAATGATAAATTTTCATCACTAAAGTATTCGGTTTCGGAACGTACCTCACTTGATGTTTTAGCCATGAGACACTTTTCTTCCTTTGTTGTTTCTTTCTCATCTTCTTCGCTATCACTCCAAGCACCTCCAACAAACGCTTTTTGATTTTGATCTCTTGTCATCATTGGACATTTTCCAATAAGGTGATTCGGATCACCACACTTGAAACATTTTCTCTCATTCTTGCTATACTTGTCATCATTATTCTTTTGAGATGTTCTTCTTTCATCGTGTGGTTGTCTAACGAATCTTCCTTTCCTTTTGAAGAATTTCTTGAAATCTCTTTGTTGGATCGATATACTCTGATCAAACTACTTTGTAGCTTGTAAGGGTTTAACAATATTGAATAAACTCAATACTATTAATATTGAAACACTGTTTTGACCTTGTAAAGTATGCGGAATCTACTAACACAAAGCTTAAGAAAACTTTTATATTAACCAAACTTAGAACCTGCTTTATTACACAGATTCACTAACAATCCCTAACTATTAACTTTGATCGACTTCTAAGACTTGTAAAACTTCTAAAAACTCTAAAAAACTCTATCGACCAATACCTCTTAAGGCTCTTTATATAGATAACCTTAAGTCGGTTTACAACATATAATCCTTGAACGACAAGTTATAATCCCTAACTAATTCTAGAACATTCTCTTAATATTACAAAATAATCCTTGTCTAATATTGCACATCAGTCCTTGAATCCTTCGAAGTACTTTAAGCAATCTTCATATCAGCAGTACTTTGACTTTTGTTCTTCATGCAGCAGTACTTTGACATCCAGAAGCACTTTGATATTTCATATCCCAACAATCCTCCCCTAACTTGAACTTTACTTGCTTAATTTCAAGTTTCTGTGTTATCTTGAATCTTCATATCTTTATTATTCAGTGAGATTGTTTCTTTATTCCTTTTCTTCTATCTGTCATCTGTCAAAGTACTCTTTATCAGCATCATATCTTCCATAGCATCTTTTCAGCAGCTCAGCAACATTTAGGTACAAAGAATCATCAAATCTTAAAAGTTTCATACTATGCTCATCACTTCCAGGTGTGTTAACTCCTGTGAGAGGTGAATCATTGAAAATTATGATTTTTAGCAAATCATCAGCTATTAACGGATTTGATATGTCTTTACCATTAGCCGTTTGCTATGGACTAGCCAACTCTTGATCACTTAGATGTATGGTGAGTTGATAACCTAGTTTTTGGTAAACTATCAACCATTAACGGATTTGATAAGTCTTTACCAGTAGCCGTTTGCTCTGGACTAGTTGATTCTTATGTGGATTAGACATGGTGAATCAATAACCATTTGTTGTGTAGTATAAATACTAACACCATGTATTTCTTTTCAAATCCTCTTTCCTTTTTATCAAAAACATTTATTTTCATTTTAAAGGACTTATACTGGTTTATATTAGCAAGCAGTACTTTGATAAAGTACTGTTTGTTTTGCAGTACTTAGAAAAATACTTTAACTTTTCAAAACAAATCATACCAGTATTATGCAATATTACTCTTCAGACTTAACCCATCTGATAAATAACTTGATAACATCCAAAGCTACTTCAGATTCCTCTTCAAGTTCCATTCCATGATCCAACATTCTTAGCATTATTTCTCTGATCAATGGATATCTCCTCTCAGCCAACATATGAATCATGGTACCATCTTCCACCTCTAATGTATGAACTCCTGATGACTCAAAGAATCTCCATCTTGTTATTTCCCAATTCTCTTGATCATTCCAGAGAGTCTCAACACTTGTTTCTTCAGTATCCCAGATGGTAAATAAATCTCCAAGCAAAACTAATCCTACTTCTGAAGCTTCATTCTTTGTATAGTAAGTCTGCACTTGCACATATAAATCATACAGATCTTCCCTTGTAATACAGTGCAACAAATCCCATAACATATAAAATGTTGTGAAGCTTTCATCTTCCCTGTGAATCATAAAATAATTACCCTCTTTAGATTCTACCACAGAAAATGAGATTATCTTGGACTTAGTTCCAGACTCTTCACTTCTTTTGTTCTCAAAATCAACAACTCTTAAATAATTTCTGAGTTCATCAACAGTATCTTCATGAACTAGCTTCAGCCTTTTTGACAATTTTTCATGCTCAGCTAATTTCTTTCTTTTCAATTTCCTTTGCTCAGCTTCTTCCTTTATAACATCTTCCAATCTTTTCTCTCTATCAACTTCCATGGGTACAAAATTTTCTACCTCTCTTCTGATATCTTCTTGTACTTTGTCCCATAAAGCTTTTATTTTTGGATACCTTTGTTTATGCAAGTTCTTGTATCCCTTCTTTCTCAAAAATTGCATCATCCAATTTCTTTCCTGAGCTTTAGTCATTGGCTTCTTTGTAATTGGCCTTCTGATTTCCTCCAAGTATTCAGCATCAAATACAGCTTGTTGCTTTTTAGCAAGCTCTAAATCACCTGCAGTATCTAATTCTCTAATCTGAGCAATAGAAAATTTCTTCTTCTTCTTCTTTGATTCTTTCTGAACCATTATACCTTTCCCTTTATCTTTTGGATCTGGTTTTTCTGATTCAGAAGTACTTTCATCATCTTTTTGTGCAGGCTCAGATATATGTATTCCTCCAGCAGGTTTTCTCAAATTCATCATAACCTGAGCAATTGTTTCATCATCACTAGCAGTATGTTCTCTTTCTTCTTCTGGTATAAAAGTAGAAGGACCAGCTTCATCTTCTAAATCAATTTCTTCTGTATCTCCACTTTTTACATCCTCATTCTCAACTTCAAGATTTATTTGCTCTGTCTCATCACTTTGTCTTTCAATATTTTCTTGAGCAACATTTTCAACTTGATCATTCTTTTCCTCTGAAAATTGAATCATATCATCTCTATCCAAATTATCATCCTGATTCCTCCCCAATTTGATAGATGATGACTTTCTAAGCTTCCTTGTAGACTTAGACTTCTTCTGTTTAGATTGTTGCTTCTGAGACTGTTTCTTTTCTTTCACAAAAAGCCTAAAATGCTTAATAAGAGGCCAAACAAATTTCTTCAATCTGATGAACTTCTTTCTAAGACGTTTAATCTTTGCATCCTGAGCAGTAACAGTAAACTTGAGCTTCTCCAATTCTTCAGCCAAATCAGAAGTCCCTTCAGTACCTTGCATTCCCTCATCTCCTCCAGATGTTTGAAACCCATCTGTGGAAGTATAATCATTGGGAGTAGGTACTGGTGAATTCTCTGAAGCAGTACCTTGAGGATCAGTACTTTGAGGAGAAGTACCTTGAGTAGAAACAGATTGATCCAAAGAAGCTGTATCTGAGGGAATCTTTTCATCTGAAACATCATGGTGAGAAGAAACAATAGGTGATGTAGGAGTATGCACTGAAGCAGAATGCTCAGTAGATGAAGCATCATGATCAGTGTGTGCAGAACCACTATTGGCTTCTTCATCCCTGACAGCTTGAGCTACCTCTAACATATAAGCATTAGGAGGTGTATTCCTACCCGAAAAATTAATCCCCTTGTGTGACATAAAAGTGAAAACCTTAGGTGGCATTGTAATGGTAGGTACATAATCCTGAGGCTTGGGTATACCATCTAGTGGATTTTCTAAAAGCAATTGAACAAACCTAGGATACATAAGAAAAGGTTTGCCAAACTTAATATGAGTAAGCATGCCCTCAAGAATCATGTAAGAAAAGTTAAAAGGCTGATTAGTAATCAGACCCACAAAAGCAGAGGCTATAGAATGACTGAATTGATCCCAAGCAGTACTCTTTGGACTTAGACAATGTAACAAAACATGAATAAGAAATTTCCAATGAGGAATAACCATAGCCTTCTGAAAAGTAAGCCTATTCAAAGCACCTTCATACCCAATATCTCTGAGCGTAGTCCAAACTTCTTGTTTCCCAAATAAAACAGAGCCTCCTTCATCATCAAATAGCAAAACCTCTCGAATTGAAGCTTCTGTCACACGAATAACTCTCCCAGCAACTGTAGCAGTAATAATATCTTCTCCATTCTCAACCTGCGACTGAGCTGTATCCCAAAAAGCTTGAATCCATGGTGCAATAACCTCAGGGTTAACAAGAATGGAGTAACAGATGTTGGTACCATTGAGAAAATCAATAATTCCATGAAAATCAATGTTTGCTTGGGTTTTCGCAAGGTTTGCAATCATGTTATGTTTGTTGTTGGTTTGTCGATTAGCCATGATGATTAGGGTTTGAGTTAGAAAAGTAAGGATCGATGAACAGTAGAATGAGTTTAAATAACAAGAACGGTGAATAAGGTGAATAAAAGGAAAAGATATGAGGGTTTATATATGGATAAGATACAAAAAATCACGGTGAATTAATGATTTTACCGTTATTTTTGGAAGTAAATATCCCCAAATCTTTCGAAAGTTTGTTAGCCGCAAATCTGACCGTTGGAACAGTGTCAGACACGTCAGCGTACCCTTTAATAACACCAAGCAGTACGTTCCATATAATATGGAGCAGTACCTTCCGTTATAAGCTCACACAGTATGTTGACCAAAGTACTTTCCCAAAAGAAAAACTTGAATGTTGACCATTTGACCAAAATATTCTAGAAAGTCAACCAAGATGAATGACTATCTCCCCACAATAAATCCCAAAGCTACCATGGTAAGTAAACATCAATACACTTCAATAAATGCCCATGTACCTTTACTTGGCTTATAAAAGCAACTTCATCACCAACTTGCAATCACCATAACTTTCTTTAACACAAAAACTAGTAAACATCATGAGTCACATTCCAATTGTGAACATCTCTTCAGACTCGGATGGCACCACAGATGCAGAGATAAGTTACTACTCTGATTCTGAGTTTGAAGATCCTGGATGGTCAGACTATTTTCCTCCTCATGTCCAAGAATCTTCATCAGCAATAAGTGCTGCCAACTCTACCATAACAGATGCATGTAGCACTACCAACAAAAAAACTAAGAAGAAGAAAACTATCCCTGGTTCATCTTTGGCTAATGAGCTTCCACATGCTTTGACTCAAGCCCTGGAATCAGCAATACAGAACATGAGGTGGCCTGCTCCAAGAAAAGAGAGACCTCTCAAACAGATTCTTGGCTTAGCTTGCCCAAGAAAGCAGACTTCTTTTGATGACAAGAGAAAAACTGCTCAAAAAGGAAAGCAGAGCGATGAGGGCAAGGGTAAAAGGCCTATGGAGTAGGGATATGGATCTTGGTGGTAGTCTGTGATGGTCTTGTGTGTGGTTTGTCTTGTCTGTCTTGTGTCTGAGTCTGTAACTTGATGACAATGGTGATGTATGAATCTTCGGAATAATGAATAACAAAAAACTTTTCCTTTGTATGATACATGTAGCCTCCCCTGAAATAATGACTAACTAAGAACTACTTATGCCTCCCCTCAAAAATAGCTTACATATTAATCATGCCAATACTCACAACTAAGAAAGTAAATCTTGAAACATCAAAGCCTTTTGTGAGTAGATCTGCTACATTATCATCAGTATGAACTTTAACCACATTAATAAGCCTTTGTTCATAGCAATCTCTTATGAAGTGATGTCTAATCTGAATGTGTTTAGTTTTAGAATGATAAACTGGATTCTTAACAATGCAGATGGTACTCTCATTATCAATGTTGATTGGAGTATTCTTGAAATTGAACCCATAATCCAAAAGCTGATTTTGCAACCAAAGTACTTGTGCACAACAACTTGCAGCAGCTACATACTCTGCTTCTGTAGAAGAAGTTGCTGCAATTGTTTGCTTCTTACATTGCCATGAAACTAATCTGCTTCCAAGGTACTGGCATCCTCCAGTTGTGGACCTTCTATCATAGTTATCTCCAGCATAGTCACTATCTGAGAAGGCATGGAGATGGAAAGGTGAATCCCTAGGATACCATAATCCCAACTTAGGTTGTTGCCTAAGATACCTGAAAATCCTCTTGACAGCATTCAAATGAGATACTTTAGGATTAACCTGATGTCTTGCACATAAACTCACAGCAAAAGTAATATCAGGTCTTGATGCAGTTAAATACATAAGACATCCAATCATAGACCTGTATAGTGTGACATCAACATCTTCTCCATCTTCATCTTTTCCCAAAGGTTTGTTAGTATCCACTGGTGTAGATGTAGGCCTAACAGTTGTAAAAGTGAATCTTTTGAGAATATCTGCAACATACTTATCTTGACAAATATAAATCCCACTACTTGTCTGTTGTACTTGAAGGCCTAAGAAGAATGTTAATTCTCCCATGGAACTCATCTGAAATTCTTTCTGCATAAGATCTTCAAATTCCTTCACCATAGATTGCTTTGTAGCACCAAAAATAATATCATCTACATATACTTGAACAAGCATAATATCCTTCTTATCTCTCTTGATAAACAAAGTTTTGTCAATAGCTCCTCTTCTGTAACCATGTTGGAGTAAAAAGTTGGAAAGCCTTTCATACCAAGCCCTTGGAGCTTGATGAAGACCATAAAGAGCTTTTATTACCTTGTAAACTTTGTTTGGATGTGCAGGATCTTCAAAACCAGGAGGCTGTTTGACATAAACTTCTTCTGTAATTTTACCATACAGAAAAGCACTTTTAACATCCATCTGATATACAGGGAATCCCATATACGATGCAAAAGCCAAAAATAGCCTAATGGCTTCAAGTCTTGCCACAGGAGCAAAAACTTCATCATAGTCTACTCCTTCTTCTTGTCTATATCCTTGAGCCACTAATCTTGCCTTGTTCTTAATCACATTTCCTCTTTCATCTCTTTTCACTCTAAAAACCCATTTTGTTCCAATAAGTTTCTTTCCATCAGGTAGATCACATAATACCCAAACTTCTTGAAGTTTAAACTGTAGAAGTTCTTCTTGCATAGCTTCCACCCAGCTTTCTTTGGCTAGTGCTTGTTTAATATTCTTGGGCTCTTCCTGAGATAGAAAACAAGCAAATAGACACACCTTCTGATCCTTGTGATTCACCCTGTTTTGCTTATAGATAAAACTAAGTAAAGAAGTATGTTGTTGAGACATATTCTTAGCCTTAGTCCTTGTGAGCACCCCTGATGATGAGGGTCCAATTATGTTGATAGCAGGATGAGTTTTATGAATTCTGAGTGTTGGAGTTGGTGGAACTTCAAGATTATCTTCCAAATTAGTGATATCTGGATCTTCATTAGAATCTGAGAAAATGCCTTCTTGATCCAATTCATCATCAGTATCTTCTAAAGTAATGGTGTTTGGATCAGCAGTATCTTCTAAGTCAGGCATATTGGGATCATGAGCAACATCAGTAGTTTTCCAATTTGAAGTATCCATAGGTTGAAAAGTACTTTCAAATGGATTAGAAGTGCTGGCTGTTTCCTTTGCTTTCTTCTTTTCTGCTTCATAGGATCTCCTTTGTTCATCATCATATGACTTAGCCATTGTTTCTTGAAAAAGCATTCTAGCAAGTTCATCTTGAATGGCCTGATCTTCTGCAGATACTGGTATTTGTGGTGGAACAGTACTTTGAGGATCAACAGTACTGTTAGGTACAGCAGTACCTTGAGGCTCAGAAGTACTTTTCTTCTTATCATTGGCATTATCTTTTGGCTCATCTTCAGATCTTAAATTAACATCATGAACAATGTACTGTGCTTCATCATCAGTGGGAGCAGCTTGATTTTCTTCCCTTACAGGTACATAATTCATTGATGAAGACATTAAATCAAGATCAAACATCCAATCAGGACCTTTACCTTTAGAGTTTTCTTGTTCTTCCAAAAAATCAATATGAAGACATTCTTGAACCTTCTTGGTGACCTTATTGTACACTCTGAATCCTTTGCTGTTTGTACAATATCCCAATAAATATCCTTCATCTGACTTCCCATCAAATTTGCCCAAATTATCAGCAGTATTTAAAATGGTTAGGGGACATCCAAAAGGTTTCATAAACTTGATACTTGGCTTCTTCCCCATGAGTAACTCATAAGGTGTCTTCATTTGAGGTTTAGTCACTGATACTCTATTTAACACATAGCAAGCAGCACTTACAGCTTCTGCCCAAAATGGAACTGGTAGTTGAGAGTCTGCAAGCATTGTTCTGGCTGCTTCTATAAGAGTTCTATTCTTTCTTTCTGCAACTCCATTTTGTTGAGGAGTTCTAGCAATACTGAATTCTCTTTTAATTCCTTTCTTAGCACAAAAGTCATCCATAAGCTGATTCTTGAACTCAGTCCCATTATCACATCTAATGCCTCTAACCTTGAGCCTTAACTGATTTTCTAATGCTATGATTAGATCATGAATAGCATCAAAAGTTTCATCTTTAAAACATAAGAAAAAGACCCAGCTAAATCTGCTGCAGTCATCTGTTACAACCAAGCAGTACTTCTTCTTGTTCAGACTGACAACTGAAACAGGTCCAAACAGGTCCATATGCAGCAATTCCAAAGGCTCTCTAATAGTCTTCTCTTCAATCTTTTTACAGGAGGCCTTGTGCTGTTTACCCTTCTTACAAGCAAGACATGTGTGATCATTCTTAAATGTCTTAGAAGGTAAACCTCTAACTAAATTTCCTCTGACCAGCTTATTGATGTTCTTGAAATTCACATGTCCCAGTCTTCTGTGCCATTGATGTGCTTCCTCCATAGATGCTCTTGCAATCAAACATGTTGCTTTAACATCAGAATTCACATTCTTCAAATCTATGCTGTACACATCATTAGTTCTTGGTGCTCTCAGTAACACCAAATTTCTATCTTCTAACTTGAAATCAGGAGAAAGTATGAGACATTCTGTGTCAAAGAATAACACAGGATACTTCTTATCACAAATCTGAGAAACTGACAAAATATTGAATTTGAGCTCCTTCACAAATCTAACATCTTCAAAATCAATGTTTCCTGCTTTGATTGTTCCTTTGCCAGTAATTCTTCCTCCATCAGGATCATTCCCAAATGCAACTTTTCCTCCATAATAAGCTTTAAAATCTGACAAGAGCTCCTTTTCTCCTGTCATACTGCCAGAGCAACCACTGTCTACAATAAGATGATCTTTAAGCTCCTCCTCTGGGTTGCCCTGCATTTACATGAAAAAGGTTAGTTATTTTTAGGAACCCAAGCCATTACTGACTTGTGTTCCCCTTGTGGAGTGACATACTCAAAATTTTTGAGTATGTAATCACCACTGTCTTTGAAAGCATGATCAAGAATTAAGGTTTTTGTTTCCAAAACTGTTTGTTTTTCATGATCAATTTTCCCTTTTTCACCCTTAACCTCTGAAAGTACTGGTTCTATCTCAGCAGTAATTTCTTTCTTAACCCATTTTGTTGTGACTTTAGGAGTTGGGTTCTGTGTCCTAGCATCTTTTCTTGTGTTGTAAGTCTTTCTAGGGTTGTAACGACTGTAACTCCTAGGTCTTACACTTGAGTGTCTGCTAGAAACATTAGGGACCTTTCTATCAGTACTTTGTGAAGGTACTGATGGTTTGGAGTATGACCTTTTCTGATGAGGGTACCTAAAATCTTTTGAGAAGTTACTGTGGTTGACCCTCTGTGAATAATTCCAAACTGGTTTGTTACCTCTTGGCCTATTCTCTGTATAACTTGGTTGTGCAGTTCTGGTCTTAGGATATTTACTAAGGTATTCTGAATGATAATTGCAATCTTTAATCAAATGATTAGGACTATAACAAACATAACAGACCTTTGGACCAATATCCCCAAATCCCCTTCCATAAGTGTTTCTAAAATTAGCAGTATTTTGAAAGAATTTTCTTTGAGGTACTGCTGAGTGATCAGCAGTTCTTTGAAAAGTGTTTGAAGGTACTGCTTGTTTTGGAAACTTGATCTCTTCAACCTTAGGTGCTTCAACAGACTTTTCTAAAGTTTTAGGACTAAGTTTACTTGTAAGCTTTTTCCTAAACTCTAGATTATCTACACCATAACAATCAACATCTTTTCTAGGTGGTTGAAAGCTACCTGGGGGGTGAGGAACTGCATTATAACCCTTTTCTTTCTGAAATACAGGAGGTGTTTGACTAGGGGATTCCTCATCACTAGAAGTGTTTTCATCAAGACTTAGGAACTCTTCATCACTAGTGGAGGTTTCAACAGTTAGATTTATTTCCTTGCTCTTAAATGGAATTCCTTCATTACTATCATAACCTAGGCCTGTCTTAATGTTAGATGTTCTTTGCTTTTCAACAAATTGAACATGTGACACTCCTGCCTCATTCCAAACAGCAAGTTTTTCTAACATCTTATCCCTTTCAGCAGTCACTTTCTCTAGTTCAGTCACCTTGCAACCTAGTTTCCATTCATTCAACTTAACTAGGTAATCCTGTTGTTTATATGTTTCAAGCCATGCTACTTCATTGTTCTCATGTGTAAGGATTTTGGCCTCCATAGACTCTAAAGTTAATTGATAACCTGTTATCTCAGCCCTAGCTTTTTGAAATTTATCTCTTTCAGCTACATACTCAGTAAGTAACTTTTGATACATATCATTACACTTAGAGCATACCTCAGATTTGGTGGATGGACTTGGTGAAGCAGCTACCATAGCAAGCTGAACTGTTTCTTCTTCAAACTCCATACTCCAATCAAAGCTTCCTAACTCTTCTCTTGATTCCAAAGCAGCATATCCAGGCTCTTCATCAAATGTTGTGCTCCAATCTTCCAAGGCAACCATTGAATAAGTTATAGGTTCTTCATCAAACTCATTGGACCAATCAATCTCTGACAGATTCTCTTGAGCAACCAAAGCTTTTGGTTTTGGTTCAGTAATTGGAATCTCTTTTCTTTCAGGCTTGGGTGGTTCAATCATCTTGTTTGCTTGATACTTTGCAAATTTGCACTCCCTTGCAAAGTGACCAGTCCTTAGACAGTTGAAACATTCAATCTTGGATTTGTCAAATGTTATGCCTTGTTTAGCTCTGAAGTTGATGCCTTTACCAGTCTTGTTCACATACTTCTTGATCCTTGCTGTGAGCATAGCAACTTGCCATCTGATATCAATTTCTTCCAAAGCATCATCATCTATTTGCAATACATCTTCTTGATAGGTGACAGGCATAGATGCTTGTTGAGCAAAGAATGAACATAGAACTTCATCTGAGGTGGGGGTTAGTGATTGTGATGAATTGGTGGTGACCATTGTTGTGCAAGGAACCTGTGTTTCATTCACAGTACTTTGAGTAGGGTAAGCAGTACTTTTGTTAGAAGTACTGCTTCTCTTTTCAGAAGAAACAAAAGCAATGTTCTGCTGAGTACTTGAACTTGTAGAACCATTCATCTCATGCTCATACACCTTCAGATTATTGTAAAGATCATCAAAGTCCATAGTATCCAGCCCTGATTGTCCTCTAATCATAGTAGCAACAACATGCCAGGCTGATGGCAAACTTCTTAAGAACTTCAAATTTGCATCTTCAATAGATACCTCAGCATCATATAGTTCTAACATGCTCAAAAGATGTTGAAATCTTTCATATGCAGAATCAAGACCTTCTCTTTCACCAACTGTGAAAGTTTCAACTTGCTGCTTCAGCAAATTCCTATGCATCTTTTTGGAAGCATCATTACCTCCAAACTTCTTCTTTATTGCAGCCCACAATTGTTTGGCATCTTTGGCATCATGAAACTTTAGTAAGTGACCATCAGGAATAGCAGAAAGCAGTATGTTGAGAGCTTTGTCTTGATTTCTTTTGGTAGCAGCAGGTACAGGTATTTTTGGAGGTGTTGGTTGTCCAGGTACTTCAATTGGTTCATCAACTTGCATGTTACCATTGACAATCACATCCCATAAGGCATGGTCTGTGATAGCAATGTACTGCCTCATCTTCATAGCCCATAGATTGTACTCTCCCTTCTTAACAATAGGAATTCTAACAGCAGTAATTGAGGGAGCAGGTGCAGCATCAGTCGACATCTTAAAAGGGTTTGTAGTAAAATCGGTTTAAAGGTTTTAAAGGTTTGTTTTCTTAATTCAGAGTTTCCAACACAAGCTCTGATACCACTTGTTGGATCGATATACTCCGATCAAACTACTTTGTAGCTTGTAAGGGTTTAACAATATTGAATAAACTCAATACTATTAATATTGAAACACTGTTTTGACCTTGTAAAGTATGCGGAATCTACTAACACAAAGCTTAAGAAAACTTTTATATTAACCAAACTTAGAACTTGCTTTATTACACAGATTCACTAACAATCCCTAACTATTAACTTTGATCGACTTCTAAGACTTGTAAAACTTCTAAAAACTCTAAAAAACTCTATCGACCAATACCTCTTAAGGCTCTTTATATAGATAACCTTAAGTCGGTTTACAACATATAATCCTTGAATGACAAGTTATAATCCCTAACTAATTCTAGAACATTCTCTTAATATTACAAAATAATCCTTGTCTAATATTGCACATCAGTCCTTGAATCCTTTGAAGTACTTTAAGCAATCTTCATATCAGCAGTACTTTGACTTTTGTTCTTCATGCAGCAGTACTTTGACATCCAGAAGCACTTTGATATTTCATATCCCAACACTCTTACGGCTATGGCATATTCTTCGTCTTCGCTTTCGGAAGATGAGCTATCTTCGTTGTTGGATTCTTTTCTAGCTTTCAAGGCGATTGACTTGCTTTGCTCTCGTTTTCCTTTAACCATTTCGGAGTCCTTCTTTATTATAGCTTCGTAGACTTTTAAATTACCAATTAATTCATCAAGTTGTAGCGTTGACAAATTCTTCGATTCTTCAATAGCCGTCACTTTAGCTCGCCATTTTGGGTGAAGAGCTCTAAGAAACTTTCTAACAAAATTCTTACTAGAGAAATTCTCATCAAGTGCTTTTAAACTTGTGATTATGGTGTTAAATCTAGCAAAAGCATTATCAATTGATTCCTCTTCCGGAATCGTGAATTGCTCATATTGTTGAACAAGTAGATCTATTTTGTTATCTTTGACTTGATTATTACCTTGGTGGGTTATTAACAAAGAGTTCCAAATTTCTTTTGCGGTTTCACACATAAAGGTCCTTTCGTACTCTTTACTTGGTAGCGCATTGTAAATAACCACTTTTGCTTCATTATTTTTAGCAAGTTTTCTTTTTAAATCATCATTTTGTTTTTCAAAAGGTACGATTTCATCTTTCTTAGTTTCAGGGTTATTTTGAATAGGTAAAAAATCACCATTGGTAATAATATGCCAAAGATCTAGATCTTTTGATTTCACATAAATTTCGAATCGATTTTTCCAATATAAAAATCCATCACTTTCAAATAGTGGTGGTCTTTGCATAGATTGCCCTTCTAAATATTTTTCAGATTCCATAAATCGTTACAAGTTTTAAAATACAATATATTTTAAAGATCTTGCTAGACGTGGCCCCTGATACCAATTGTGGAAAACTAGAAGGGGGGGTTGAATAGTTTTACGTCCTTTTAAATTTATAAACACAAGTTTGTTTTAAAAACTTCGATTCTAGTTTATGTGAACTCAATACTTGCACTATATGAACAATTGTATGGTAACTAACTAACAAAACTAATATAGTAAAGATAAATAAATAAGTAATGAGAAGAGTTAGAAAGATCAAACCACAACACAAGGATTTATAGTGGTTCGGCTACAAGGACACCTTCCTTGTTCCTACTCCACTCCCCGAGACACCTACTCGAGAGTTTTCTTCACTATGTCAACAAACTCCCTTTTGGCGGAGAAAACCTTACACACCAATTTACACACCACACCACTTCACAACTTGATCACGCCTTCTACACAACTTTTTCACACCTATATACTACACACCAATCTTCTTCACAACTATCTTCTACACACCAATCTTCTACTTCACACCTATCTTCACAACTATCCTACTTCACTACTTATCAACTTCTATTATCTACACAACTAATCACAAGCACAACACAATATTCACAAATGAATATATATATACACTATGCACAACTATTCTTCAACACTTCTTGAGCTTGGTTGTAGAGAGAGTGTTCTTCTTTTGCACTTTGGATGAGAGTGGATGATTAGAGATTGAATCACTTGAAACAAGGATTAATATACTAATGATCAAAGGGTTTTAGAGAATGTTTAGAGAGTTATAGATCTGAAAATTTTTGTGCAAAAGGTGGGGAAAAATTCTAGAATTAAGGTGGTATTTATAGAAGAAGAATTCTGACAGTTTCTGATAGGGGAGCCTGGCCGGTCCCCTTAAATCGTGGCCGGCCCCTTTAAAATTAAGGGGACCGCCCCTTATAATTAAGGGGGCCGCCCAACTGTAACGGCCAGAAAACTTGTCTTTTAGTGGGGAAAGTTTATTTGGTGAAAAACTAACTGATTTTGGTTAAATATTTGAAATCATATATTTAGTATGATTAAAACATTTTTCTTTATTACCAAAAGTGTTTTTCAAAAATATATAATATGTTTATATGATTAAATAAACTTTGTGTTAATTAATTAAATACCCCTTTGATCATGAGATGTATTAAGCACTTGTTTATCCATACCTTAAGTGATTAAGTTGGATATAGTGATATAAACTAGCTTAATACTTGTTTACGTAGTAATTATACGATTGACGATTTTACATTTTGTGATCGTCAAAATATAGAGATATCGAAAGATATGAATAACGTTTGCACACATTATTTATGTCAACAATCTCCCCCTTTTTGATGATTACAAAATTTAAACTCATTAATCAAAAATTAGTATATATTCAAGTATTATTGTGAGTTTATATCACTTCTCCCCCTTTTTGTTAGCATCAAAAAGGTTATCCCATTATAATGTAAACTCCCCCTCGAAGTATACTCCCCCTCGTTTTGAAGCCAAAAGGAATCGAGATATGGATATCTTGCAAAAATATTTAGTGGCAAGCAACATATATATGTATATAGCATGCAAGAGTAAAGACTAAACATAACCATAACATTAATAATATAAAAGAAAGATACATCAAGCATTACAAAAGCCTTAAAGGCTTAGAATCATCATTAAAATAAAAGACCAAATCTCAAACATGAGAGTCCTCTCTAGAGCTTGCCATCCAAAAAGGTTTAACACAATTTTATTTGTGAAACACCAAACATGTTTAATTGGGAGGAATGGATGGTGAACATGGAGATGGTGATGGTGGAGGTGTGTTTGTTGATGGTGGTGGGGGTGTTGTGTTTGTTGTTGGTGGTTGATGCAACATGTTTTCAATATGAGAAAACATGTATTGGATCTCATCTCTTAATCCGAACATAATTGTTCGGTTGTGAATGCAACAAAGACAAGTGTCTCCATGAGCTTCAAGTAAGCTCCATGGGACGGGGTTATAGGTTGGTGGGTTGATAGGAGATGATGAAAAATGTGCATCAAGAGGTGTTAATGGTGATAATGAGAGAGTGAGTGCAAGAGATGTGTTCTCATTGGTAGGTTGTGATGGTTGATCAATTGTTGGAGGAGATAAGTGGGTGTTGATGTAGTCATTTATGGATGAAGTGGATGATATGGAGGAAGTGGAGTTTCCAATTGTTGAAGGTGTCTTGGAGGGTGCATTTGGTGCACTAGGAGATGAACAATGAGGTGGTGGAGATGGAGTGGTATTGTCTTCATTTGTATTTGCAGCAAGCTCTATTTGGACATTTCACATTTGTTTTGGTCTATTAGAAAGCATACATGTCATATAGTTATATAAACATTAACTAATCATGCAAACATATATATAGATTAAGAGAAGCATGCATTAAAAAACACATATCAAAGACAATCAAGTTAGCATCTTAAACAAATATCCAAATAACAAGTACTTCCGAATAAACTTCGGACAAATAGCACACAAGACATAAAAATTAAATATTGTTTAACAAACATAATCCAAGCACATTATTTCTTTTTCTTCCCGAAGATGCCCTTCAAAGTTTTTCCGATAGACTTGAAGCCACCTCTAACTTCTTCGTGCAAGCTCTTTTGTCTTCTAAGCATCTCGGTAGTTCGTTCATGAAGCACTTCTTCGTTTTGATCACTAGGAGATGGGGTAGAATACTCGGGATAGCCAAGATCCTCTAAATTGTCAACGAACTTAGAAAACGAAGGGGTACTAGCATCATGGATGTTTTCCTCCTCATCATCATCGTCTTGCCTTGAGGATGATCCATGAAAGCTATGACGATGAGGTTTACCCTTGTCACTTCGAGTTCGTCGAGCTTGTTTTAGAGCGAGAGGACATAGAGTGGGGTACATGGACTCATAGATACTATTGTCAAGATCGGGGTAGTACTCGATAACATGACGATAGAGACGAGTGAGGAACATTCCATATGGAAGGTTGGCTTTTGGAGTTTTTCTAGCACACTCAATCCGTTTGATAAAGAAGTAGGCCAAATTGTACGGCTTTTCGACAGCTATACAATACAACATGTGAGCAAGGCACGCCGGGAGATGGTCCCGGTGACCTCCGGTACCAAACGCATTCTCACGAATGAGTTCTTCCCAACGCTTCATGTGGGGGCTTAATTCCTTGAGGAGAAGTTGGTATGGAGAGATTTGAACGTTTTTAGATTTAATTTTTCGGCTTGTGGTGGCACGGTCCACACCAAGGATTTGACGAATTTCGTCGGGATGAGGAATTTCGTCGAGATAGGGACCGAAGGTTGGTCGATAGCGATTAAGAGATTCGAGGTCCCACTCGTTTGTGAAAACGGCTTGACCTCTAAAAGGAATTTGGAGGATATGACCAAATTGTTCGAGAGTGAGGGTGATAAATTCATTTTGAATCATGAAAGAAATGGTGATGAAACCAAGATCATTGGTTTGGACGGTGACTTGGCTATAGAAATCCATTATGAAACGAGGAATGATAGGTTCATTTATTTCATAAAGACAATTGAAGTTGATGCTTGTAAACACGTGATTTATGTAGTCGGATTGAGCAAAGGCAAGATCTACTACACGTCCTTCATGAACATTTCTATCTTCAATTTGACGATAAATAAGTCGAATGGAAGGAGATGTAGTAAGGAGTTGGGAAACTTTAGGAATGTAGTTTTTAGTGTGAGAAAGATCTTCGGTAGTTGCTTTGGGCATTTTCACCTAAACACATCAACAATACAAAAAGACCAAAATAAATATAAAAAAAGATAAAAATATATGTTTATTGTTAGGGCTTATGTTGGAACGTAAACATACTTCGTTACTAATCCCAAGAAGTAGATTACCATGTTCCTAAATATTGTTTTTAACTCGTTTTAGATATACTTTACGATGTTTAATGAGTAGTTATGGACAAATCCAAACGCTCCTTTAAACATCTTAATATATCGTGAAATTTACTAGATTTATATTAGATTGTAAAACTAGCTATTTCTTGCGAGTTTCTTATGCATGTGATTTGTTTATGAAAAAGATGGTTTGTATTTTTACTTAAAAATGTCATTTTTAGTAATGAACCAAACGCTTCCTTAACTATTGACTTATACCACTAGTATGTCAATATATATATGAATTATATATCTTGACAAGTCCGATTAGTAATTTTTATGTTTATAATTATAACAAAGTTTTATAAAAATTATAATGACTATGTTTCGATATTATTTGGACATAATCCAAACACCCCTATATTGTGAACCAATATGAATTTTCTTAGTCGAAAGATGTAATTTCAATTTTTACAAGTTACACAAGTATAATGTGATTAGTTTTAACTGGTTTTTAAGGTCTCTAAAAGCTTCAATAAGCTTTAGGGGAGCTTATATGGCCTAAGAGTCCATGAACACTTAAAGATAACAACTACTCAGTACACTAAGAAACTAAAAATGAAATTGAAAATGGCACAATCTGAGATACCCAAGGAAACTTGAAATTGATTACTTAAAAACTTGAAATTACATTAAAACAAACGAGTACAGTGCTTAAAAGCTTAGAAATCCAATGGAAATTCAAATTACAATTGCTACGACCTAGATTATACTAAGAAAATGGACAACATTTCTTCCTTGCATTCCTCTCTCTTATATAGCCATCCATTAGGGTTCAACAACATCTCTGAGCAAATCCCTATCCATTTTGAGCCATTGGATCACTGCTAGGCCATTGATTAAACGCCACATGTTTTTGGCGGGAAAATTGGTATGTGGGATTTGGACTGATTCAGGCAAGGGGGTGGTGGCATTTAATGTTGATGTGAGGGTAGGTGTAGGATGAGTGTTTTCGGCGGTGGAAGCGACAGAGATGGTGGGCTGGTGGTGATGGGATGGGCAAGTGGGTGTGGGGGAGGCTGTGAGAGGGAAGGGATGAGGATGTTTGACTCGGTTTGACCGAGGTCAAACGTTTGACCCCGGGTTATATTATTTTGGGTGTGGGCTGAGATATTACATTGGGCCTAAAAAGGGTGGGCTTGGCTGGTGGATTGGATTGGTTTGTTTTGGGTATTAATAACTTTGGTCCGGTTATGGTTTTTAATTTCACAAGGACCAGTTTTGTAATTTATCGAAAGTTGGGGGTTGAATTTTGGCATTCTTCCAAAATATTTCAAGGGGTATTTCTTGCCAAATCATGAATAGTATGAGGTCCTGGTATGATTTTTCCATTTTTATTTCACTAGGGACTAAAACTGCCAAACTTTCAAACTTCAGGGACCAATTGTGTAATTTCACCAAACTTTTCCACCAAGGACCAATCCTGCCATAAAAGATTAGTGCAAGGACAAAATTTGTTTTTCTCAAAGTTTTGATATCCCAGGGACCATTTTTGACAATTTTCAAAGTTCAGGGACTAAACTTGTCATTTTGTGAAACTTTGCACCAAAGGACTAATTATGTAACTTTTTGATTTAAAAGGACCTCTGGTGACTTTTTCAAGTTTTTAGAATAACTAGGGACTAGATTTGACAACTTTTGAAAGTTGAGGGACTGAAACTGCCAATTTTGCAAACTTTGTGTGTTTTTCATCTGTTTTTGATTATTTTGCATTTGAAACATGTAAAACACTTTCCTGAGGTATTTTCACTATTTTTATTCAATATTGAGTGTTTTTAGATGTTTTGGCAGCTCAGAAAAGGTAAAAATGATGAGTATTTACACACTCATCAATCCTGATCTTAGGATCTTACAATTTTACGATACTGCAAAGCAAAAACGATCCGGATCTTACATAGGATCTTTGAAAGCTTAAGATCTTATAGGATCTCGATCTTGACCATAGGATCTTAAGATCTAATCCGATCTGATCCTACTTTTCTCGGATAACAAACTAAAAAACTGCAAATTTCTAGATTATTTTTTGTAGAATTTAAAAAACATGTTAATCTTATTAAACATTTCATAATCATAATTTAGGACAACATTTCAATGGAACATTCATATAATTTTATGTTTATGATATTAAATAATTTGTAAATTTGTATAATATTACAAAACTATTAAGAAAATGACATTATAGTAGGATCTTAAGATCCCGATCCGATCTTACGATCACGGTCTTGCAAAGACGAAAACGATCCTGGGTAGGATCCCGATATTGAAAACCTTGGTTCAAATAACCCAAGAAACCAACAAACCAAGCATTTGGTTTCATTTTTTACTTTTAGATATCCATGGTTAACCGAACCGAGCCGTATATAATATGAATAAATTACCCGCCCCGTGATGGATAGTTAAAATCTTCCAACTAACCAAACCGAACCGCCCCGTGAACACCCCTACTAAGAGTATCAAGCACACTTCACTTTTAAACTTATAATATATACAAACTTATTAAACACACTTCGAACATTTCAACATAATCCTCTCTTTCTCTCTCACACTCACAGTTACAACTCACTCGGATCTAGGGTTTTGATCCCAAATCTCAAAAAGCTGATAAGATCACAAATTAATATAATCCAAATATCCCCTGAGAGCTATTTATTCTTAGGCTTAGGTTTATTATCTGTTATAAGAATTGCGTTGCATTTGTTGATAGAATAAGGAAGAACATGTTGTGTTGTTTTTGCGAATAATTAGAGCAAAAGATATATTAAGGTTTGCTTGGATTAGCTTATTTTATCTTAGGCTTAGGTTGACTATCTGGTATAAGAATTATGTTGCATTTGTATTGAGAGGATAAGGAAAAAAAGTGGCGGATATGTGTGCAAATAGTTAGGCTAAAACATCCAAGTATCAAAGATGGAAGAAGTATCATCAATGGATGAAAAGACACCACTTTCAAGTATGAACATAAACTTGTTCTGGTGTTTCATCCATCGATGATTCATCTTTGCTCTTTGCCAAAATACAGAAACAATAATCAAGTATAATTTGTAGGTTCGATGCTTGAATTTAGCATCTTCGTCTTCCAGCATGTTGGTAGGTTAGAGATTCAAGGCTGAATAATATGTTGTTGTTGGCTAGGGTAGAAAGGATGGTAGTTCATTGCATTGTTAATATAAATTTAATATGATTTCATTCATGCACAATTAGCTCTCTAATGTCGTAGAATCTACATAATTAATATGTATGTTCGTCACATCTAAGGGAGCAATATAAATGATAGTAAGAATCTGTTTTCTAATAACTTAAAGCTCAATGATTTGGGCAGATCTATCTAGCATTGTAAATGGTTCCATTGCTTAATATCGAAAATGCCTACTACCGTTTGTGTGGTTATTAGACGGTGTCCAAAAAACAAAGCAACGGAACCCTTCTGCAACGTTAGATTGATCTGGCCTGATCATTGAGACGTCTTCAATGCGATAATGATATAGTGTGTATTGTTCATTACATGCCACACACCTTCATTGTCGCTTTCAAGATGTGTGATGTTACTTAGACTCTATTCTTTACTCAACATTTGTAGATTGTTTGTATTACTCTGTTTGCTTTATATATATGTATGATGTATTTTTGATATGTAGGAAGTGAGTTTGTAAAACTTTGAGTCTGAAATTTCAACATACCTTTCCATTTCTCAGTTCCCATACTATTCCTTTTATTTTTTCAACAATCTAGAAATGCGGCTGGTGCAGTCCTTTGCTCAAAGGGAGTTGAAATGACAAAAGGAGCTGCAGCGGGAACTAAGAAGGGTTACGTATGTTGGTTTATTGCATTCCATTCTTTTTTATGATCTAAAAACAACCATCTACCAAGTAATGTGGCCATTGGAGTTCCAAGAACAAAGGTTGTTTCAAACACACCCTAAATTGCAACAATATCTTTTATTTCATTTACACTATATTTTTTTTTTAATTTTAGTATATTTTTTATTTTTTTTTTGCAAAAATCATTAAAATTGACAGCAGTGACTCAAGTGACTTAAGTTCATTTCACATATCAAGCAGTTCTAAAGGTCCTCCAAATACATGGGCATACTACTTTCCAAAGGGATATTCTGGATCAGGCATAAAAAGAAAGATGCTAGGAAGGTTAAAACTCTAAAAAAGACTGCCAAAGAGCTTTTTGATGAGAGGGTTCAGGTGCTAGGCCTGCCCAATGCTAAGACTTGTGAAGACACGGGTATAAAACAATGGGAACCAAAAATGCCCAAAGTTTGTTCAAAAGGGAAGGGTAAAAAGAAAATGTATTAGTTGAGTTAGGAAGTAATTTGAATAAACCTTGTAATCCTTTTGTACTACTTTATTTGACTTTATGAATAAACATGTTGTAATCCTTTTAGATTAGTAGATTTTTAGAATGTGTACTTTTCATTACAAGTATTTTGTAATTTTTCATTTCAAGTTTTAACGGAATATGTTTAATTTTAATTCCCGTACTTTGTCATTGCTAAATTTTCTCATTAATTGTTACAATATTTTGATTGTTGTGTTCATTAACAAGAACTTGGGATATATTTTGTATTATGTTAATCAAAAGTTTTAGCTTTGTTCAAAAAAAATCAAAAGTTTCTGCTGCTAAGAAAACGTTACTGCAGGTGGGTTTGTACTGCTAGATATGAAAGTGCAGGTTGGATTGGTAACATTTACACTTAAAGGTTTAAATCCCCAATTAACTAGTTATAAGGCCGTATAAGCCGCTTTCGTACAATAATGTCAACCTACATAGTTTACTACATAACATTGTCTACGGATAAACCCATATGGTTCATCCTACATTAGCTAATTACATACCATTGTCTAGTGACAAGCCCATTTGGTTTATCATACATCAGATACTTACAAAAAAGTGTATCCAACTTACAAAAACTTTCAAACATTGTTTCACCCATCGACAAACATAAAACCATCAACATCCGTCAAACCATCAACACACATCAAATCTTAAGACTCTTTGGGACCTGTTTGTGTCATCGGTTAAAAAGAAGTGGACCCTTGCAGCTGCACCAAAGCAGGCTTCCTGTCTCAACTCCCTGAAACCAGAGCATGAAACAATAAACACCTTCCTCCTCACCTTCCCTAGACCAGGTACCACCACTGTTCTCTCACATACTTGGAACACTTTCTATATCATTTGGTGCTTCACAACAGTGATAGAGTACCCATACAAGTTGAACTTGTGCACAATTTTTGATGGTATAGTCTGTTACAAAATGTACAAAGTTAAAACTGCTATACATTGATAGTTGTTTAGTTTGTAATCTCATTGAAATTGTAGCATAACAAGTTGACAAATTAACAAAGTTTTCAAGAGACTTACAAGTCGTCCATCTCTCCAGAAGCATGCAGTCAGTGGTCTGTAGAATGCCCTATCTTTTTGGTCATGGACAGTGTGAAACGACCATTTGCACATCCAGTTCATCCGTCCGGGTTCAAAATCTGAATTTAATAATACAAAATGAGTAAGTTATAGATAATCCAAAATGTTACAAAGATATCATATACTTGATGTAGTTAATGCTAATAAAGGAAAAGATACCATAGTCATGTGGTTGGTGACACAAAGTATTCATGGCAATATTGGTGTTGTATGTCTCCACAGTTGTGATGACCCCTCCATCAGGTTCAAACAACATCACATTATATTCCTGGCCTGGGTCAACCTGAGTAAAAACCATCCACTGACCAGCCTTCATATTCAAGTCTCGAACGAGCGTCAACCAACCACCGCCATAGAAGATGGAGTGGACGTATCGACCATAGAGATGATCACAGGCCACCCTAACATTGTAGTCAGTCGTGTTAGTGGAAACCATGACCGAATTCGTAGGGGTTGGACCATCCAGATATCTCATAAAGTCTTCCTACAATGACTGCATAAGCAGAGATGTGTCTGTCACAGGAACTAAACATCTCCAAAATGGATCACTCTCAGGTTCATAATTGTGAATCTCCAACCCATTCTCACCATAGCAAGTTACATAAAACACATCCTCACCCTCTTCAACAAAATGTATGTACTCAACATCAGAACAGGAGATGTTTTGAATGAAAAAATTATTCCACCTTGCTCCCTCAACAACACACTTAAATTGTGAGACTCTCCTTACACGAACTTTCCATCTAACACCCCCCCCCCCCCCCCCCACATTTAACTAAGAAAATAAAACCATTGCCAGTATAGGAACCTCCTAGAACATAATCATTATGCAGTTCTTGTATATGAAAATTAATTTTTAACCATTGTGAATTAAATACTACTACCTCCGTCCCACATTAAGTGTCCACTATGACTTTTTTAAGTCTTTTTTCACCAACTATGACATTAAATATATTTATTTGTGTTATATAATACTTAATGAAAATTATACAAATGAAAACACAACTAAAAACTTAATCCATTCATATATCTTGCATCAAGTACTATATAATACAGACAAAAAAAATTTGAAGTCAAAGTTGAAGAAAAAGACTTGAAAAAGTCATAGTTGACACTTAATGTGTGACTTTTTAAGTCTTCATTTGGCAAATTTGACCTTATATATTTTTATTTGTGTTATATAATAGTTGATAAAAATTATAACAATGAAAAATACATTCAAAACTTAATCCATTCATATATTTTGCATCAAGTAATATATAACACAAATAAAAATATTTAAGGTCAAAGTTGAAAACTAAAGACTTCAAAAGTCAACAGTGGACTATAATTATGGGAAGGAGTAATTAAACTAGTTTCTTAGAGAAATAACAGCTTGTCAATAATGGTGTTAACTTACAAACTCATCCAAAACATCCGGATTGTCCACAGCGCAAATAAATTGATTACCAAACATGGTTACTGCATTAACAATTAAGGTTATAAAAAAATGCAAAATACCGTTTGAATGAAGTAAAAATCAGTAAATGTGGTTACCTGGTACGTGTGTTTTTTGAAGAATCACGACTGCTAAGCACCGACTATATTGTTTGAGATATTGGGTTGAAAGAAGATAAAGCGTTTATGTGTGTGTGATTTTGTTGTGTTAAACACGACTTAGTTTTGTTATTTGCAAAAATGTCCTCGTCGATTTTTGTGAAAGTGAGGTAGCTGAAGTGTGTTATAGTCGGGAACAGTGAAATGACAAAAATACCCTGACGTGCAACGCACATGAGGGCTCACTAACGGGCTAGTAGCATTAAGTTCTGCCTAGTAGCATTAAGTTCCGAGTTACTAGCATTAGCAGCATTAAGTTCCGAGTTACTAGCATTCACCCAAATTCCAATCCAAACAACTTTTTCTTTGCTTTTCCTGCAAAATGTTAGTCTAGAAACAAAGAAAATACAAGCCATAACATATGCACAATGATCCCAACATCTAATTATACTTAATAGTTCTAAGTATAACTAGGAGCATTGTAATGGGGCAAATGAAGAGTCATGACTAATAGTCTGAACTCAATTCATGCAGTGAATATCAAATTAGACTCAAACTAGATAGACTATACATAAGTTATTTGAAATGTGTGACCATATGTATCGAATTGTGACTACATTTAAATAATGTGTGACAAAATATGACTCTATGATTTAGATACCTAAATAAATACTTCATGTGACCATATATAATATCTTGAATTTAGTCACACAAACACTTAATGTGACTAATAGCAAGGTTAACGATAACTGAGTTCACATTTTGCTATAAATAATAGTCACATGAATATTTCACAATGTGATTATTTTGAAGGTATTGGTCACATATAATACCTTTGTAATGTAGCCATAAACACAATTTAGATACAAATTTGTGATATGGTGTGACTATTGTAAAGCATATAGTCACATGATCATGCTACAATTAAATGTGACTATACACATTAGGATTTGGCAAGCAAACACACACTAAACTTTAGACACGCATATTAACTTATGTGACCATATGTATCGGATTTTGGTTACACTTAATCATGTATGCCTATGGTTTAGAGTGACCATATATGACATTTGGTCACACCGTTCAAGTGTGTGACATGTATTTGTCACTTTTAAATGTATATCGTGACTAATGCTTCAAACTTACTTTTCTGTTGTCACACATTTCAAATCATATGTGGCTAAATATTCAGCAAACAATAGTATTCACATTTAAATAATGTGTGACAAACTTGACTATATGATTTAGCCACATACACAATTACTTCATGTGACCATATATGGATTTTGGTCACACTCTTCAATTGTGTGACATATATTTGTCACATATGTATATATAGTGTGGCTAATATTTCAAACTTATTTGTATCCGTCACACGTCCCAAATATAAGTGACTAAATAATCAAAAAAAAATAATAATAATAAAAATAAAAAATTACCAGTTACTCTAGTCATGTAAATATTCAAATGGTGTGGCTATAGCCTTAGATGTAATTCCGAAATGGTCACACAAGTCGGATCAAGTGTGGCTGTTTATTTTATTCTGGTACATTTAGTCACATAAAAAAGTTACCGTGTGGCGATTTGAAAAACAACATGTGTGAAAAAATCCCAGTTTTGTACTAGTGCAAGGCACTAGGCTAGTTGTTATAGTGTGTAGGAGTTGAACCAAGGCACTAAACTAAGTTAGACATATCCTCCATAATCACCAATCAAGGCGTAACAGATTCAGTAGAGACAACTATGTAATATTAGGGAGTAGTGCACCCTAAATAAATACGCTTTTCTATCATATAAGTTCTCAATAATTTAGTTTTCCTTGTCATTTATCTTACTTGTCTTTCTAGCTTAGTATTATTATCAAATTCAATATCATTAAGACCCCGATATTTACTTGCTTTCAGATAAATCAACAAAAATACCAAAAAGAATCATCTCTTATGAGCAGTGTACCCGCTCGTATAGTATAGTGAGTCGGAAAGACCGGGTCGTTCGCGAGGAGCAAGGGATCCTAAATGTCTACTCGTAGTTTTATATATCACCTGCATTTTAAATCCACCGATTATATTTTTAAACTATTACTAATATATAGAAATAAAGGAAAAGAAAAGAAAACAAACTATGGTTCAGTGAAAAAAAAGATCAAGAGATAAAGGCATGCTTGCCTTGCTAATCCATTAATTTCATCAATGAAAACTTTCTATGTGCAATGGTCATCTAGTGTGTTTCAATGAATCTAAGGTAGAGGAGGTCGAGTATGGTCTCTTCCGTTCCTAACTTCTTCCTAAAAGCTAAGTAGGCCCGGTCATGTCATCTACCCTAACCAATTATCCAAGTATTAAGACCCATCAACTGATCTATGTAACCTACGTTTTTGTATGGGTGTCAAACCACTTACTTTTCTTGAAAAAGGTTAGGAAGCCTTGGTTATCGAAAATCGCTAGTGTCGCTACTACATCTTAAACCCTATTTTCTACCACATTTAACCAGGTGGCGGCCTTGGTTATCAAAATATCGCGTCTACCATTAAGTTTACTTGCCAAGGTAAGTTAATAATTCATATAGGTGTCTTTCACTTGCTTATCGTATACTAAAAAACTATAATCAACTGGTAGCCATAGTCTATGCAAAGACGTAAGTCTATAACATTACATAAATCATCCAAAATACACATAGTATAAACTAAAGAATATATGTCATTAAATCAAAGAGGTTCATAACAAGGCAAGCACAAAAGGCATAGCCTTTCACAACAAATGATAAACAAAAATTATTTAGAGTAAACAAGATAATCGAAATCATATTAAAAAACTGATATATAATGGATTATGATGTGTAAAACCTTCACTCTTGGTGTTTTCCTTTTCACTTCAGCCTCCCAAAATGAACTAAGGTTTCAAAACTTCTGAACTCTCTCAAATGTTTAGAATAGAGGTTTATTTATAGGCCAAAAAGGCTTAAGCCATCTATTGATACGGCGTATGCACCTGGATGGGCATACGTCGTATGCCTCTAAAATAGCATATATGAATCTTCTAGAATTTAGGTCCATGCAAATATTCTAGAATTCAGGTTGAGTTACAGAGATTATGGCCGTTATAGAAGTCGCGTCCTTATTTGACCAGCTCTAGAGGATACCCACTTTAAAAGAGCAAGGTTGAATCAAGTGGTTAACACCATTGCCTCTGGAGATAGAGGCCAAGGGTTCAATCCTCACCCAGGCCGGAGGTCCTTTTCTACCCTTGGTAGAACCGGAAGCAGTCTCTCTACCTTATGTAGGAGTAAGGCTGTCTACGTCTCAACATCTCCCATACACCGTGGAAGACGGTATTGGGACCCATAACCCGTGAAAGACAATATTGGGAGTTACTTTATTTCTTTTTTCTAGAGGATACCGACTTTCCTTAACTACCAAACGTTAGGCTTCGAACCTTGACCGAGGTTGGGCTTCGAATCGTGATAGAGGTGAGACTTCGAACTTGACAGAGGTTGGACTATATGAGTGTTTTGGGAGAAAGTTTGCAGTCCTGAGTGTTTTGGGAGAAAGTTTGCGGATTCGTTTATGATAGCCTTTGTCTGTCTTTATTAGAGACTTAGTTTACGCCAACATTGCAGTCCTTAGTGTAGAATTAGGTGTAAGATGAAGGCATAAGCTTCGTCCATTAGGAGGGTACACATCACCGTTGTACGGATGGAAAGCTAAGTAGTACCAAAGTGATACTCCCATACTTGCGCTTAAATTTTTGCGTACATATATGTCCGTCAGATACAATCATACATCCAAGATTATAATTGACATCAACATCAATATCATATCAATTTGTTCCTATTGGTTGTAAGACGTTGCCAATTTGGAATGAAATGTATTTTAAATAAAGGCTTTTATTGACTTCTGTTGACACCACAAATTCGGGTCTTTAATTTGTCTATAAAACATTATATAAACCAAGTTACATAATTGTGTGATAATACAAGAATTGCTCTCATTGCAAAAATGGATAGCAAATGCTTCTCTGCTCTCTGTTGTATCCTCTTGATCTCGTTCGCTACTGAAATTTCAGCAATACGGCCAAAAACCACGAGTATGTTTACAATCATACATCCAAAAATAATAATAAAATAATAACACCAACATATCTCTTTACCCAAGATATGTCGGGGTTTTTTATTTTATTTATTTATTTATTTATTTATTTTTTGGTATCCTTTAATATATGTGTATAGAAATGATCACATCATGGCGGATATAAGCTGAACACAAGATATTTTTGTTTATGCTAGCATCTCTGTGTGGAGAATTCCTTAGGTTGCAATGCATTAAGCATGGTTGTGTTTCACTATGTTGTTACTTATATGTGCAAAGTAACTTTTTTCTTGTGTAAACTGACTTTGTTAAAAAAAATGTGAACCTCATAGTGGTGTTCATCAGGTCGGGTTTTGACTTTCTCGGGTTGTTCGGGTTTGAATAATTTGTCTCAGCTAAAAAAAGCTGAATCAAATTTTTATTTGAACCTCCAGAAAGAAAAGACTATTAGTAGGGATTTTTATGCTCATCTGTTGACATATCCGGCATAGAGCTTTTGGAAGTTTTTCGACATCAATTTTTTTTTTTTTTTTTTTTTTTTTTTTCCTTGAAGTATGATACTCATGATATTTATTTATTTTTTTGAAGGGCTTGACTCATATGCTAAAGATTATCCTATTGTTGCTTCCAAACCGGTAGTGGCTGCTGCACTTTACACAGGGCCTGGTTATCCAGCAACGCCTTTTCAAGGAGGGTATTCGCCTAGAGTACCTGACCCTAAACAAGGACAGGGCCCTCATCATCGTTAAAGATCTTCATCCAATTCAGATGATGTATTAACCGGCCTAATATTAATGATTATGCTCTACAAACGTTACTAGCTACAATAAAGATTGTTCAATGCAATGTAATGTCATATATAAAGTATAATAATATATATGGTAGCTACAGTACGTAAAGATTGTTCAATGCAATGTAATGTGGTATAATAATATGCAGTATAATAACTTGTTCTTAGAAAAGTAGCAACCAATGTTACATGAAGCGAAGTAATATCTAATACTAAAACAAAAGTGAAATTGTCTTGCCGTTGCGGATATGTACCCTAAAAGAAATATTTAGAACAGTGCAGTACTACGTTAATACTCCTCTCAATCATAGTGACAAATTGACAATTACTACAGCTTATACCTATAAAATACACTAACTAAACGCGTAAACAGTTTCTTCATGTAAGCAATCGACAAATTCCTTTTAGAAATCTTCATATAAAAGTCAACATCACTTTCCTTTCCGTCAAGTATCTACCAAATTGTCTCTGGTGACTGGTGAGTTGCTGTCACTACAAGAAAATAGGGCAACACCGATAAATTTTTCCAACGGACATTTTTTGAGGGAATCTAATTACGGAATTCCTACAATTTTCCATGGATTTCTTAGTGTTTTCCTAGCAATTAGTGACAGACAAATATTCGTCACAAATCCGTCAGAATTTCCTAGTGAATAGTGATTTCCTAGATATTTCTTATGAATAAAATAATTTACTACCGTTTTCCTAGTGATTTCCAATGATTAAAATTGTTGGTTTTGTGTGCAAAGTAAATAGCATGACTATCACATAGGGATTTCCTAGTGATTTATATTAAAAAAAATAATAAAAAGATAAAAATAAAAAATTAATAAAATTGTTCTAAATAATAAAAATGAACACAATAAATATTGTAAATATTTACTAGTTATAATACCTGCGCACGCGCCGTTTTTTTTTTTTTTTAAATTTTTTGAAATAATTATTTAAAAATTTTAATCGTATTATTAATTGCATCTTATCTATATTTTTTGTATTTATCTTCTACTTGTGTTGTGGATAAATATAAAATAAATAATCTTTTTTTAAATGTCTTATATATATTTTTTGTATTTATCTTCTACTTATAGATAAATATAAAATATTACCTAATAAGAAAATAATATTTTTTTTAAATAAAATTATTACTAAATCAGGTATGAATTGATTTTTTTGAAATGCAAAATTTCCAATAAGGGTTTTGTTTTATTATATAAAAGATCTATACTTGGGTCACAATTTTGGTGTAACACTCCAAATTTTAAAGAAAACTTTCTCAGAAATTTCCTTTAGTTTAGTGGATTAAATAGTAAAGTTCCATTAAAATTAGACGGGACTTAGAATGTAACAAAAGAAAACGAGATAGGACTTGGATTGTAATGCAATTTTGCTACTCTAAATTGTTTCACCACCCTTCTTTGTAGCATCATGTTAATTTCAAGCGATTTAGCACCTGCCACTCGTAAGCAAACCACAACATATGCCTATGCCACTAGTAAGCTTACAACCACAACGTCTCTAGGTATGTATATATGTATATCTCTCATGTTCTCAGTTGTTAATTGACTTGATTGTAATCATCTGTCCTTGAATATTGGTGTAGTGCGAGAGACTCCAAGATGCCCGGATCTCGCAAGGAGTATTCCAAAATACTGTGATGAAGAGAGTGAGCGTCACAATCATCTTAAGACTCGAAGAATAAACACTTATATGTTTACCTTATGAAGACGGACATTATAGACTTCATACCATGGCGTGTATGTGCATTTAACCGTAAGAACGTGTACTGTATTTTGAATTGTAATAATATTTAATGCTTTTTAAATTTTTGTTAATTCTTCAGTTATTGTTGCTTGTTCTTGCGACCTTCAAATAACTTTACCGAGGTGCAAATTGAAACGAACAATTTTTTATGCTAGAAAAGCTTTTCTGAATATAGGAAACTGACTTTTCTAATTTGTAACTACACTTTAGAAATGTTGGAATTATATTTTTCTACATTCCCCCTACACTTTTCACTTCTCTAAAAAACATCTTCTGGAATACGCTTTTTAGTTTTTTATTACTTTTTTGGAGATAAAAACTCTTTTTTTTTTTTTTTCACAAACACAGAGATCGAAAATTAAGGAAAATTCCTGCAACTAGACGTACACCAAGTATTTCATTTTCTTTTCTGAACGACAATAATAATGATACTTAATTCTTAATTTTTGAAAGGCTTCACCTAGCCTCACAGATTGAATAATTAACAAGTTACCGAACCTCATTGAAAGGGACCGGTCACTCATGGTTAATGGAGTTGTTTGACAAGTACTGTGTTAGTACCTATCCAATATGGTAGATGACTTAATTTGTCATTGAACATATTGACCATGCTAAGATGTTAGAAAAGAAACAACCATGTTACATGAAACAAGGTAACATCTACACTAATCAGTCGCTTACAAACATATTAAAAGATTCTTAAAAAGAAAAATGTTCAATATTGAAGATCCATAACAGTTGAACACCCGCATACGTGACTAGATGGTAACACCTAAAAAAGGTGGATCATAACAAACACCTTTCTGATTGAAACTAGATGAAACAAATTCTTACAACCAAATTAAGTTCATGTGTCCTCTTAAACAGAGAGGTATCAGAGTATATTTGACCATTGAATAAAACAAAATGTTTCTAATGATGTATAATACGGATAACAGACCTATTGGGCCTGGACCGTACTATACACAATTGGGCCCTGGCCCAATAAAGCAGACAAGCAAATGCACCGGACGCCACTAAGCCCAAAAATGAGCGAGGTACGGTCCGGATGCACGAAGACGCATGCAAATCACTTAAATGATACTTCTACAGTACCTCAGCGGATCAGCCAATGGCCGCGGAAGATGATCTGTGTCCGCAATCACGATTATTGCGGATCCTTTCCCGACAAGGGTCCCACTCTGGCCACTAACAATAAAGAGGAATACTAGGAAACCCTAGTATTAGACTCGCCTATAAAAAGGGGTCCTTACACACATTTGGGAGGGATGACTTTCTCACACATATCAATACACACACACTAATATTCTCTGACTAACATGATTACTTACTCTCACGCCGGAGCTTAATCGTGGGGTCCGTCCTCATAATAAGGCTAACGGTTTACTTTCTTTTGTGCAGGGAATCATTTCATTACTTGGCTTAGTGCAAGCTTAACCCATAGCAACCCATTGGAGCAGCCCAATAGGCAATTCTAACCCAAATATATACCCATCACATATTTTGCACTAACAATTTCAGACTCCTATAAACCTAGAAACACAGAAGTCCAATTGTCTAAAACAAGTATAGATGGAACCTGGCATAGCCCAAATATATGTTACTTTAACCTTTGAAGATTTATTAGATTTTCATTAACAAAAACCTCTATTGCAACTGTTACAATACAGCTATGAGACCGCAGATTCAACACAACTATTCACTATAAGCAACAACCATTCAAAAGGGATAAATACGTATCATCTCACTGCTATGAAGGAACGACCACATATACTATATAGCATTTCATACCAGTGTGTAAATTGCTTTTTAAACTAGTGTTAAACTAAAATAGTAGCACCTTTAAGTGTGTAAATTGCTTTTTAAACTAGTGTTAAACTAAAATAGTAGCACCTTTAAGCTAACCATGAATATTTCGACTACTGAGTTAATATCACCTTTTGTATTAGAACCCTCCTCAGATATGTTAACATGAGCTCCCGAACCTCACTCACTCGTCATATGTTTGGGTTTAAGATCAGCTACAACACTCTTAGCAACGATCACAGGATACAGACTATGTTGAGCATTAAGAAAATCGGGTGCTGCATTTAACCGCATCATCTATAGCTAAGGCAATATATATCAACTTTAATCATATTTTTTTTAAGATCAGCTACAGTACACTTAGCAACAATCACAGCATACAAACTAGGTTGCGCTTAAACAAAATCAGGTGCTGCATATTACTGCATCAGCTATAGCTAAAGGCAATATCATCTTCAACCATTGTTTTTTCACCCTTAAATGCCCCAAAAACAAAAGAAAAGTAAGGATAAAAATCAAACCCAATAGTCAAAATCCTATCTTGACTTCAACATTAAGGTGTTGAACTCTTACCAAAACTCTTACCACCCACACTATCATCACAACCGTAATTTACTGCAATAGAACATCAATCAACTTCAAACGTAACAGCATAACGGCTGCTGCACCATTTGTCACCAACAGTATACAACAACATTAACTCTATAGTTCATGACAAAAAAAACTTCAGTATGCATGCATAAAATAACAAAAAGCAATATAGGACATCCATAAACATCCAACAAGACTCAACAGTCATAAACCAAGAAATCCATAAAATTGCACATATGCGAAGAGTACTTCTGAAAAAGTTAACCTTAAAATTATGCATGACGAAATGAGTTCAAGAATTCATCCAACTCATCACAAAACATAAAAAATTGTTCTTCATTTCATGCCGATACATTTAATCTCCAACAGAGTAGTTCACTTTTGTAAAACAAATAAAAAGTTTAGTCAAAGTCTCATTAATTTAGTCCCACCCAAGTATTTATAATAACAATCATGTATTTATACTCACGTTAGCATCAGAACGATGTGGCGATGGGCTTCGAGAATCTGCTCGTCCAGGGGGTGAAACACTTTTTGGAGTGGCTGAGCGTTCCTTTTCAACAGGGGCTACAGGAACTCTGCTCCTAGAAGGTGATTTGTGTGGATATGTGCTCTTACGAGGACTAACACTGCGACGAGCAAGAGGAGAAGCGCTCCTATACAATCCAAATTAGCATCTACCAGATTCTTAGGATAAAAGAGATAAGGTATAAATATGCCACACAGGTAATTAGAAGTTTACACTTTACACCAATGGCCACCCAAGCATCGATGTAGTTTCTTTTAAGTCAAACCGTCAACTAAAGCTAAAAATGTGTCAGATGAGCAAATCAGAAAACCGGGCGGCTATAGTGTATTGTGTTGCAAATAAGCATATAATGCTATTTTAAAGGTTGGGGGCCTTATTTGGAAAATTTTGATAATAAATCTGGACCTCTGACGTTCCCTGCGGTAATCAGGACTCCTGTTGCGACTTCTAATGTGGTAGGCCGGTAGCGATCCCTTTCCCTTGCTCTAGGCCTGTCATAATCAGACCGGTCCTGCTTCTGCTACGGTTTCTCCGCCTATCTGTCCCTATAGTCTTCTCTTTGCCTGGAACTACATTCAGAACATAGGCAAAATACAAAAGTAACCAACTGTACAGCATATGCAAAAAAACCTCATAAATTTACATATTAAAACATTTATCATAGCCAATGCTGAAAAGATTCTCGTTTGTAGCGTTAATATTGCAGTTTGCAGATGCCTTAAATGACTCGGCATTCATAAGACAAGCTTAGGTATCATGGTACTTTTTATTAGATGAGATATTTGGCCCAAGCCCAGCTTGTGAAACATGAGACGTAGACTGAGCAGTGAGCATATACAAATGCCTCTTGGGTCACTGGACCGGACTGAGGAGCAGTCCAAAACTGTGGGTAACTAGGGACAGTGTATGATATATTAGTAGCTGGGGTACAGACACATATACACCAGGAGGGTTATATGAAACTTGATGTGCCATGTGATTGGTCCTTGATTGACGTGAGGTGCTACTGTTCTGTCCCACTGGAAGATTTTGAGAATTTGAGTATTTGATATATTTCGGTTTGTACGAGCACGATGGCCGTGTATAAATTTACATTTATCTCCAAACTTACACGAACCTTTAGGAAAATGACTACAAAACTGTGGTGTGCCTTGTGTATTTTGTAGGTTTCGGTTATTTTGGTTATCAGGACAATTTTGGTTGTTAGAGGTCGATGCCACAAGGACGGTGGGAGATGAGGTTGTGTTTTCGAGAGGGTGTTGGTCTATACTGACATTCTCATTTTGTTCACTTTTTTCAATAACATGTTTTTAGTGTTAGCAAATATCTCATCTAATACTTTTTAGCAGTGTCTATAAAAAAACCAAACTTTTACCTTGGCCTATAAAGATCTTTTACCTTGGCCTGGGATATTGGCTCCTTGACCTCCCCTTCAAAACAAAGCATACAAGAATAAGCAGCAGACATGACCCAATACGCATAACTAATACAAGTTACAACTTTCTGCTGACAATCATAAGTTAGTGCATCTACAAACTGCATATGCATATAAGCATCTCAGTAATAACACAAGTGACTCACATTCTTTCAGCATCAGGCCCGTATTTAGCAAGCTGAAACAATCACATACAAAGAACATGTTATCCCTTTGAACCATAAAGCATACAATTAAAAAGAAAGAGTAATTGCAAAAATCGTCCTTGTGGTTTGGCCAAATTGCATGTTTTGCCCATATGATTTGGAAAGTGCAAGCGGCATCCTTGTAGGAAACCTTGAGTCTGATGATTTCGTCCTTCCTTAAACTGAAATTACTAAAATACCCTTATCATCTTCCTTCTTATATAGGATGAACAAAGGGGTATTTTAGTAATTTTAGTTTAAGGAAGGACGAATCCAAGGTTTCACCACAAGGATGCCGCGTGCACTTTCCGAACCATACGGACGAAACATGCAATTTCACCAAGCCACAAGGACGATGTTTGCAATTTACTCTAAAAGGAATAAATAAATAAGTTCTCACCGTCAAGCTTCTCAACCGCCTTCTGGGCCTCGTATGCGTACTTGTACATTTCTATGTTTAGTTGATGTTTTTTATGATATTTTGAGATATTATGCGATATTGTGATATTTACACGATACTCAACAATATTAACAAAGTAAAACTAGCCACAACTGCACAAATGCACAATTGCTAAGTAAAACAAGCCAACATATGGCATGATACATCTATTTTGGATCGAGAAACAACCCCATGAGAGATCAAATTCTAAAGATTCAAACATCTTCTTAGCTAACATGCAACCCAATCCTCAAAATGTTCCTCAAGAACCGTCCATCCAAAATCTATCAGCACTAGTACAATCGATGCTTTCTCCGGCGACATTTTTACCCCCTTTCCGTCGACATGTCGACGGAACCATACCTTCCCGTCGACATGTCGACGGGAACATAACGACGGCTGTGTTTCGTCGGGAACAGCGCCCCCGTCGACAATCACCGTCGACATTGTGGGTCCCACATCGTTTTCCAGTCAAAGGAATTTGATGTCCGTCAACTTCTTCCCGTCGACATGTCGACGGGAACGTATAACTAATTAATGTTTTTATTAATAGATGATAATTAAGTTTTATATTAAGCCGTCGACTAGTCGACGGCAACATTAAACCAAAAGTATTGGTTATTTAATTATGCCGTTGACATGTCGACGGCATAATTTTAAAACCAATATTCATATTTTAATAATGCCGTCGACATGTCGACGACATTATTAAGAAAACAATATTTTTGTTTTAATGATGCCGTCGACATGTCGATGGTATCATTAATAACATCCTACTAACAGCAGGCTACAAATATAGCAATTTTTCAGATTTTTTCCGGATTTTCCGGAAAAAATCTACCAAAACCTGTAACTGTAATAGCACCTATAACCACTCAATATCAACATGTCCTAAACGTATAACTCGCCATCGGCTAAAACACTTGCAAAATATCGCTAAACACCCTCAAAATGCATAAAAACATATAAAGTCTACAAAACGGGGTGTAGTAATATCTAAACCTAGCTGCCATATCCACAAATGTTTTAATATCCGCGACGTTCAAGTCGCCAAAAGGTTAAACTATACAATACTAACATATGGGTCGCCAAAATATTGTTTCAAGCATAAGTACAACACAAAATACCCAAGTTTGTACCTCTACATCCCAAATCACTCGTGATCATCAGCAGGACCCTCATCATCGCCAGAACCATCCTCATCGCCTCTGCGACTCCCGCTCCCTCTAGCTGAGCCACTACCTCCAATGCCACTGCCCGAGCCATCCACTTGCTGAGAACCCGCCTGACTAACATACTCGTTCCATAGCGGGTTGGAGGAGATAAAACCTGTGACCAAATCAATCTGCGCCTTCAAGGCCTTACGCTCTTCAGCATCTGCCCGGCTCTTCTTCTCGGCCTAAGCAATCTTCTTCTCGACCTCAGCAAGCTTTTTCTCCATCTCGGCGTATTCTGAAAATGAAATAATCAAAATTAAAAAACATCTATTGCAATACTTAATTTGAGTCATGATCGAGTAATCTATAATTAATATATTATCAAACTGTACATACCTGGAGGTGGAGGCGGGGTGTATGGTAACGGTGGCCTGGAGAGCCCGGGTACGACCCTACCCTGTCCGGCGATGTTGTCCCGCTACTTGCCCTTCAAAACCATCGCAAGTATCTGCTCCTCCGTGTATGCCACCCCTTCCGGCGTATTCGCTCCCAGATCTCTCAACCGAACCATCTCTTCCGATTTAATTGAGAAAAAAATTGGGAAGATTTATATATATATATATATATATATATATATATATATATATATATATATATATATATATATATATATATATATATATATATATATATATATATATATATATATATATATATATATATATATATATATATATATCGGGTTAATTACAAGAATATGTTTCAATGAATCATTAAAGTGCGTGTTTGGGGAAATAAATAAATAAATAAATAATAATAATACTCCCTCCGTCCCATAAAAACTGTCCAGTTTGACTTTTCAGAGTCAAACTGATTCAACTTTGACCTTAAATATTTTTTATGTGTTATATAATACATGATCAAAAATTATACCAATGAAAAACACACTTAAACCTCAATCCATTCATATATTTTTCATAAAGTATTATATAATACTCACAAAAATAAATAAGGTCAAAGTTGAACTAGTTTGACTCTGAAAAGTCAAACTGGACAGTTTTTATGGGACGGAGGTAGTAGTAATAATAATAATAATAATAATAATAATAATAATAATAATAATAATAATAATAATAATAATAATAATAATAAAAGATACTTACATATTGAACCCGAGCCTCATCCTGCAACCACGTAGCATCATTGTCGCAGTGTGTGTCGTAAAACGACTGGATGAGTGACGGGTATTGTTTGTCCTTGCTGTTCTGAAACTGTATAAACACATGCATATATATAAGATGAAACAAATTAAAAATGGCAAATCAAACACCATATTTATTTTAATTAAACTTAAATACTTTTATAAAATTAAAATTAATTACTTTTATATAATTATAATTAAATAATTTTATAAAAATAAAATACTTTTATAAAAATAAAATGTGTCTTACGTAGTCGTGGCGAATAGCACCCAATGACTTGGAACCGTGGCGGCTGTACACCTTCAACTTCTTTCGGTTCTCCTTGTTCACAGCAGCACGCTTCAGGTTCTTCTCCTTCATGTAAAACTTGATATACTCCTCCCACACTGATGGCTCGACATTCGGAGGAGGGTTTCTTCGTATCTCATCCACTTTTTCAGGCCCACCCGGCCCGTCGAAGTAAACCCTCTTCATCGTGCCCTTGTTGTCGGAGTAGACCTTAGCAATATATGCATTGAGGCCCGCCGAAATGGTTTTCCAATTGGGATCGCGCATGTGGGTCTGCAAGTCGAAGAATTGCTGCAAAAAAATTTAAACAAATATACACAATTATACAAATTTAAATAAATGTACACATTCAAAGAATTAAATATAGAGATATAATTAAAAAGAAAATAAAATAACTGACCCCGAGTCGGTTCATGAAGCCCTGTCGAGTCGCTTTGTCAAAGTCGTGGCAGGAGGGATAGTGCAATGGCAAAGTCCTAAACAGCTCGCCAACATAGTTACTGAACCATGCGCGGTGGGGCCCAACATGATTAAATGTCCTCTGATCACGATACTCGAACACGATCGCTTGCGGGCCCGATTTAGTCACGACTTTCCTGAGGTCTACGTTTTTGTTGGCTTCACGGACCTGTGCCCTACTGCCATCCCGACCTCCACCCCTGCCGCCAGCTTGTCTCGCTCTACCTCCTCGTCGAGGTTTTTGTGACGAACCTACAATTGAAGTGAGTGAAAACGTTAAAAAATAACAAGTAACAAAATTCAAATTATCAAGTTTAAGTTTCTTACCACTATGGTGACCGCTAGTAATCGAACGATAAGGGGGTGGTGGGTCATCGGCACCGTCACCACCGTGACCTCGTGCTACTGCTGCCATCTGTAAAAGTACAAGTTGAATTAACATATAGAGATTCGGGAACAAATTAACATAAATATGCACACATTCAAATACATACACATTCAAAATAAATATACACATTTAAACAATCCATAACAATTTCATTCAAATAAGCTATGTGTCATTTTACAAGTTACAATTTAAGATCAATCTGCTACATCTACATCACTATCATAAACAGCATCAGTCGCATCTTCAACTTCATCATCAGAATTGTTTGCATCAGAGTCTGCTAAATCATAAGGATCGTCGTCCTCATCATCAATAAATTCATCGTCGTCATCAACATGAATGATTGGTGGTGGTGCCTCAACTAACGTTGATCGACCATCGATATTTAAGGTTTCAAATGCCAAATCATTCAAATTAGCAAACAGTTGGAGATTTGATGAGTTGTTGCCATGTATCACATCATCATCGTCTTCTGCCACAATGACATCCCATGTTGTGTTGTGATTCACTTCTTGGACGACCTTCCAATGGAGTGGTCATCTGGCAGGATCTTCAAGGTAGAAGACTTGTTTTGCTTGTGTTGCAAGAATGTAAGGTTGATCTTCAAACGCTGTGCTACATGCCCAAATTTGTGTCATGTTGTTTCTAGTGTTATAACGTTCGACTCTACCTCTTTTGACCAAGTTGAACCACTTAACTCGAAACAGCACAACTTTGAACTGGGTATACGCGAACTCCAGAATTTCTTCTAGCTGACCATAATACATTTCTCCTTCCTTCTCGCCAGGAGAACAAATTCCGCTGTTCTGAGTTGTACGTTTTACATCGCGGCTGTGTACAATAAACTTCACACTGTTGACTACGCAAGAGTGAACTGAGGTTGCGGTCGATAATGGTCCACAAGCCAAAGTGAATAAGTCGGGAATACAACTTGCGTCATTGTCTGTGTAAAGTTTACCGATCTATGAACAAATATAAGAATAGATGGAGATGAGTAATATGTATAGTCGTTATTTATACAAGGAAATACATATAATAAGTTTACCTTCGTCTCAAACCATCTAGGAAATTCTTGTTGCATGTCGCTATCAGGATGTTCACTGAAAATGGACATGATATTAGAATTAATCGAAAAGATAACTTGGGAAAAAGAAATTTCAAAATAAAAACGCGTACCTCTCGAACTCGTTCATGTACGCGTCGATCTCAGGACTGTTGTGAAGTACATACCATATCACTTTCTTCATTTCTTGGAGACCTAACCGAATAATTGTCTCTTTACCAGACGTTTTACATAGTGATCGGAACACCTGGAAATCACTTGTTGCGCGAGGACAGCCCTGAGATGCAGTGGGACGATTAAATTTCGTCCCAATTTCACCCTGAAAATAACGAGAAAAAAAAGTTAATGCTTCGTCTGCAACATAACCCTTCGCTATTGAACCTTCCGGCTTAGCTTTATTTCGTACATAGTTTTTTAGCTTCTTCATGTATCTTTCAAATGGATACATCCACCAAAATGAAACAGACCCGCCTTCAAGAGCCTCTTCAGGTAGATGCATAACCAAGTGAATTATAATGTCAAAAAAAGCAGGAGGATATATTTGCTCAAGCCTGCACAAAATTTTGATCAACTGGTCTTTAGCTTTCACCATGTCATTCACCATCAAAGTTCGGGCACAAATTTGCTTAAAGAATGAACAAAGCTCGATTAATGGTGTATAAGTCGGTGTGTCCAGGTATTGCTGAAGTCCATAAGGAAGTAACCGTTGCATCATTATATGACAGTCATGAGACTTCATGCCCGTTATATTGTTATCATCTTTGGTCACTTTCGACTTGAACTTGGATCCGAACCCATCTGGCAGTTTAATTGTTTTGATGTATTGACAGAACAATTTTCTTTTATCGGGTGTGGGGGAGTACTTAGCTTGAGGCTTCGAGCACTTCCCATTTTGTTTGTTTCCGAGCCACAACTCCTGTCGAATGCCCAAAGCTTGCAAGTCTTGTCTTGCCTTAGCGGTGTCTTTAGATTTGTCATTCATTAACAAAGTGTTCAAGATACTCTCCAATACATTTTTTCGATATGCATGACATCTAAATTGTGTTGTAGAGAAAGAGAAGACCAATATGGAAGCTCATAGAAAATCGACCGTTTAGTCCAGTTCAGTTCGGATGTATTACGTTTTATTTTCCCACACCCATAATCTGGATGTTTCCCCAGCAAACGTGTGGGCAATATCGCAAGTTGAACCAAGATATCAGCCGGAGTATATTTTTTAGGAGGATCTCTAGTATCAGTTGCACCATTGAATGTATTACGGTCACTCCTCCATTTATGTTTTTTTTTTTAAAATCTTCTATGGCCAACATAAGCTGTTTTGCTTATTACACGCGTAGCCGGAGTGTCTGCTTTGCATGTAGGGCATGCATAGTAACCTTGCCCAATCCAACCAGACAAACTACTACGAGCAGGAAAATCATTGATGGTCTATAAAAGCATCGCTCTCATGTGGAAATATTTTCCTGTAACAGCGTCCAAAGTCAAGACACCTGGTTTTTTCCATAATTCTTGAAGGTCATCAATCAAAGGCTTTAAGTAAACATCAATGTCCTTCCCCGGTGATTTAGGGCCAGGAATCAACAACGTCAGCATCAAAGTAGTCTCTTTCATGCATAACCACGGAGGCAAGTTGTATGTTGTTAATATAACTTGCCACATGTTGTAAGTCTGACTAAGGTTGCCGAACGGATTGAAACCATCAGCAGCCAACCCTAATCGAACGTTTCTCAGTTCGTTAGCAAAAGCCAAATATTTACCGCTGTCAAACTTCTGCCATGCGTCACCATCAATCGGGTGTTGCATCATACCGTTTACCTTAGACTTTCCAGTAGCATGCCAAGTCATATGTTTTGTGGTGTGAATAGACTTGTACAAACGTTGTAGTCTAGGAATGATAGGAAAGTAACGCAACACCTTGTTAGGAACTTTTTTCCCCGTTGTGTTCTTGTCTTTCCATCTACTCGTTTTACAGACCGGACAATACTCAAATCTTCGGCACCAGTCCCCCGATATAAAAAGAAATCATTTTCACAAGCATGTATCGACTCATACCCTAACCCGACCTTCTTAAATGTTTTTTTATAGCAGAGTATGATGGTAGGAGATTGTAACCTAACCTGGGAGGAAATACCTCCTGGAGAAATTTTAGCGTATTGTTAAATGAAGTATCACTCCATTTACCCCTGACCTTGAGATGCGTAAACTTTGACATAAAATCCAAGGTTGTCATAAAGTCACAACCCGGGTAAAGAGGTTGGGTGGAACTGGCAAGTAACTCTTCATACTCGTTATGTACAGGAGGTGTCGTTGTTGGAGCTGGCTCGTTACTTGTCTCGCCAATATTTGGAGGAGCTGGCTCATTTTGTTCATTATTTAAAGGAATATCAAAAATATCATTAATGCACGCACGCATGTCACTTATCTCACATTGTGTTGTGTTATCTTGTATAGGAAGAGGATCCGGTTCACCGTGTTCACGCCATTGTGTATAAGTTGGGTCCCACCCATTTTGGCTTATGTGGCTTTTAAGTAAGTTGAGAGATACCCATGGAACATTACAACAAAGACGACATGGACATTTTATGTTGCCGTAACTATTCAATAACGGCTTGCAATGTTCAATGAATGCTGTAAGACCATCAAAAAACTCTTTTGAAACACGACTGTCTAAACGGGTCCAACTCTTATCAAGTATCATAACTGCATATTGTTTTCTTCAACTCTTAGTTATTACACATTCAAAATATTCGACACATAAACACATATAACCATGGAATAAAGGAAAGTTGTTTTGTTCACCTAGTGCAACTATGGAAGGCAATCCTAACCCACCGTTTGAATGATTCATCTCATATATGAATGCGTATAACTGATCTACTATCTGAGAAAATTTCGGCAGCATTTCCCCTCAACTCCCCAAATATGTGCATTAAAGACATATTCGTAGGAGTGAAGGAGAAACACTGTCGAAATCATCTCAAATAGTAAATCAATTATACGCATCCATATCTTAAATGAGACAAAACATTCAAAAAGCAGTCCCAAACAGGGGACTTTCCGAAATTAATTTCTAATAAATTAATTTCGGACGGGTTTTCTATAGGATGATTAACTTCGGACGGGGACTTTCTGAAATTAATCACTAAAATCCTAAAACATTCACAAAAGTCTAACAATAACACACAAAGCATATATTTTAAGTTAAACAATTTATTTCAAATATACACATTAAAAAGGAACAAATATCATATATACGCATTCATATATGAAATTTAATTTTCGGCTTATGTTTCATAAGCTTATTTTTTGTGAGTTATTTTGAAACTATTTCATATAAGGTAAACAGTTTCAAAATAAGCCACAAAAATTTAGCTTATGAAACATAAGCCGAAAACCAAACAAGCAATAAATATTCTACTTCTACTTCTATCGCACTAATATGAAATATATAAGCCGAAACAAACATTGAAGTATTCTACTTCTAATTCTATCGCAAAAAATTCCAATTCTAATTATACTTCTATATATAACGCAAAACTACTAATATTCTACTTCCCTTCAACTAATTATTCAAACTTATTTTTTTTTAACTTACTTTTTGTGACTTATATATAACGCAAAACTTCTAATTATTCTGCCTAATCCGAACCAAACACCCTCTAACCTAAATTGAAACTATGTACTACTTAATCCGCAATATCCGAAACAAACATACTAACATGTGAAAAATAATACGGAAATGAAAAAAAATTACATACTGTCTCGGCTGTGGTGTCGGGGCTGCAGTCTCGGGCTGCGGTCTTGGGCTACAGTCTCGGGTTCGGGCTGTGATCTTGGGCTGCAGTCTCGGGCTGCGGTATCGGGGCTTGGGCTATATTCATATATAAAAAGTTAAAAAAAATATATTGTCGGCGACATGTCGTCGGGATACCAAAAGTTTAAAAAAAAATAAAAAAGGAACCACATTACCTCTGTCTCGGCCATATATCTCAGCTCTCGACTCTCGCTCTCGGCTGTCCCGACTGTCTCGGCTGTATTAAAAAAAACAAAAAACAAAAAACAAAAGAACAAAATTAACAATAAAATTAAACAAAATTAACAAATATTAAACAAATTAACAAAAAAATAAAAATAAAAATTAAAACTATTACCTGTGGGGTGGATCTGTGAAGAAGAAGAAGAAGTGGAGAAGAAGAAGAATTAAATAATGGAGGGGTAGAGGAGAGAATTAAACATGAGAGGAGGAGGAGGTGCACAGTGGTGCTAGTGTAGAGGAAGAGGAGGAGGAGGTGTTGGACTGTGAAGGAGGAGCTGTGGTGGTGGAGGGGTAATGTGGGGTGGGATTTGGTGGTGGAGGGGTAATGTGGTGGTGGAGGAGTGTTGGTTGTGGTGGCGGAGGAGCGTTGGTTGTGGTGGTGGAGGGTAATCGCCGGCGAGGGGAGGAGAGGGGTTTTTTTTTTTTTTTTTCCTAAGTCTGTGTTAATAATTGAGACCAGATCTGGTTTTGTGTATACTTTTATTTTCCCGTCGACATGTCGACGGGAATATAAAAGTAATTTTTAATAGTATTAATAATCCCGTCGACATGTCGACGGGACAATTTAATAATTTTGTCGTTTGCGTTTGGCGGGTGTATTAAATTTTCACCAAAATTTTTGGCGGTTATTTTCCCGTCGACATGTCGACGGGATAATAACTTTTATAATTAAAAATTTTTATTTATTATAAATACTTTTATAAAATATTAAAAAATAAGTTGTATAAAATTACTTTAATATAATTAAAAAAATTTATTTATTATAAATACTTTTATAAAATATTAAAAAATAAGTTTTATAAAATTAATAAACTAAATTTATATAATTAAAAAAATTTATTTATTATAAATACTCTTATAAAATTAAAAAAATATATATATTTAAAATTAATTACTTATATTATAATTAAAAAAAATCATTTATTAAAATATAAAATAAATAATAATTACAATATCACAAAATACTAAATCGCAACCATTAGATAAATGAACGAGTCGAGATGCTATGGTTATACACGAGATGTTATGCTATGGTTATACATGAGATGTTAAACGAACGAGTCGAGATGCTATTGTTATACATGAGATGTTAAACGAACGAGTCGAGATGCTATGGTTATGAGATGTTAAACGAACGAGTCGAGATGCAATGGTTATACATGAGATGTTAAACGAACGAGTCGAGATGCAATGGTTATACATGAGATGTTAAACGAACGAGTCGAGATGCTATGGTTATACATGAAATGTTAAACGAACGATTCGAAATGCAATGGTTATGAGATGTTAAATGAACGAGTCGAGATGCAATGGTTATACATGAGATGTTAAACAAACGACTCGATACACAGATGTTAAACGAACGAGTCGAGATGCAATGGTTATACACGAGATGTTAAACGAACGAGTCGAGATGCAATGGTTATACATGAGATGTTAAACGAACGAGTCGAGATGCTATGGTTATACATGAGATGTTAAACGAACGAGTCGAGATGCAATGGTTATACATGAGATGTTAAACGAACGAGTCGAGATGCTACGGTTATACATGAGATGTTAAACGAACGAGTCGAGATGCAATGGTTATACATGAGATGTTAAACGAAAGAGTCGAGATGCAATGGTTATACATGAGATGTTAAACGAACGAGTCGAGTTGCTACGGTTATACATGAGATGTTATACGAACGAGTCGAGATGCAATGGTTATACATGAGATGTTAAACGAACGAGTCGAGATGCAATGGTTATACATGAGATGTTAAACGAACGAGTCGAGATGCAATGGTTATACATGAGATGTTAAACGAACGAGTCGAGATGCAATGGTTATACATGAGATGTTAAACGAACGAGTCGAGATGCAATGGTTATACATGAGATATTAAACGAACGAGTCGAGATGCTATGGTTATACATGAGATGCAATGGTTCTACCTAACAACTTTTTTTCTACCTAACAACTTATCCTCATAATATAAACACACACACACACACACACACTCATCTCACTATATATCTCTCTCTCTATCTCTCTCTAGCATTTTCTATTTTCTGGCGACACCAGCAGTTTCCGGCCGCCGGAATCTTTTTCTGGCCACCACCTTTTATCACCTCAAATTGTAGATCTGGCCACCCTGGTCACGATTCAACCACTCAACCTCACAACCACAAACATACACTATTATCATGGTGAAGAAGATGGCAGAATTTGAAGCTTTTCCTTGTCCTTGTGAATGAGGAGACGTGATTCTACGAGAATCGCGTAGATCTTACTCCCGTGGTAAACTATACTATGCGTGTCCTTTCTCGCAGGTGAACAATTACATACTTTTTCATATATTATATAAATAATTTGGTTAGTTGTTAAAAATAATAGTTTTTACTCTTTAACAGCCTGGGACAACAGACCATGGATGTGATTTTTTTTTATGGAAGGAGGAACGACTCGCCAAAATGATGATTGGGTCTCTGGGAGCTTCAACATCAAGCGGTTCTGGATCTGCTCCAACAAGGTGCTCAAACTGTCATGAAAAAGATCTTAGAATAAACATGCTGGAGGCACAAAAATAGGTGCTGGAGGCACAAAAACAGGTACTAGAGACAAAATTAAGGGTGCTGGAGGTAAAACTTGACATGGCAACGTATCCCAACCACGACCACGCATGTCAGTCGGATGCAATACTCCGTGACCTTTTAGGTGACATGGATAAATCTCATATGTAGTACTGTTATCGTTGTTGTTGTTGTTATCGTTGTTATTGTTGATGTTGTTTGATGTTGTTGTTGATGTTATTGATGTTTAATAAGATGTTGTTGTTGTTGTTTAATAAAATGTTGTTGTTGTGGTAACTGATGTTGAACGTCCTTTATATTTTAAATTTGTACGCACAAATAATAGAACTGAAGGAGCAATAATTATCAAACACAAAGGCAAACTGTTTATTTAAAACAAGCAAGAGTTCTTAACCACATGCATTTTCATACAGACTCAAACTAAACAACTCGACAACCAAACTAAACAACTCGACAAGCAAAGGAAACAACTCAAACTAAACAACTCGACAACCAAACGAAACAACTCAAACTAAACAACTCGACAAACAAAAGAACAGATCAAACGAAACAACCCGTTTATTTTTTTTGCGGCTACTTCCCGCTTTACTCGAACTCGCACCATCCTTTCCCTTCCTTGCTCTCATTTCCTTTATATGTGCAAACGTAGCTTCAAGATTTGTGACCCTATTTCCCAGATTATCAAGTTTGGTTTCCAACGTACTTTTAGCTTCGTCGTCACCTCCAACAGCAAAAACTTGAGCTTCAGCAGCAGCTTGAGCTTCAGCAGCATCTAGCTCGTCCATGTACTCTTTGTAGTACGACTTTTTCCTACACCATTCGATAATCTTGTCTCTCATCCACGGTTCAACGTTCTTAAAAGAACCATATTCCTCATAAACTGCATGACCAAAATTTAACATAACTTCATTAAAGAGGAGCTCGTGTGACAAGATTTTTGAGTACTCCTATTCAACTGTGCAACCACGCCAAGTCATGTGTGTCTTGTAAGAATTGACAATTTACTTATTTGTGAGATGTGTAAAATGAGACGGAAATAATTTTGTGAGAATGTATAGAGGTAAAAAATGAGACGGGAATGTATTTGTGAGGATATATATAGCCTGATTTTTGGGGAGATATTCCCGTCGACATGTCGACGGGAAAAAGAACGCGGGAAAAATCTCGCCCAATATTTTATCCATTTATTAAAAATATTTATAATTTAGTAATATATTCCCGTCGACATGTCGACGGGAATCTCAAAACAAAAAATTATTACCTTTAATCACACATTAATTGTGAGAAAAAACGTAATTAATATATTCCCGTCGACTTGTCGACGGGAATATATTAGCGGGTAAATTTCGCGCCCAATTTTGGTGAATTATTGAGGCCAAAAAAACGTGTTGAAATATTCCCGTCGACATGTCGACGGGAAAATACGAGTATGAAAAATTCAACGCAGTGGGGCTCGGTCAAGCGTTTTTTTTGTCGTTTAGTGTCTTATGCCGGCGACATATGTCGACGGGAAAATACTCGACGCGTGTTCTCCTTATCCTTGTAGTGCAGTCACATTTTCCATGGAAGATGAACCTTCCAAACTATAATGAAGGATACGTCTTTCAAATCATCTCGTAACTCAGCTCAATACTAGATACCCTAAATCATGGAAACATAGGAATCTACTTCTAGCGAACAATGTCAACCTCATCATCGATCAAACACCACGTTTAATAGCCGAAGCCTCTCAATTTCGAAGATTTTGATATGATCCGATAAAACTTTGACCAAATGATGGTAAAATGGCTTACATCAGTGGTGCGTGTGTGGAAATTTTCTTACATCAATGTTATATGTGTGTTTTTTGGTCCCTGTAGTGAACCTGTTCTTACAAAATTGGTCCTTGTGTGGAACTTTCTTTACAAACACAGTAATATAAAAAAGATAAAACAAAAACAAACAACAAACTCGTATGCTATTTTTCCCTATTTTATATATTATTGTGTTTTATAACTATGTTTGTGTATTTCATAATGGGCTTCGCTGAATTTGTTTTGGATGCATGTTCGGCCGGAAACGTATAAATGGTGTCTAATGGAGGTTTGTCGTACATGTCAAATAGAGGTTTAAAAGTGGCCATTATTTCACAATGATCGCCATCAGCTGTTCCATGAAATGCCACACAGAATTGCATCAGTATTTTGAGTACACAAATTCTTAAATTGGTATTGTTACATAGTTTTTAACATCTTCATTGTTCATTGGTAATGTAAATAAGTTTCTTTAGTGAAATTAACGTGCGTTTAAGGGGCAGTACTTATAGACTTATTGTACTCTTGGTGCATGCTCACTAAAATATAAAACTACTTGCCTACTTTGTTGGGTTTAATCTTGACAATTAAGTCGGGTTTTATTAGTTAAGTATTTTAGTATTTGAATTAATAAATATGCATGTTTTAGTTTTGAATAGAAAAGGCTTGGTAAAAGCTTTGACCGAATGTTATGCATGTGCATGTTGCACGTTCAGTAGAAGTAGTCTAGTGTTTCCTAGTATTTAGGTAGAGTATGTTACTATTTCAATGCTTGACAGTTGCTTTGTAAGGCTATATATAGAGCCACCTATCTATGAATGAAAGTATCCTTCTCTCATATTTTCCTTTATTCATTGTTCATTCACAGTATACACATATCGTGAGTTAATATGAAACCAATTCTGAATGCTTCAAATCTACATTTGGCATCAGAGCTTAGGGGCGATTTCATGTGAATCGTAGAAAGTGGGAGAAGAAAGACCGGCTGCTCACAAGCAGCGACTAAAGACCGACGCCGAAGAAGAAGACCGTGACCGAAGAACCGGCGAGAAGAAGACCGTGGCTGCAAACTAAGTTCTGGCTGAGACCGAGAAGACCGTTAAGTAAGAAAGAAAGACCGTAGAGCGGCCGGAAGAGAGATTCTGGCAAAGACCGAAGAGCCGATATAAAGACCGGAGGTTTGGCTTGTTTGCAGGTGAAAGAAAAACAGAAAAAAAGGTGAAGAATGGCGATGATACAAGCAAAAGAAGCAGGTACGATGTCTTACCAAGTTCCGATTTTGACCGCAACCAACTATCTGGTATAGGCTATCAAAGTTAAGTCCATATTGGATTCACATGGTCTATTGGAGACGGTGGAATCAAGGACTCTTGGGGAAGAACCAGATGCTAAGAAGTCAAAACAAGCTCTAGCCTACTTGTTTTAAGCAATACCGGAAGAGATGGTGTTACAAATGTCGAGTTACACGGACCCGAAGAAAGTGTGGGATGGCTTAAAAACACGATATTTGGGTGTAGATCGAGTAAGGATGGCTCGAGTTGCAACATTAAAAAGAGAGCTTGAAGGTTTGAGGATGAAGGAAGGAGAGCACGTTGATGATTGTGCTACTAAGTTGAGTGGCCTGGTTTCAAAGTTAAGGAGTCTTAGGCATGAAGTTGAGGAAGAAGAATTGGTGAGAAGGGTACTTGATGCAATGCCAAAGTCGTTTCTTCAAATTGTGGCTTCAATAGAACAGTGTTTCGAGTTGGATCCGATGCTCTTTGATGAAGCGGTTGGAAGGCTTAAGGCGTACGGAGAAAGACTCAAAAGCCATGGTGAGAAAGAAGGAGAACAAGGACAACTCTTGTTGGCAAGTGAGCAAAAGCATAGAGAAAGTAGCAGACGAGGAAGAGGCCGTGGAAGAAATTCTGATAGAGGTGGTAGAGGCCGAGGAAAAGGATTGGGTTGAGGTGATAAGAGTGGGATTCGATGCTATGATTGTGGAACATTTGGGCACTTTAGCTATGACTGCACAAAATGGGAGGACAAGGACAAAGACAACGAGCTCAACTTGATCCAAGATGAAGAACCGGCACTGCTTTGATGAAGAAACAAGTCAAGATTAAGGGGGTGAATGTTGGGTTTAATCTTGACAAGTCGGGTTTTACTAGTGAAGTATTTTAGTATTTGCATTAATAAATATGCATGTTTTAGTTTTGAATAGAAAAGGCTTGGTAAAAGCTTTGACCGAATATTATGCATGTACATGTTGCACGTTCAATAGAAGTAATCTAGTGTTTCCTAGTCTTTAGGTAGAGTATGTTACTATTTCAATGCTTGACAATTACTATGTAAGGCTATATATAGAGCCACCTATCTATGAATGAAAGCATCCTTCTCTCATATTGTAGGACCGTAGAACAACCTTATCACTTGTGAATCTAGGCTAGATCTAGAGAGAGAAAGTAAGTAGAGAGAGAGAGTGAAATGGTAACTTCTAGAGAGAGAAAGGAAGATGTATTAGATTAGAGAGAGAAAGAAGGAAATACACACATAAAAAACCCTAGAAGCAACACCTCCAAATGAGAGCATTTGGAGGTATTTATAGGTGAGACAGGAAGATGGGCCGGGCTTGGGCTTTTGTAATGAACTAGACATAACCTAATACAATATTAGATTAAACCAAGCCCGTTTACCCTTAACTAAACTACAAGACTATTACACTATAGTTACAAGACTCAATGACTTAATAAATGATCGTCACTTCTATTTCTAACAATCTCCCCCTAAGGGGCGATCATTGAGATCTCTCTTTGATTCCATTGATGATCAACACTTCTATTGCTAACAATCTCCCCCTAAGGGGTGATCATTGAGATCTCTCTTTTGTGATCTTGATCTTTGAACTTTGAAGCTTGTTGTCTTGAACTTTGAGTCTTTGTAGAATAGTTTCATTTGACTTTGTTCCTTCATGCTTTGTGATCTTTGATAATTGACTTTTCATCGTTCTTTGTTCTTTTGTTGTTGTGGTGAAGTCATCTGCCTTTCGTCACTTCTTTGTCTTTGGTGGTAGTCTGCCATTCCAACATGCTCATACATCTTCAGTCTTTGTGATACATGCATTTTTAGTTCCCGTTCTTTTACACAGATCTTTGTCACTTTACTTCTGTAGATTCATTCACATTGCGTAGAATCTTTCTTTGAACCTTGCTTTGCTTTGATCTTTGTGAGAACTTTCCTTTGACTTCGAGATGCATGTATGAGCATGTGGAATCTGTTGCCATGGAGATGATGTATAGCTGCATGAAAATAGTTAGCAATAAATCAGCCGGTACTTATAGATAAGGAATTAGAGATCGTCAACAGCATAGTGTGAAGACTCCTTCTAATCCTTACCAAGGCCGTTCCCATGTCAGATACTCTCGAGAGAGCTTACGAGACCTACTAAGTAGCTCAATGACTGGGTGAGTCGCTGGGGATCACTCCACGACTGTAGACCGTTTGAAACCACCGCGAACACTAAGCGTAACCCATAAAGAATTACCGAAGTGACCTACTGTCAGGGCTGTTTTATGTTGACCCTGGCAGGAGTTTCCATTCAATCATTGAGAAACACTTGTGTGAATTCTCTCATAAATGTTCTGGCAGATTGCTAAGATCTGCGTAGGACTCTAAATTTTACATCTGGCGTCCTTAATGATGAACAACCAGTGTAGAAATATCATGTGTTCCTATGAGATCTTTTGATGAATCTCGGGGCTCTAGAATCGATAAGTGCACACTTGGTTTCCTATGCGGAGATTAGGGAGAGGTCTCCTATTTCAATATCAATCATCTCTAATAGACAGATCGATAGATTACATCGGTTCCCCGTGAGAATGAAACAAGCTCTTTTAAGAGAACTTGAGTGGATAAGAAGGTTTAGTGCAGTGCGTCACTAGGTCCATGACGTCTTTATCTTCAATACCGGTGTCACCTTAGTAACAACCAGTAGCATATGAATTGAACCCGGTGTCTGCCCTAAGGTTGAACATATGGAGGGCTATTTCTTTTCACCCTTTTCATAACTTTTCTTTTTAATTCTTCAACCCCTTCTTTCTCCTTTCTCATTTTCTCCTTTTTTTTCAATCATACCTAAGGACTTCTAATTCTAACTATTGGAATTGTCCTTGGGTAGATCCCTCCGGCTCTGGCGGATTATAGGACGGTTATTCCTAACCTTAGCCACCTTATATCTTCATGACTATCCTATTGTTGCCATAAAACCATTCATTTGAAAAATCTTCTCAAAGTGTTTATGATAATGAAACATATTTTGTTAACACTTTGAGAGTTTTGATTTCATTTTGAAGGACTCCCCCTTTACATGTGCTCATGGATTTTTAAGAAATTTGCACATGCGGGAGGAGTTTGCACTTTTGAATTGATCCACTTTCAGCGAACATGACCGATTCGAGACACGCTTACATCACTAGTTAGACTAGCTTGAAATTATTACCCGTCCTAGTCAAGTCCAAAGAAAGCATCTCGATACGGTACATTCTACTCAGACAAGTCCTATTCGAGACACGCTTACATCACTAGTTAGACTAGCTTGAAATTATTACCCGTCCAGGACCAGTCTTTTCAATTAATGACATTTTAAGCTTCGTCAATTCATTGGTTATATCTGAGTCGAGCTCTTTTGAGATTCAATCACAATCTTTACACATTTTGATCACATTTTAATCGCGTCTTCTCCCCCTCAAAAATAGCATGTCGTGATATTTTTGATATCAACGGATTAAGAAAAAGCTTTTGGAGAGAAAGACATATTTTTTTGCATGAAATCGGAACATTTTTGTTTTTGAAATTACTCCCCCTCAAAACTCGCATATGTTTTTGAGAAATGTTAAACTTTTAAAGTTTAGATGGAAGGAGTCTTCTTGAAGCAAAATTCTGAAAGAGAAAGAAGTTTAAGTTTTGTTGAATTTTGCATCAAGGTTTTTTGAAAAACAAAGACTTCTCTTTGTTTGACTAGGAATGTCGCACTGAGGCGTACAACAGTGTCCAATTTTAGGATAAGTGCACTTTGTTGATGAAAATCATTTTTGCGTAGCACTTTCCTTTCTTTGAAAACTTGAGTTGTGCACTGTAAGGTGTACACAAGTCATTTTGATAATGAGCACCGATTTTGATAGATTTCGAAAATCTTTTTTTGGGTAAAAGGTCAACGACCCGGTAAATGTATTACTCCAAAAAACGTTTAAGTACAATGGATTTGGGTGAATCCCAAATCGCAGCCCGTTACATAGGCGATAAGCTTACATAACAAGATACTTCCTATTTTCTAAAAACGAAAACAAACCACAACTCACATGATAACACACTACATTGACAAAGATGAAAAACTACTTCCTACGAGCTTGGAGTTTAGTGCCATACATGGCATTAAAAGCGTCCAAATTCCCTGGGAGATCATAAATTTGCTTAGAATAATCATCATAGTCATCATAGTCATCATACTCATCCTCACGATCATGACCACCACCACCAAATAGGTTTGCTGACTCATCAAACATGTCCACAACCTCCTCGTCGTCAGTATCAGAAACCACAACCTCACCCACCTTTGAAAATGGGTTAGACCGCTTAGTGGTAGATGTAGACGGAATAGGTTGACCAGCATCATCCACAAGAGTAGCTTTCCCATCAATTATTAGCTTTTCAAGCTTACTAATTTTCTCAACAATAGGAGTAGAACAGCATCATCCACAAGAGTAGATTTCGAAAATCTTTTTGAAAAAACTTGAAAAGGTGGTGCTCAGAATGTAAAAGAATTTTTGTTTTTAGGATAAGTGCTCGAAAGATATTTGAAACCTTCATTTTTGATTAAGCACTTTAAAGTCCGGGTTTCGTACTGAAGTATACGAAAGCCATTGAGAAGAAACTTTTTGAGAAACGACATGTTTTAGAAAAAGCTTTTTAAAGAACTCTCGCTCAAGCATCTGTACCTATCCGTATCATTGTTGAATGACATTTCTAGAAACGTACAGAATATCGATTATACAAGAGACATGTCGTGAGAAGAATATTTTTGTATTTTTTTGATTTTAAAATGTTTTTGGATTTTTGAAGAATTTTATAATTTTGTATTTTGTTTTTGATGGTTTTTCAAATTTTGTATTTTGTTTTTCAAAAAATATATATACAAAGAAGAATTGAAGAAAGAAAAAATTAAGCTTGAACAAGTAAAAGTGGGGTTAAGAGTGGAGTTAGAAAAGGATGTCCACATGTGATGTTGGCGTAAAGTTCCTCTTTACCATATTGAGTGTATGCACTCTCATCACTTTCACAAGTACCTGCATCCACAGAAGAAGAGTTTGCACAAATAACAGTGTTAGAAGTACATGTTTCCTCACATAGAGGGTGTTTGCTATCAACGGTTGTTGTGGTTTCAACTTCCTTATCATGATGATGAACACTATCATTAGTCTTTGTGCAACTATCAAAAATCTTCCCAGTGGGAATCCATCTAAGACCAAGAGTATTAAAAACTTTTCCCGTGGGAATCCACCTAAGGTAAGATTTAGACGTAGTTTCCTTATCAGATGCAGCGGAAGTCTCAGTTTTTGACAAACTACATCCTTTAGATATCCACCTATTTGGTTTCTTATCTATTTTCTTGTTATCAGCGGGTGTGTTTCTATTTGGCGTCTTAGTGGATTGTGCCTTGACACTTGATTTTCTTTTCTTGAGAAATTGTGCAACACATGCATCGTGATTAGCTGAAAAAAACACATTCTTGACATGTAGGACAGACAAATTCAACATTCTTGTTTAACACAGCAACTTTAACTTTGTCACTACAGTCTTTTGGAAATTGTTTGTTGTTCGATGAGACCCTGGAATTTTTTGTGTTGCATTCTACATTCCTAGCATTCTCTTTTGTGTCACTACTCTTAGATGCAATCCAATCCCTAGTATTTTGTTGATTGTTCCTAGGTAATGGTTTACTACTACTAGTAGTACTTTGGAATCTTGTAGAATTCATCACACTAGGTTTTGAGCCTAAAATTCCGTCTTTTCGACGTCGTGCCTTTTTCCTAGCTTCTTCTAGATGTTGATTTTGGACCATGTCATTAGAACCAACAGACTCATTAACAGTTTTTGGTGTCTTATTTGGTGTACTATACTTAGAAGAGCCAGGTGAAATCACATTTTTGTTTCTTTCAACAAACAAATTTTGTTTTTCAACAATCTTTTCCAGTACCTTTTCCTTGGGCAAGGGTGGTGGAGTGACTGGTTTTGACAAATCCTTTTTCTCATCGACTTTTGGAGCAAACCATGAAATTGACATTTTTGGTTTTTGAACCGTGTTTGAAACATTTGGTTTCTCCGAAGTCGATGGTTTTGCAAACTTAGTTTCCTCACCCTTCCCTTTTTGATTTTCAAGCTGAGCCCTCAAAAGATCATTTTGCTCTTTCATGTTCTTGAAAGCACACTCATACGACAGTTTGTCATACTTGCATTCTTCCTTTTTTCGATCAAGTTGTTTAAAACATGACACATTTTCTTTTTCAAGCTTTATAAGAGCATTTTCATATTTGGAAACAATTTCGGAGGTCTCAGCTCTCAGTCTTTCATCGTCTTGAACAGAGTATGTTTGTAAAATGATGGACATAATGTCAGTGGTCATAACAGCTTCGAAGAGAGAATCATTTAGGTTTTCCAAAACATTCATGTTTTCACGAGTATCATTAGCTTCGTTTACCAGGGATTTGTGGTCCTTGACAAAGTCGGCCGTTTCTTTTAAGAAAGCTCGTTCAAAATGGATTACCCTCGCACTGATGTTATTGAGTGGGATAGTAATTTCGTTTTCAAAAACTTTTTTCTGCTCAATATGAAAACTGGAATGCCAGTTGTTAATATCGATTGTAGTTTTAGAAGCAACAATATTTTGAAGTTCTTGAATTCTCTTTTTAACGTCATCCAGAATGTTTCTAGCTTCACTTGTATTAAAAGTGTTGTTAGAAGACATTTGTTCCATTTTTGAAAGAGATTTGGAAACAATTACTTTCTTAGAAAACATTTTTGAGAATGGTCGTTTTATGGAAAACACAGAAGGTTCTTTTTCTGGAACAAAAGTAATTCCCGAAAGTTTGTTCAATTTGTTGTAATCAATGGGTTTCAAATCCTTTTGTTTCATTTTATTTATGCTCTCTTCGACATGTTCTATCGTTTGCACAGAATTCCGAACGACGGGAGGATCATGTTTGGTGTAAATCACATTACCATTATACAAAACAATCTGTTCTTGCTGAGCTTTCTTGAGATTACTGGGGGTGTTGTTACCAAGAGCCACTTTATGTTTCGTATGGTAAATCGGATTAGTTTGATTTGAAATCATTTTCATTGTTTGACTTGACTGACCCGACTTAACCACTAATTCTTCTAAATGTGCAATCATGTGTTCTGACTCTACGATTTCGGCCAAAAGTTTGTCTTCTTTCTTTGCAAAGTCCTTTTTCAGCTCGTCTCTTTCTTTTTCAAGATTGGTATAAGCTGATTTTTGTTTAGAAAGTTGGTTTTGTAAATCAGAAATTTCCGTGTTTAAAGATTTTATCTTTTTGAAAGAGTTAACATAAAGTGTATCAAACTTGAGTTGCAATTGTTTTTCCCTTGAAACGGAATTTTGATAACCAGTTTCTAATTCAGACAATCTTTTGTTATGAAATTCAAAAGCATTAGCGTTTTTCTTGTAACTCTCAAGCTCAGCGATCAATTTAACATTCGCGGCTTTAACATCGCGATTTACCTTTTTCACTTTCTCAATTTCAATGCTGCAATTATTCAATAAAGATTCAAAGAAAGCATGGGTTTCCTCATCATTAGCACCATTTTGTGCAACTTGAACTCCATTAGGATCCATATCTGGAGTTTCATAGTTAACATTGCTATTAACTTGTTCCCCCACATATGTATCATAATTAGGTTCAGATGGCACAGAATGTGGCTTCTCATGAGCAAACGAAGTAGCATTGTTACCATAATTTGGTACCTCATGGAATGGATCTGAATCATAAGTAGGAGAAAGATCAGAATCACTGCGGGATGTTGTTGCCTGCTGATTTGCCATAAAGTTGTAGGTTTCATTGAGATCTGCTGAATTGTCATTAACTCTTGTTGTAGCTCTAAACTCATGTTCATCAGCAGTCAATGGTATTCCCGATTCTTCTTTATTGGCTAGCATCAACAAGTACTGGATCTTTTCAACCCTCGTCATTGCATTGACATTGTTGTGAGTTGCTGATGGTGGTTTCTGAATTGAAGTCATGAAACAATCAATCCCATTTTGATTAAACACATTCTGATTCACAATCTGATCCATCTGATTTCCTACATACTGCCCTGCATATTGCATCTGATTCCCCATCTGTATACTCGAAGCATATCCTTGCTGATTGTTGTTGTATCGTTGGATGTTTAATGCATTGAAGACTGATGCAAAACCATTGGACAAAGTACTCGCGATATTGTCATGGTGAGATGCCATTGATTCAATTCAAAGTGAAACGTTGTTCTGAGGATCTTTTGAAAGATAACGAAGGTTGTTGTTGTAGATTAGATGGTTTGGTGAAGATGAAAAACGTTCTCGGTTGAATTTTATTGAATACGTAATTTCCCGCCAAAAATTGAGTATGAAAATTTTCTTTCTCAAAATTTGAAAATCACAAAGAAATACAATTCTAAGATTACCAGAAAAATTTGAGTTTTGAAAAAAATTTCGCCAACTTTTACCAAAAATTTTTGAATTTTGGCCAAAAAATTTGAATTTTTGGCCGAAATTTTCAACGTTATACCAAAATTTAAATCTCGCGTAAAAATTGAACGTTTAATCACCGGTAAAAAATAATTTTTTTTTTTTTTTGCTAACTCGATAGGTTTCTTGCTACTCTAACTCGATAAGCTTTTGAAACTCGGTAACCTCAGAAAACTTGTAACTCGGTATGTTCTGAAAATGGTTCAAACTCAGTAACACAATCAAACTCGGTAAGTCTTGATAAGGTTTCAAACTCGAAAGTTTTTGTTAATTTTCAAACTCGATAAGATTTGAGATGTTCCAAACTCGATAAGTTTTGAGATGTTCCAAACTCGATAAGTTCTGAGAAGAAGTCTAACTCGATAAGTAGATGAAATTTTAGCAGAGTTTCCCATAGAAGGTTGCCACACAAAACCTAACTCGATAAACGATTAGGTGAGAAAGGCTAACTCGCCAACTTAATCCCAAACTCAGTAAGAAACAAAATCCTAACTCGACAGAATACTCTAACTCGATAGAATACTCTAACTCGCTAAAAAGTTTTCCTAACTCGGTAAACTTTTTTCAAACTCGATGAAAATTATTTTCTAACTCGATAAAATATTTTTCAAACTCGGAAAAAAATTTCAAACTCGAAAAAAATATTTTTCAAACTCGGAAAATTTTTTCAAACTCGATAGAATATTTTTCAAACTCGGAAAAAAAATTCAAACTCGATGAAAAAAGTTTTCTAACTCGAAAATTATTTTTTCAAACTCGATAGATATTTTTTCAAACTCGAAAAAAATGATGAACAGTAACGAGATCCGAGATTTTTCGCCCAAAAACACGATTTTTCACCCAAAAACAACCTAAAATTATCCCTACGCTCTGATACCACTTGTAGGACCGTAGAACAACCTTATCACTTGTGAATCTAGGCTAGATCTAGAGAGAGAAAGTAAGTAGAGAGAGAGAGAGTGAAATGGTAACTTCTAGAGAGAGAAAGGAAGATGTATTAGATTAGAGAGAGAAAGAAGGAAATACACACATAAAAAACCCTAGAAGCAACACCTCCAAATGAGAGCATTTGGAGGTATTTATAGGTGAGACAGGAAGATGGGCCGGGCTTGGGCTTTTGTAATGAACTAGACATAACCTAATACAATATTAGATTAAACCAAGCCCGTTTACCCTTAACTAAACTACAAGACTATTACACTATAGTTACAAGACTCAATGACTTAATAAATGATCGTCACTTCTATTTCTAACACATATTTTCCTTTATTCATTGTTCATTCACAGTATACACATATCGTGAGTTAATATAAAACCAATTCTGAAAGCTTCAAATCTACATTTGGCATCAGAGCTTAGGGGCGATTTCATGTGAATCGCAGCAAGTGGGAGAAGAAAGACCGGCTGCTCACAAGCAGCGACTGAAGACCGACGCCGAAGAAGAAGACTGTGACCGAAGAATCGGCGAGAAGAAGACCATGGTAGGAAACTAAGTTCTGGCTGAGACCGAGAAGACCGTTAAGTAAGAAAGAAAGACCGTAGAGCGGCCGGAAGAGAGATTCTGGCAAAGACCAAAGAGCCGATATAAAGACCGGAGGTTTGGCTTGTTTGCAGGTGAAAGAAAAACAGAAAAAAAGGTGAAGAATGGCGATGATACTGTCACACCCCCAAAATACCTGAATGGCAGCGGAATAGAATACCTGGGGGTGACTGCCATAGCATCACAGTTACAGTCATATTGAACGACCTAAAGTGTCGTTTAGAAAATACAGCGTTTGATCATTAAAACATTCAGAGTTTACAAAACATAGGTCCCAAAAGATGTCGCCAATTTAGGTAAAATAAGTTCAAACAAGATCAAACGTTTCATAAGTGCAGAAATATAAGGTGAGACGCGTCGACTCCGCGACTCCATGAAGGTCCAAATGCATGCAACATGAGCTACCTTAATAACCTGAAAATACATCGCTAAAATGGTCAACATAATGTTGGTGAATTCCATAGAGTTATAAGTTAAAATGTATGTACAATTGCCATAAGTAGAAAGTAAGGTGACTTGATGTCAAAATGAAGTTACATTGGCTCTTAAGCTCATGACCCCGAAGCTAGACATAATATGAATTTCGCCCCAAATGAGTGGTTACCAGCCACTCTAATAATGTTAGACATGAAATGCATTCGTAATTCCGTTGGAGCAACCCAAACACGAATGGAGGAGTCACCCTCAATAGATCTATTCACTCACTCTCGCTTAAAGGCAAATTAACGGTCCATGATAATATAAAGGGGAGTTAATGTGGTATGATAGCAACTTAAGCAATGTATGAAAATTTACCTACTTTGGCATGTACAAAAATGAGTGGTGCAATGTATTCTCCCCCGTGGGATTTGAAATCAAAATATTGAATTGAAAACGGGGCTATGAAAACTCACCTGATATGATGGTACAATGATGGTAAAATGATCAGGACAATAAGCCGCGAACACTAGCCGCAACCTAATATGAATGATAATGATCTACTTTAGATCATGAAATGATGTAGAGAATATGCATGCACATGATACCTATACCACTAATAACTTGAAAATACTAGTTATAGTCATAGTAAAATATATTCCATACTTAAGAAAAATAATTCTTAACTAGACTTGTAAAAACTTGCCGTAGTATATCTTATATAGAATGTTAGTGTTATAATCTTCGTCTTGAAAACCTTGAAGTAACGTCTAATGGTCGTAAAAATAAACTTGTAATCACTAGTACTTCATTAGTTATGAATTTGGCAATTTAGTAGTATTTCTAGAAAATCTAGGATTTAGTACGTAGAAGTAGTATTATTATTATTTCTAGTTGAAAAGCTGTCAATTATATATAGTTTTGCCGATATTGAAACGTGAATAACTTGGTCGTTTTAAGTTCATTTTCTTCGTTCTTTATATCCACGGATTCGTCTTAGTATGTACTAATATATTTTTGATAACTCGGCTTCTCTAGGTTACGTCTAACGCCTCGGTTTGTCCACCAAAAATCGTCCAACAGCATACAATTTTCAGAAAAATAGTTTTCGTCAATAAACTTGCAAAAATCATATCTCCTTCGTTATTAACTCGTTTTAGTCCGTTCTTTCGCCTACGGCTTCGTTTATAAAAGTATTTTCTAAATCCTTGGTTGAAAATCTCCCCTGAGTTACTGAGTTTTCCAGGATTTAAATTTTGGGACAGTAGGTTTGTAAACATGTTCCAAATCTATTTCTAATGTTCTAAACTAGTTTCTAATCCACCCAAATCACTTCCAATCACCACAAATCTAGTATATTTCTACCATACACCTTCTCAAGGTGTCATGGGTTCTTAAACATCATCAACCAACTAGATCTAACAAGGGTTTCCATTTCTAGAGTTTATAAGATATATATATGTATAAATGAGTGGTATAACTAGCATATGCATGTAGATCTTGTATGGAAATCATATAATCATAAAAATAACTTGAAGAAATTATGAAAAAGAGTTTGACAACTTACTTTGAAAGATTAGTGAGCTTTGGAGATGAAAACTTATAAAACCTTGAGTTTTTATTTCAAAACCCTAACAAGGATTATCAAATGAGCTAGAATATATCTTGATCTTGAAAAATTAATGGATTTTGGTCTTAGTTTGGTTTGTGGTCGTGGGTTTTGAGAGGAGAGGAAGAAGAATGAGTTAGATATTTTGCTTTTTGGATTGTGATGAGTTTAGGATAAGAAAACTAGATATTTATCTAAGGTTATAATATATTATAACTAAGTATTAAGACTTGAGGTTAAAAAGATGTATATGAGGTCTAGGGGTGGTCTTGTGGCCAGTTTTTCATGAGAAAAGAGAAGAAAAAATGGTTTTGGTAACTTAGTAAATCTAGAGTAGTATTAGTGTAGTTTAATTGTAGTTTTAGTTAGTTTAGTTATAATTGGGTACCGGGTTTGCTAAAAATAAATTTTAACAAAGTTAACCGGGACTTAATAAAGTCATAAGAATGATAAAAATATGTTGGGTACAAAATTTGAGCGTTTGGATAATTATCGTTTAGTTTTCACGAAAACCGTCGTAATTATATTAAACTTACGTTATAAATTTAATAAATTCCCAAAATACCGGGTAAATGAATTTTATAATTTTTATGACGTTGTAATGAGTTTAAAAATATATCGGAACCATCGTGGGGATTTTTAGATACGTTAGTTATATTTATTTATCACGTATTAACGTTTAATCAAAATAATTATACGTAAAACGTTAAATATACCAAAAATATTAATATGGATATTCTACGAGTGGTATAGTATGCAAATGCTATTATGATGAAATGTAGACTATTTCTAGTCCGTATGAAATGTCCCTACTGATAAAGCATGAATTCGCAGCTTAACCTGACTGGTTACGCGAATGTAATTACTCGTAAACTAAATTTACGATGAAATGAGTAATGCACGTGAATAGTGTTTTTCATCCAGGAATGAATAGTGTTTTGTGAATAGTAATATTTTTGAACTCTTCTCAGAATATCAAACAGACATAAAAAACGATGAATAGTAAAACGATGAATAGTAATTGGTGAATAGTAACTTCCAATATGAAAATGAAATTTCGACAGCTGAAAAGGGATCTGAAATTACGAGTTGTGACAGATACAAGCAAAAGAAGCAGGTACCATGTCTTACCAAGTTCCGATTTTGACCGCAACCAACTATCCGGTATGGGCTATCAAAGTTAAGTCCATATTGGATGCACATGATCTATTGGAGACAGTGGAATCAAGGACTCTTGGGGAAGAACCAGATGCTAAGAAGTCAAAACAAGCTCTAGCCTACTTGTTTCAAGCAATACCGGAAGAGATGGTGTTACAAATGTCGAGTTACAGGGACCCGAAGAAAGTGTGGGATGGCTTAAAAACACGATATTTGGGTGTAGATCGAGTAAGGACGGCTAGAGATGCAACATTAAAAACAGAGCTTGAAGGTTTGAGGATGAAGGAAGGAGAGCACGTTGATGATTGTGCTACTAAGTTGAGTGGCCTGGTTTCAAAGTTGAGGAGTCGTGGGCATGAAGTTGAGGAAGAAGAATTGGTGAGAAGGGTACTTGATGCAATGCCAAAGTCGTTTCTTCAAATTGTGGCTTCAATAGAACAATGTTTCGAGTTGGATACGATGCTCTTTGATGAAGCGGTTGGAAGGCTTAAGGCATACGAAGAAAGACTCAAAAGCCATGGTGAGAAGGAAGGAGAACAAGGACAACTCTTGTTGGCAAGTGAGCAAAAGCATGGAGAAAGTAGCGGACGAGGAAGAGGCGGTGGAAGAAATTCTGATAGAGGTGGTAGAGGCCAAGGAAAAGGATCGGGTCGAGGTGATAAGAGTGGGATTCGATGCTATGATTGTGGAACATTTAGGCACTTTAGCTATGAGTGCACGAAATGGGAGGACAAGGACAAAGACAACGAGCTCAACTTGATCCAAGATGAAGAACCGGCACTGCTTTGATGAAGAAACGAGTCAAGATTAATGGGGTGAATGTTGGGTTTAATCTTGACAAGTCGGGTTTTATTAGTTAAGTATTTTAGTATTTGAATTATTAAATATGCATGTTTTAGTTTTGAATAGAAAAGGCTTGGTAAAAGCTTTGACCGAATGTTATGCATGTGCATGTTGCACGTTCAGTAGAAGTAGTCTAGTGTTTCCTAGTCTTTAGGTAGAGTATGTTACTGTTTCTATGCTCGACAGTTGCTTTGTAAGGCTATATATAGAGCCACCTTTCTATGAATGAAAGCATCCTTCTCTCAAATTTTCGTTTATTCATTGCTCATTCACAGTATACACATATCGTGAGTTAATATAAAACCAATTCTGAAAGCTTCAAATCTACATACTTGGTCTGGTTTGTTAAAATATAAACAATATATATATATATATATATATATATATATATATATATATATATATATATATATATATATATATATATATATATATATATATATATATATATATATATAACAACATAAACTAAAGTGATTTACTGATACTATGTGATGTTTAAGCATTGCTAATTGCTACAACACCATCTTACATCTGAAAATACCATAAAAACTCTAAAGACCGGAACCAAATATGATAATACTTATGTCTATATATAAAGTAATTAGTACTCTTAGAGATGTCTTTAAGGAAATGAAGCAAGTTCCTGTGAAACATCATACATTGTAGGCCTTATCTCGGGATCTGAATTAACACATCTTATCGCAAGAACCAAGATCGATGTCACAACTTCTTTGATTTCCAGGAGAGGAACTGGTAGACGATGATCTAGTAAATCTTTAAGCTCAACCTCCTTGGTTGATGAAGATGTTAGAGAAGTTACTATATCACCGGGATGCGCACCTTTGATGACTTCTAACACTAGAACCCCGAAGCTATAGACATCACACTTTTCAGTTACTTTCATTGTGTAAGCGAATTCTGAAAAAAAAAAAAAAAAAAAAAAAAAAAAAAAAGTTATGAGTATGCCGACTCTTGTTTTTAAGGACATAACAACTTAGTTTGTATATATTATTATTGACAACATAATAAATTTACCTGGTGCAAGGTATCCATATGTTCCTGCGACATTACTCCAATTCGACGAGTCTTTGTTCAAAATCTTGGACGTGCCAAAATCCGAAACGCATGCTTCATACTCTGAATCAAGCAAGATATTTTTGCTTGATATGTCACGATGAACGATAGGGGGTGAACAATCATGGTGCATATACGATAAAGCTTGTGCAACACCTTTGATTATGTTCACCCTCTTCTTCCAATCCAAATAATGTGCGTTTTCATTGCTCAAAATATCAGCTAAGCTACCTCCTTCAAGATACTCGTAAACCAAAAACGAGATTTTAGCATGCGAACAGTAGCCATGTAGTTTCACGATGTTACGGTGTCGTATCCTTGTCAAGGCTCTGATCTCGTTTAGAAAATCATCGCGATTGATCACTTCAGCCGACGAATGAAGTCTCTTTACAGCAACTATGTCACCTGAAGCCAAGCTCGCTTTGTACACACTTCCACATCCTCCCTTTCCGATGCAGTATGACTCGTTAAATTCCTCAGTTACCTTTAGGATTTCGAGGTAAGTCTCCTTTCCGTCAAAAGTTGAAATTGAGAAAAAATCTGGAGACGGTTTCTTTTCATCCACAAGTTGTGCCGATGACATCTTTTTTGATCTCCACTTATAGAAAGCTAAAGTACCCATAAGACCTCCAAGTAGAAGTGCTCCGAGAAGTGGAAGAGAAATCACGAGTGCTAGTTTGCGGGGTCTGTTGTTCAAGGTATGCCTTTCTGAAGCACATGGCTTCAATCCGCTAACATTTCCACACAAATCTTTGTTCCCCTGCAATGCTTCTATTGATACATTCATAAAAACTTTGCTGTTGGGAATAGGACCTTCTAGTTGATTATATGATAAATCAATGGTCCACAGGGCATTCATTGACTCAAACGTCTTTGGAATTGAGCCAGAAAGATTATTGTGCGAAAGATTGAGCATCTCCAAACTATTCAGACTTGAAAGTGGTGAAGGAATCTCACCACTGAGTGAGTTGTGACTCAGATCAAGACGAGATAGGTGAAGCAATCTACCTATTTGAGCTGGGATTTCATGACTAAGTTTGTTGTTGCTCAAGTTTAAGCTGATGAGTTTTGAGCAATTACCAAGGTAAAATGGAATGGACTCATTCAAGTTATTTATAGAAAGATCTAGCCACGAGAGTTCACCTAAAGATCCTATATCTAGAGGCACGACACCAGAAAGTCGGTTATTGCTCAAAAAAAGGGTCAACAGGCCAGTCAGGCGTCCAAGTTCTTTCGGTATTTTCCCAACTAAATAATTGGAAGAAAGATTAATTAGTTTTAACTGAGTCAAGTTTCCAAAAGAAGGAGGTATGTTACCACTGATTTGGTTCCCTCCCATTTGTATTGTCGTTAAGTTCTTGCACTTGCTCCAATTGTCTGAGATCGTCCCGTAAAACTTGTTATCATTAATAGAAATGAAATCGAGCTGCGAATAGACACCAAAGCTCTCAGAAATATCTCCTGTGAGCTGGTTTCCATCCAACCGTAGTCGCAACAAGCTCGAGCAATTGTATAGACTCTTTGGAAGACGACCTGTAAGATTACTATTCATGACCATTAGTTGCTCCAGTTTCCAACCGTTGCAGACTCCGTCGGGCAAAGTACCTGAAAAGCTATTGTTGCCAATCTCTAAGGTTAGCAACTTCAGTTTTCCTAACTCTTGTGGAATAGGACCCGAAAGTTGATTTTCCCTGAGATTCAGTGTTTCTAAACTTTTTAAGTTACCAAATGATTCTGGTATCGAACCATTTAGTTGATTGAAGCTCAACCCCAGATCAGAAAGGGATGCTAAATTTCCCAACTCTTTTGGAATGGGACCAGAAAGGTTGTTTCCATAGAGCCGGAGAACATTAAGGGATCTGAGTTCACCTAAAGACCGAGGAATCAGACCGCTAAGATTGTTATTTTGTAGCTCTAGTCGTTCTAGTGACGTCAATGAACCAATTTCTATGGGAATTGACCCTTTCAACTGATTCTTAGCGAGAACCAAGTCAGTCAACTTCTTTAGGTTGACAAAAGTATTAGGGATAGACCCAGACAGAAAATTGTTGTGCAAATAGATCTTCTTCACATTAGAAAGATTTCCCAGTTCATAAGGAATGGAGCCAGAAATATTATTGTCGTTGAGACGAATCAAACTCATATTGAATAACTGACCCAAACATGTAGGAATTGAACCAGAAAGAGTATTGCGGTTCAATAAAAGCTCAGAAAGGAATCTCATCTGGCATATGGCTTGGGGAATTGAACTGATTAACTGATTCCTAAACAAGTGAAGTGTGACAAGATTTCTCATCTGTCCAATTTCCGGTGGAATTTTTCCGGTGAACTGATTAACAGAAAAATCAAGATAAACTAGTTTTGAAAGGCGACCGATGTCAGATGGGATGATTCCAGAGAAGTAGTTTATACTTAGTTCAAAATACATAAGATCTGGAAACGAAGAGAAAGAGAGATAATCAAGTGTACCGTCCAAACCAGACGATGAAAGGTTCAGTCTGTTTATGCCTCCATATTCATTGCATGAAACTCCATACCAATTGCATGGAGATGCTGTTTTTTGATCATTTGTCCATGAAGGTAAAACGGCGTTGTTGTCTTGGGTATGGAGAGTTGCTTTCCATTTTAGGAGAGCATCAACTTCATCTAAAGAACATGAAGCTGCTGTAATAAGTAACAATATAGTTGAAGGGAATAATAAGGCCTTAATGCTTGTTAGGGATGCCATATATGCTTTGTTTTATGTGGGTTGGAGTAAGATTATTTGTTGCAATATATTTATATACATGTAGCTAGAGCATTGTAGAAATGAAGTAAAAGGAGGTGGGAGGACTTCCTAGCACGCAAATGGGGTATATATGGTGTGAGCGTTTCCCTTATATCTTGTTCACCATCGAACTTTTTGTCTTTGTTTTTATGTGTGTGAGCATATTGTCGAATATATATGTGTTTAAATGGGGTATATATGGTGGCAAAACCGATAGTCTTATTATACGTGTTTGGTTATGAAGTAAAATCGATGGTTTTTCTTAAAATTAACACAAATCGAAGGATCGGAGTCATTTAAGATATACTTGGGAAAAATCGATGGTTTTTCTTAAATTAACACAAATCGAAAAAATCCATAGGTGTCCCGGGCACCCACGGGACCCCACCTGACTCCGTCCCTGCAGTCAATGGTAGACAATCTAAATAATATTATTAAGCAATCATCATATCATGTCTTGTCTTATTACTTAATGGGGTTAAGAGTAAGGTCAATAAATTAATATAATAACACATATAGAATTTTAATGTTATTGTTTTCTTATAATTGGTTCCTTTATATGTTAATGTTATGTACATATGGTTGATCTTTAATGATCAGTATATCTTTTTTTTTTTTCTTCTTGATAATGTGTTTATTTATTATTGTTATAGAGCCACCAGTTCTTTTCCTTTAATTGTACTTGTTAGTTATTTGTTTTCTTAGTATCCGACTTCACCATACTATTGATATATACGTTTACGCTAAATAATTATATGACAACCTTGTAATATATATTGTGCCAAACCTTATTAATTAGTATTATGCTTCAACTCTATTGTGTTTTGGTTATGTTCCAGAATGTTATAAAAACTATTATCGTTATAGTAGGATGAACTTGATTGATAAATGCTAATATGTTAATTATGTTGTATGAATAACTTTATAGATTCGTATATTTGTTACAAATCTTAAATACTCCGTATAAGATATTATACGCATGCTATACGGTTTTTGTAGATTGATTACTTGATTTAGCTAAACTATTTATAATGAATATATGTTCTCTAGTTGGTATACTATCTTTTGTACAATATAGTTTTGATGACTGTGATTTCGATTTAGATTAATGGATGGATCTTATAAACATTACAACAATGTTATATGTCACCGCCTATAGTCGTGTAGAACTTAGTTTTAATATTTTGTTGAAGTAACTATGGGATCACGAGTACCATAAATATGCTCTAGGGTATTAATGAATAATTAGATTCAAAGGCTAATGGTCGGGAAAGGTTGTTTACTTGTTTTATTTTGCATGTCTATACACTTAATTAATGAAGCACTCCAATACTTCAAGTTATTGACAAAATTTTAATTTGGCTACTATTATACATATAATCGTAGATTTATTGTTTTTATGGTACATATTACATTGATTGACTTGATCACTTAAGATGTTATGTCATAAATCAAAACAAAGCTAAATGTATACCCATATGTTACGTACAAATGTCTTTTTCTAAATTATTGAATCATCTATTGTCGGCATATGAATTGTCGTATACAATCTAATTTCTTGCAATGATAATAATTCTAACAAACTACTAGTTTTTAACATTAGTGAGCTAAATTACTACTAAGATTATTATATGCAACAGATTTTTGCTAACTAGATAGTTGTAGTAGTTATATTGTCTTGAAGGATGATCATAGTTGTATATATCTTACTTGATTTTGTAACTCATACTAATTTCAGTAGTTATAAATTTTCGTTGTGACAATATTTTTTTGAAAAGACAACGTCAATAAACAAAATTATATGGAGTACATGATTTATTATTGATTTATATTGAAACAAGCACATGAAACTGAAACCTTCGTTGATGTTATTGGGCCTAATCATAAATGTTACTATTAGCCATGGTTTGATGTATTAATTTATAGCTTGTCACTTGTGTATTTAGAGCTATATTAATGTATTACTATGTGTAAATATTTGCTCGTATGTGTTGCAATAATCTAGTTCACTATCATTTTGATTGCAAGTAAAGTATAATGAAAGGTACAAAAGTTAAATAATGATTATTGAATTATTGGTATCGTGTTTGATCTTGCTAGTTGATACATGTTTGTGATATGTTTTTATCAAATTTGGTTGAGTTGAAACACTACTTGGTTTATTCATCTACTAGTTAGATTACTAGATGGATTAGATTAAGAATCTAATCTCTATGTTTATGATATACAAGTCTGTTATGTTACATGATGCTAGTATCCTTTAGAAATTCTTTAGACTATTATGTTTTAGTTCATGATGCCTATCTATATCAAATGTCATGCAAAAATGCTATCACTTTATTGTTTAATTAATAGGCTGATTTTATAAAAATGAATGCTCTTATTAGTTGCTTACATGAAAAGATCTTGAATGCATTACTAACACAAGAAGTAATTTGCTTGCACTCAATCTTTATTAACATAAGAAACATTTTTATATAAATGTTGGATTATGAATGAACCAAAAGATGCAAAGCCATTACTTATTCTGAATATTGTCAAAGAATATTATTAGAGGTGTGCATAAACTTTCTTAGCTGATTTGTGCAATTCAGTTTGTCAAATATGCATGACTTATTTATCATGTAATTTGTTTGCAAGTGAAACACTTGATCAATTGCTTGATGGTATATATGTGTGTTTTATCAAATTGTGCAGCATCACTATTGTAGAATAATGCTATAAGCTAATCTAGTATTATATCACACTGTTTGAAAGCTATAAAGGAGCTTATATATATATATATATATATATATATATATATATATATATATATATATATATATATATATATATATATATATATATATATATATATATATATATATATTGATTAGAGAAATATAAGTTAACTTGGGATTACATCTTAAAGTTCTTCATATTATTCGACATTGACAAAAGTTGCAATTGAAGCACATGTGGTCATAAAGTATACGTTTATGTGCCAAGATCCTTGTAGTGATTGGCATGACCGGTTGGACCATCCCGAGTTAATAATGATGCGAAATGTAAAAAAGAATAATGGGTTCTTCAAGGTTGATTTATTTGATCTTATTGTTCTCAATGGAAGTTAATGTTCATATCACCACCTTATTAAAGTGAGGACTGTCCTATAAAGTTTTGAAAAGAATATAAAGGGGATGTATTCAGGCATATACATCCGCCATATGGATCATTTTGAGTTTTAAAATCGATGCATCGTCAAATGATTATAAAAGACGCAACTAAAGGTTAGCGTGATTAATGGCTCGTCTTATAAAATGCGAACATGGTTTTCCAAATTGTATCTTTGGAAATGGTCGTGAATACTTTCAAGTATTGGGCAATTATTGGAATAAGTGTTGAACATAAAAGTAGCACATGTTAATACATGAATTGCTTTTGTTGAAACGTTTATTAAACGTCTTCAGATGATTGCAAAGCCAATAATTATGAGAACAAAACTATTAGTTTATGGGGCATGTTATAAAATATGAATTCGCATCTTGCCAACAATTATAATGAATCCTCCCCATTAGAATGATTTTGGTCACGAACCATATGTTTCCCATATAATAATTTTGTAAATGTGCGTTATATGTTTTTTGTAAATCCATCACAATGCACAACAATGGGATGTTGAAATGGACAATTCATTCTGGGGGAGAGAATAAGCAGCGAGGGATAAGGAATGAAATATAATATTATAAATGTTGATCCTCACACTAATAAATATGAACTTGAAGTTCAAGGGACAATTTGTATTCCAGATCTAGTAAATGCCAGACATGTTTAGTGGCCTAAAGAAATTAACTAGATCATATTACGCTGCTATTGCTCCAATTATAATGTGTGTCTCATCATTAAAACCAATGATTGTTAGTGAGTCTATGGCATGACTGCATCATGATAGACTAATCGATTCCAAGAAAAAGTCCTCGAATGAATAAATAAAATGGAGCAAGAAAATTAAAATGGTCGGATCGAGGTAATAAAGACCCCATAATAGTCTCCTAAAGTGACACTAGACATGAAGGTAATTGGAAAAAAAACCCAAGGTAAGTGACAAGCAATGAGATCTCAATAAATGATAGAATGCAATGTCTAGTAAAGTATTGAATCGAAAAGAAATGAATCGACATCGATAGCTATATACAGTTTTCTAAAAGGCGCGCCAAGGCGCGAGGCGTGGCCTCAACGCCAGGAAATGGACCAAGGCGTGAGGTCTAGGTGTCGTGTGAAAAGGCGCGAGAAGGCGTACAAAGGCGCGCCTTTTGGTAATGCGTGGCGCCATTTTTAGAAGCATTTAGGGGATTTATGGATTTGGGCTTGAATTTCAAGTATTTGGGTTATTTCTTTCTTGGGTCTCGTAATTTCAAAACTTAATTCCTACTTGGGCCTCGTATTTGGGCCTGGCTATTTGGGATTTGGGCTTTAGTATTTGAAATTGCTCTTATAAAATGATATAAAATTATAAATACATAAATTTATAAATATTTTGTTACCGCCTTAAGCATGCCTTAAGAAAAGCCAAGGCTTCGCAAAGGCGCGTAAGGCTTGAGGTGTGGTTGTGCCGCCACGTCACGCCTCACGCCTTTTAGAACATAGCCTATATATGATAATGCGCATGATAATGATTATGTAAATAAATAAGATAGCGCTATAATCATAGTGAGGATCATGGAAGCATATACCTACAAAAAGTACAAATGAATAAATGAGTGGCCAAATGATGTAAAGACGCAAAGAAGTAATGAAAGAATGAAGTCTCTTGTGACGAGACATGGTTATTGGGACTTAAAGTCCGTACATATGAATGTGTAAATTATTGGATATGTGTTGGTCTTTATGAGGAAGCGAAATTAAAGTATTGAAACTTTTGTATTTAAGGCATAACTAATGGTACACAATATATTCGTAAAGACATGAAAATGGTCATAAGGAGACATGTTCTCATGTGGTGGATCCAATAATGTATTTAAGTCTGGCAATATAATAGTAATTGATATGCGTCTAAAAGTTAATGAATATAGCTCATGTGATTTTGAGATTTCATTATAGCATATTAAATGCATTGAGCATGCTAGTGATTTTTTATGTTAAAGCATATAAGAAAAGTTCTCAAGAATAATATTTGATTGTATTGAATGAATCACGTCCCCGGCATATGTATAATAATCACCTTAACATATAGTACTGTACCATGTTTGTGTATGAAACTTTATTAAGAGATCTTGGATATGGTTTAAGTTTCATACAATATGTTTTTTTTTTTTTTAAATTATTATAAAGGTGATTGAATGCATATAAATTGAATTTAAATAAAAGATAAAGTTTGTCTTAATTTACGAATTATACATCTTAAGGATAAACTTTGTGCATCATGAAAACTAAAGAAAGATGCTAACTATCTTTATATGATAAATGAGAGTCATGTTTATGAGGTCACATGATGTGTAAAAGACCCCCTTGATTTATAAAGATGATGATCACAATATCGATTTAAAGTTACTGATATAATATATCATTTGAATTAATTGTGTTTGCAATGAATAACTTGTGAAGTACGATGATGTACTTGAATGAGATTACGTGATGTAATCATCAGGGGGAGAGAATATATGCGTTGCACTCTTTTTTCCCTTGACCATGGTTTTGTCCCCACCGAGTTTTCCGGCAAGGTTTTTAATGAGGCAACATCCCCGAGCGTATAAAGGAGTTATGTACTCTTTTTCCTTCACTAGAATTTTATTTGACAACAGAGATTTGCCCAGCCAAGTAATCATAAGTTTCAATGTTCGAAGGATGGTACGAGATACTCATGTCTTGTATGTCGTTAAGCATCCAATATAATTCACATTAACTTTCCTAAATAGTCTTATGGTATTTGAAGCCCTTCGCACTTAAAGGATGAAGACAGAGCGGGTCGCAACCCTCTGTCAGTAATTAAATTATACGATTGCTATAAAATCTTGGTTCAAAATACACACAATAAGGCTCTCTATTTTAAGCTTTAGGATGTATATTAACATTTACTAATAAACGATAAAGATATAAAAAAAGATGGGAATACACCCACCTTTCGCATTCAAATACTATTAAATGCAGCACATAAGTTAGCTGCTCAAAAGATGATAGATATTGTCTGAAGCAACATAAACAAGAAACATAAATTGTTCAAAGTGTAGGTCGTAGCCTACGCAGGATAAGTTAATACAGTCTTAAGGGTACATGCCACCCTTGGGGCCAAATTACTGCAAACACTGCAGCCTTCACTTACCTAGAGACTTAGGGCTTTCTTGTTGAACAAGGGATGCCTCAGGATTGGCTTTGCTGGGGGAGGATGCCTTCTCCAAATCAGTCTGGGGAGAAGGAGGCTGCACGGCAGAATCCTTGTTACTTGGAGATTGGGGCTTCTCCAAGGCTACCTTCGGAGATGAGGGCTTCTCAGGAGTTGTCTTCACTGATGGAGGTTTCACAGGGGTATCTTTCTTGCTCACAGATGATGGCTTTACCCTGCGGGGCTTCCTGGAAAGGAGTGTCTCAACAGAAGCCATCGGATCTTTGGTTGCTTCGACACGGAAGGGGTACTCTGCAGTTGCAAGGATGTTGTTGGCTTGATCATACTCCGCCTCATGAGTGGAACGGTAATAAGGTACCTTTGATAAATCCACAGGCTTACCAGTTGCAGCAACCTCCTCCAATGTAGTGCATTTCCCGTGATAGATAGCGGCATTGATAACATCACCTATCACTTTCCCTACCTCATCACTGTGATATAACTCCATTGCCATATAAGGAATGGCTTTCAAGACCATAGCAACCCTGTCTTTTTTGAGCGCCTTATACTTACGCTTGAAGTCATCCAGATCTTCGCGTAAGTTGGTCTCTTGTTCAACCATCCTTGACCTCTCTTCTTCGAAACCCTCACATTTGGCCTCTGATGCGTGGGAATCGCACCAGGCTTTACCTCTCGAGGGATCTCGAGAAGCTTACAACCCCCACCAGGCAGTGTACCTGATCATTGTAGTATAGTATAGTGACAAGTACCGGGGGATTGATCGTTCAACTCAGGAATAGTGTCGCTAGGATTAGAAAGCCTAAAAACTAGGTCTAGAGATGAGGGATGATTCTTTTTGTATTTTTATATTTCTATGAAAGCAATTAAAATCTCGGGTTTTGGAAGAGTGGGCGGAATTAGTTGCTAGTCAACTAACCCAATAACTAAGATGCAATCAAAATAAAATAACAAAAATGAAAATAAAGCTAATTAAACTAGTGGTGTGAACAATAATGGGGAGAATTGTGTTTACTTAGGTTTCATTCCTCCCTAGATATCTTTTACAGGTTGATAGTTTTTTACAATTGCGTGGATGACGGGTTATATTCCTTAATACCATTCGTGGGGTGGCGTACGTAATTCCCCATCTCTATAAGCTCCTACTTCACTCCTATGTTGAGCCGTTAAAAGCTCCTAAAATAGGATCATTAGAATTCGCTCATGCATTAAATACAACCATAATAACCTAGTACGCATTGGTTCATGTTTCTTAAGAAGTTCAAGCATGTCACCATTGGAAGTCTGCCAGTATTCTTAAGCCTAACATCGAAATCATTCATCCATAACAACTATAAACAAACAATCAACCCATAATTAACATCTAGGTTTCACTACATCTAAGCAAACACACAAGAGATCTAACCTAGCATGTTAAATGCAAGACAAGCGTAAGATATATTCAAACAACACATAGACATATTGAATGAATTGAAAGAGTACTTATCTCAAATTGACATGAAAGGTTTCAAAGGGTAAAAACCCTTGAAAGAATAGTAAAATTCGTGCTAGGGTTTCTCCAAAGTTACACCCTCTTTTGTTACACCCTAATGAATGAAAATTGCAAAACCATATATAGATTTTACAGGGTGACGGCATCAAGAAGGATTTTCTCACGCCGTCAACTCGCCGCCCATGATGAGATCGGATTGCCTAGAACAAGATTTGACCCCATCATGTGTAATATCACTCTAGGCCGTCACCATATCTTGAACCTTGACGGCCATACGTGACGCCGTCACATTTTCTCTGGACCGTCACCACTTCCATCTCTTGACGCCGTCATATAAAGACTCTTGACGCCGTCAGGTACTGTTCCCAGCAAGGAAAATTAAGACTTTGCCGTTTTCTTCACTTTTATGCTCCAAAAACGTCCAAAATGCTTCATTTTCCAGAATTCACTCCAAAAGTACCTAATATGAAAAAGGAATGATTTTGGGCAATATTTGATCAAATAAATTCAATTCCGGGCTTAAATGACCCCCTAAAAACGGTTCATTTTTCGCCTCATCATATACCCTTACACTTGAGATTTGCTTGTCCTCAACTAAATGCGCTTTTATTCTAATCAAAATACAAGTTAGGGGTCATTTAACAGTAATATAAAAGTAATTACAACAAATAATCATTCCACTAAAGACCAAAGACAAGCACGGAGGTCATACACTAGCACCTCACAAATAGTGTTTAGATACTCACATCTCTCGGGTGTAATAAAGTATATATCACAATATAGAAATGGAAAACATCTCTCACTAACTGTCATAGCAAAATAGATTACCATAGGTTTGAGAAAGGATCAAACCTCCACCACATGGCGTAAGCATCTAGGATAAACTATCAAAGAGGTCTTTTAAAGGGTTATAACGTTAGGTGTAGGGATATGGAATACACGGTTTTGTTTGATAAAGGCAATCTTTACTGGTGGCGAGTTAATCATCTTGGTTAATTACATGTACAATATGGCGTTGCTAAGCCAAGACTAGACTCGACTTAAGCTAATAAATGAAAAAATAACAAAAACATAAAATAAACGTAGAATGAAACGGGATGGTAATCCGTATGTTTTTTCTCTTTTTTTTTTTTTTCTTTTTCTATTTTTTTTTAATAATTTTTTTTCTTTTTTTTATTGATTTTTTTTTTCTTTTTTTTTTTTTTTTTTTTTTTTTTTTTGCATACACTCTTACCCTACCATCCAAAACAATACATCATGGGGAATGAACATTCCCCTTACACTAGAATTTTTACATACTTTACAATTAACTAATCTAATGACTCGAATCAAGATAATCAAAACACTTGGATTACTTTTTAAGATTAACGCACATATGGGGGTAATATAAGATGTTCTTCCCCATTACTCCATTACACAAGTACTTTACCCATGAGTCCCAATCGTCCCAAAACAATATGTACAAGATATGACTCGACTTAGCAACCATCTAATCAATTAGATAATTAAATAAGGGTTTAACAAATAACAATAATGCACTAAAGATGAGTGCATACACAGAAGGATAAGGCGATTTGGGTGTACATTTAAGTGGGTTGTAACAAATTCTTCCTTTAAGTAAAATGCTTAAAGTTAGAAACGAAAAGATAGGCTCGGAGGGGTGTACTAGGGGTTTCATGTACTAAAAATGAGTACAACGCTAATGGTGTGGGAAAAATTAGTTGACTTTACTAGCCAAGTAATATGACTTAAATGGTCCAAGTAATTATGATACTGGTTTAACACAAGGGTGATCCTAATGCCTCTTATCATGTAGTAAATCCTACTACACGAATGTAGTCTCACTAGCGGTCTCGGGATGCATCACTAACGCAAGTTGTAGAATCTAAATGCTACCGGTACACTCATAAGCACTAATAATGAATGCTTTTCCTATCAAATCTAAAGACAAACCTCACGTATTTAGGTGGAAAATTTTTCTGAATGGTACGGTTTTGTGCTAGTCATACGACTCCTATCCATGAGACGCTTGCTAAGGCTAAAGTTTCATTCCTAAATGTTGTAAAAAATTTAAAATTTGGCGCTAAAATTACACTAACAAGTATTTCTCTTAGTTTTATTACACACCTATTATCAAACAAACAAACTCAAGTGCAATTGTATCCTATAAGGTATCATCATTTACCCTCCCCTTACACTTAGGATGAACATTGTCCCCAATGTTCAATTAAAAAATGTAAAAGTGAAATAGGTAAAAGAATGAAAGCAAATACTCCCCTGATTCGTTCAGTGTGGATAGTGTGTCAACAAGGTTAGATCTTCCTCCAAGAAAATGAACAATCAAAGATTCCCTTCCAGAAATATAAATCATCTTCTTGTCATATGTAACCTGTTAAACCTGAGAAAAACAAACAAGGCAACCTCGCGTAAAATCGGCGGCAATCTATATATACTAACAAATCCTAGAAAACAATGTAAGATATAATGCTTGTGGAATGAATGTTTGCAGATTTCCTGGGGTTTATAAAACTAAAGAATTAACAAAAACTTTAAGACTCTGTTAGAAAAACAAAACTAGCAAAATTTCTAGAGTTTTACACATGACGCTGTCAGAAGTGACCTGCAGAAATCTTTACGTTAAGTTTCCGGAAAAGTTCTGGAAAAACTTATGTCCTACTTCCTGGAAAATCTTGCAAAACATCATTATGACTCGATACAAGCATTTGACTCTAACAAATACTAATACACATGTTCATTTAATATTGTGGAGAATCATGATTAATTTTGTTCTTAAAAACATATTTGGGGTTACCCCTTACACTTATCTTTTGCGAAATACCTTTGTATGAAGTTAAGACGAAGTCAAACGACAAAATAAAGTATTTTCACCATTTTATTTTGAAATATGGTCTACCAACAATAAAAATAAAGCATGCATACGGAAGCAAATAACAATCAAACAAACAAACAGACAAACAAAAAAATAAATAAAGCTTGGGTTGCCTCCCAATAAGTGCTTGTTTTTGTTCGAGTCACGAGCCTAACTCTACCCCTTATTTAACGGAAATAGGGGAGGTTTTCCCTACACTTAGGATTAAGTGTGGGTGGAAGTAGCGATACACACCCTTAGGGTGGAAATATGCCTCGTGAGGAAAGAGTGGTGGATGAATTATATGCTCAAAGGGATGTGCTCCTATCATCATTACCTTACCTAATTCAATCTGGTTAATGGGTGGATTAAGATTTTCTCCTAGAAAGGGATCATTTTCTATCAACTTCAAAAGACTCCTAGTTGGGAATCCATCTTGACCTAATAAACCCGGTTTAAACCCATAATGTTTCTTGTGATCAATCATAAATGGGTGATGTAAGCATGTAAGGTCATTTTCCACTCCTATATTGGCTTCCTCTCTACAAGGCTTAGAGTCCACTACCTTTGTCCTAAGACTACCCGGACTATGTGGTTTGATGGGTGGATCGGAACCTATTTCAATTCCTAAATTTTCATCCAAGGATGGAAGATTAGGTAACGGTTTTGGTTGAGGCTCCGGTTCATCAAAACTAGGAACTTCCCTAGAACTAAGAGTAAGGTTATCATTATAAGTATTCAAACCTATATCCTCTAGTTGTGTATGGTCCAAGGGCTCTACCTCTATCGGGGCTCCTATAGTCTCTTCTACTTCTTTCGGGTAAATCACGGGTGGTGTGTGTGCCTCAAATGATGGTAGGACTTGGGGGTACTTAGTGAGCTTATGTTATTTACTTCATCATTCCTTGTGTCAAGATCACCTATATCCTCAACATGTGTTTCATTATAATCTAACCCTAACATTTTCCCAAGTATCTCAAGTTCTTCTCTAGGCATCTCAACTTCTATATCCGAATCATAAGGATCATCCTCAATATTCTGACTGCTATATTCAAATTGCCCAAAAGATTCATCATGTGTTTCTTGAGACTCATCATCACCGATCATAAAACCTAGGTCTTTTTGTTCAATGTGATCATGTTCGGCTAAATCCTCCATCACATCAAGGTCACCTATGTGTTCATCATGTATTGTGGTAAAATCAAACCACTCCGTGCACCATAATAACCTAGTACGCATTAAATACAACCATAATAACCTAGTACGCATTGGTTCATGTTTCTTAAGACGTTCAAGCATGTCACCATTGGAAGTCTGCCAGTTTTCTTAAGCCTAACATCGAAATCATTCATCCGTAACAACTGTAAACAAACAATCAACCCATAATTAACATCTAGATTTCACTACATCTAAGCAAACACACAAGAAATCTAACCTAGCATGTTAAATTCAAGACAAGCGTAAGATATATTCAAACAACACATAGACATATTGAATAAATTGAAAGAGTACTTATCTCAAATTGACATGAAAGGTTTCAAAGGGTAAAAACCCTTGAAAGAACAGTAAAATTCGTGCTAGGGTTTCTCCAAAGTTACACCCTCTTTTGTTACACCATAATGAATGAAAATTGCAAAACTATATATAGATTTTACAGGGTGACGGCGTCAAGAAGGATTTTCTGACGCCGTCAACTCGCCGTCCATGATGAGATCGGATTGCCTAGATCCAGATTTGACGCCGTCATGTGTAATATCACTCTGGGCCGTCACCATATCTTGAACCTTGACGGCCATACGTGATTCCGTCACGTTTTCTCTGGACCGTCACCACTTCCATCTCTTGACGCCGTCATATAAAGACTCTTGACGCCGTCAGGTACTGTTGCCAGCAAGGAAAATTAAGACTTTGCCGTTTTTTTCACTTTTATGCTCCAAAAACGTCCAAAATGCTTCCTTTTCCAGAATTCACTCCAAAAGTACCTAAAATGACAAAAGGAACGATTTAGGGCAATATTTGATCAAACAAATTCAATTCCGGGTTTAAATGACCCCCTAAAAACGGTTCATTTTTCGCCTCATCAGCCTCTAACTCAGCAATCTCCTCTTTGTACCCTACCACCTTCGCCTCCTCCTTTCGCAGCTTCTTACATTCTGATTGAGCTTTCTCTAATTCTTTCTCCAATTCGGTGATGTCAGCACGGAGGTCTTGAACAAAGGGATTCTTCTCAAGATCCCTCAAAGCCTCCTCACACTTGGCTTGCATCTCCAAAAACTCTTGATCCTTCTTCTTTTCTCTCGCCAGAATGGCATCCATCTTTTCCCTAGCAGTTGCAAGGGTCCGCACCACCTCCCTTGTACGAGCATTTAGATGATTGTCCAGCACAGCTTGTCCTGTATAGCTTTTATCGTGCAAATCACACAACTCCTCAATGGGCATACTAGTTAAAGTGCCCCTCCAACTAGCAGGAGTGATGTGCTCAACAAGACGATGGTAGGCCGAAGAGTTGGGAAGCTTTTTGGTATTGGAAAGACCTGTACAGTATAGAATGAATTAGAAGGTGCATAAATGTACTCCTACTAAAGTAATAGCATATGTGCTTACCATTGATGTCTTCATTCTCATACAACACTTCAACAGCCTTTTGCGTGGTAACTTGACCCTTCTGCCTAGTTTTCCTGGTAGGGGGTGGTAGCATCAACTTTCTCTTTGGAGTAGCCTTCACTGCTTTGGCACTTATACCTTTTCTATTTCGCACCCTGTCAGCGATGCCAGATGACGAACCAATGATGGTTACCTGATCATCCTCGGAGGGAGGGTCATCGGATTCAGCAACATTCTCTACCAACTGAGAAGTCTCCTCTACATTTACCAGCTTCGATGCTTTTGAAGGCTTGGTAGGCTGGACAGAAGCTATGGGCTCACTCATTTGTGCATCATCCTCCTGGTTGTTGACTGAAACGGAGGGTGAGCCAACACCATAGCTGACTTCGTTGGGTTCCTTCGGAAGGAAGCTCACCTATTTGGCACCACCAGAAACAACAAAGTTTCGGAACGACATTTCTGCAAAATGAAAGGAAACAGATAAATATCATCAGATAAGTTATTTAAATTTATTTAAATACGAGTGTACATACTTTGTCCATCACATTCTATTTCAGGCTTCGACGGCGAACCCTCCCAGTGGTTAACAATATCAGCCATATAAAGGATGGGCTCGGGGAATGTTTGAACATTCACTAGAAGACGGACAAGACGTTGGTACAATGGATTCCTCCTAACAGTAAAAGGCAACTCATCATTGAAGCGTTTTTTGTCAAACTTGTACGCTTCATCCAATAAAGCAGGGTACTCTGGAGGTATTATTGTGTCTTGAATATAAAAGAAACTCCCTTTCCAATCCGTAATAGTTGAAAATGGTTTTAACAATATGGTTGGAACGTCTACTTCACCCATTTTTGCTAAGGTCAACCAATTCCCACTAGGGTATAGGTTCATAAAACCCCTAAGCACTGTCAGTGTAGGCTCATACCCGTAGGCTTTACACATTACTATGAATGTTGTGAGCTTGGCCAGGCCAAATGGGTTGAACCTAGAGATGTGTACTTTGTAATATTGCATAAACTCTAGAATCAAAGGATGGAGTGGTATCCTCAAGTTTGACAGTTTAAAAGCATGGGTGTATAGCGCTACATAACCCTTTAGGGCATCAAATATAGCCTGATTTTTACTAGGGAGCATGATTTTGAACTTTTTGGGAATAGGGTAGTCCTCAAGAAAGTCATGTAATTCTTCTTTAGATAAAGTACATTTTTTTCCTTAATAATAAACTTGGAATTTTTGGCCATACTGACTAATGACGAACACTATCGCTACGATGAAATATAGCTTGACAAAGAAAATTTACTTTTTTTCTTGCAAAGGTTATTAACACGTGATGATGTGTGTGGATTTTGATCGGAATCTGCACACAGTGTTGGAAACAAGATTTTGGGAGCAAGTGTAAAAGTAAATTAGGGTTGGGGTAATGAGGAATTTATACCGCTTGACCATTTAATCTGGACTGCCCACGTGCCCCCCTTTTTTTCTCATCTATGCGGAATTCAAATTGATATTTCAAAATGGATTAGATTTTTGGGGTTACCGATACTATTATTATTATATTAAGTCTGACAGAAGTAGCTTAAGCAATAATTACCGCATTAAATGCGTAATTAGTTGGACACAACTATACTTCGCAGCATTTTTCGATATGAAGCAGGTTTCGTGTGTGATTGTGCTTTTAGAGTCGTAAGCAATGTACCTTCATTCATATACATCACTTTCGACTGGGGGCTTGATGATGTACCCTCCGATCAGGTCGAAGGACCCCCTTCGAGTCTGATTTCAACCTACATAATTGAAGGCTTTGGCTAGCCTCGTAAAACTTTCTTTGGCGTAAAACTAGTCACCTATGATCTAGTTACCAAATGGGAATTCGCCAATCGAAGGATTAAGCCCTTCGGGGTATCCTTCGATAAGTCATTAGGACGGAGCATGTGCCAAGACAAAATATCGCTAAGACCAAGTCTCACCCACGTCCTCTCTTTCTCTTTAGCTCCCCCGCTAAACTAGGAGGAGTGGGACATTAAGCCCTAGTGGTCACCACACGTCATGGGACACCCCCATGATCTCCGAAATTTGTGCAAACACTCTCCAAGGTTATTTCGTCCCTATAAATATCCTTGGACGAGTTGGGAATCTGGTATGCAATCTATCCTACTTTACTTTACTACACTTTTCACCTAAATTCTCATACCAATTACTTATTCACACGCCGGAGGTGGTTCGCAGGGTCCAACTCTGCGCAATCACTTAACGTAGTGTTTTATTATTTCTTATTTCAGGTTATATCCAAGCTTGACGTAATCACAACACCCCTTATACCCTTTTATCACCATCGAAGGCCTGGTCGTGCAATTTATTGTATAATCAAAAAGCAAGTAAAATATCGGTTTTTGAAAGAGTGGGCAGAATTAGTTAAAGAATATTAAAGAAGACAGAACCTTGGATGAATATTAAATAGATAGTAGGAAGAATATTAAATTAATTGTGTCGAGACATAACCTTGGATATGAATTATTAAAGAATATTAAAGTAAGACAGAACCTTCGTCTATTTGATATGGTGATGGAATATTCTACTTGATTGAAACAAGGACCAAAGACTTTGAAATAATCTTCAACTATTATTATTAAATAATACACATCTTACTTTGACACAAAGAAGAAAATGTGAAGTTTTAGACGACAATTTTAAGGGAAGAGAGGGAGATACGGTTTGTTAGAGGGGTTTTAGGAGAGGATCGGTTTTTGCTCTGATTACCATATTAGTTTGGTAAATCACCTTGATTGCATTACTAAATCAAAGAGTACATATATAGATACAAAAGAATGTACTAGAAGTGGGCTTAAACCTTCTACATACTAAACAAGCCCATACGACTTAATAATAAATAATATACAACTAATATTAACTTCGTGTGGTTAGGACATACTAAACAAGCCCATAATATACAACTTATGTTTGTTTTTTTTTTTTAGAATTCAAAAAACATCATGTTAATATTTTTAAACATTTTATAATCATAATTTTATCACAATATTTTTATGAAATATTCATAATATTTTGTGTTTATAATGTATAATAATTTGTAGATTTGTATACTATTATAAAAACTATTAAGAAATAATATTATAGTATGATCTTAAGATCCCGATCTTGCAAAGACGAAAACGATTTTGAATAGAAAACGATTTTGAATAGGATCCGATCTTGAAAACCTTGGTTGGTTAGGAGTACCTCTACAACACATCACAGAGATGTAGCCTTCGCTAAAAGCGTTAATAGCAGGAGTGTTTATTTCAACTAATGATAAACTAATAAGTTGAAAAGGCAAACCTAAGTAGATTTTTTATTTATTTAATATCGAGTGAGAATTTTTTCCTCTTCTTGTGAGACTGTGATGTTTAGGCGGAATTTTCTTGCTTAAATTACTTAGAATATACGTTTGATTATACATATGTTTGATTTGTATTTGTATAACCTTTATATTTTGAATTGCGTATTTCTTACGCTAATTGTCTACAAGTCATTATCTATTATTTTTTTTCTTCTTTTTAAAATACGAGACTGGCGCTGGTCGCCGCGTTGCGGGCGAGCGCGTTTATAGGCAAAGTTTTTTATCGGCCAAAAAAATAGGATCTTTAAGTTCGTTGACGTTTTGATAATATTTTTAATACTATAAATCTTTTTATTGGAAAATGCATGAGTAATTTTTTAAAAAAAAAAATTTGCATTTGTTATAATTTTATTATTAATTTTTTTCTATGTATCTAAGAATTTATTTTTTTTAACCACGACGGTTTAGTTTTAATCAAATATTTAGGCACGTTAATTTTTTTTATCCGTTTTAGTTTCAATCAAATATTTAGCTTCGTTTAGGTTTTTTTTGTGTTAATTGCCTATGCGTTTTTTTAAATGTATAAATATTTTTAGTAAATAATTTTTTTTTATCTTTTTTAAATGTAATTTTTGTGGTTTAATACATTGTTTACATTTGGATTTTTTTTTTCTTTTTTTTTTTTTTTTTTTTTTTTTTTTTTTGTACTGTTTTTTTTAAAAGATATGTGTCGGTCAAGCCAATTTTTTATTTTCCCCTTTTTTTCCTTTTTTGCAGGCAAGCCAATTTTGTATAAAGAAAGTAGAATATTTAGGTGGCTGATATGGCTGATAAAATCTTTTGCCATATAGAAATGTTTTGACTATAGAACCAAACTATAAGAAGCATGATGATGATAATGTTAAAAGTACATCCAAGACAAACAATATCATACATGCAATCTTTTCCGGCAGAATGACTAACGTCATTTCTCATTATAAACCTGGTTTTACAAATCTTATTTGTACTAACTTAGTTGCGTGTAGTTGGCCTGAAAATATTGTTCCAAACTCCTAACCTATCAACTGGTCAGAGATGGTACTTCTGGGAGCTTTCTTGTTATCCAAAAGCAAAAGTCGGTCGAACTGGTCCTTTGAAGTTGTTGTTAAGCTGTTTGTCATGAATCCTTGAGCAAAACGTTTATGTCATGAGTCATTTGAAGTTCTTGCTAAGACATCTGTGGTGAGTCCTTGAAGTAATACCTGAGAATGAAAGTAAAAGTTTGTGTATTAAACATACAATTTTGATAGTCTAAAGGTAATATCTCTACCCTTCAGGTCAAACTCTTTTAAGGCATTGATACAAAAGTATTGGAACATACCAAAAATATTCTTCTTGACTCTTTCAAGTTCTGACCCATTTCTTGCAAAAATAATTATCTTAGCCCCTAACGTAGCAAGTTGCTAAGTAATACTTTCCAACGGATTCATAACTTCAGTTTTCCTACAATGTCACATTACCTTCTATGTTATAATAGTCGACAAATAAATGAGGAGTCATCACGGGTAGCATGTAGGATAAAAGAAAATAAATTATCCATATGCCACTCACATAATATGCTTTTCATCCAAGAAATATTCATCTTTTTTGTACCGATTGTTATCCGTAAACGCACCTGGATTGGATCTGGTATTTTTAATTTAATCAAAGGCCACACCACCTATCCTCCACCACTGTTTTTATAAGATAGCAAGCACGCAATCCTTCAACGCCAGCAAACTGTTGAAATCCACTATCCTTTACACCACCGAATGGGAGAAACTGCAATCAGATATCCATATATTAAACGTATTTTAAGAGGTACATTTACCAATTTCAACTTATTTGTACCCATATAAGATAACAGTATGTATATGATGCCAACCACCAATTTCCTTCGCTATTACAAAGTAAAAGTGTGTAGGTCAGGAAGCGGGTCAAAATGGGTCTAAGGGCAAAGTCAGCCATTTATGAAAAAGGTGAGGTAATCCCGAAGTCATTTATGAAAATGGGTCGGATGGGTTCGGGTCAGCCCATTATTTTTCTCCTAATTCTTTTTTACATGCTTAATTAAAAAAAATACATCAACAATGCATAAAAAATAATATGCATGATTCATTGGCATGACCTTAAGAAGTCGTGTAGCTCAAAGCTCTACGTAAGTAATAAAAAGAAAATGATTTTTGCAATACTAAATGTTCCAAGGTAGGCCACAATAACTACGTCAGGCATAGGTCAGAAACATTTAGTATAACTGAAAAAAGCCACTATATTTTCTGTAAAGTAATCTGGAAATGTAAAAATATATCTGCACATTTACCTTCAAGAACGAAACGCCTGTAGCGTCTATTTGCAGAATTGCAGGCTCAGGAAGCGAACATCGCTGCTACTTCTAGTTTCTGAGACAATAACATGTTCAACTGAGTTAACCTTTTGTATACAATATAACGATTAAGCATCTTACTAAAACTAATAAATTTATTGAAGATGCATACGTGTGTCATGAGGAAGTCCGCTTGTTACATTCTCCTCAACAGAAGGAACCGAATCTGTGGATGTCGTTGCGCAACAGCAGATAACTTAAACAAACTTTGGCTTCCGGAGGTATTAAACATGCTTATTACTGGTGCTTTGGTTTCTTGATGAGAGGGCCACCTGCATTTCCTATGTTACGCTTGAAAAGTTCTTTCTGTGCTGATTTTTTGGGTCGCTCGATCTGAGCATCTGGATTTTTCGTGTTCCAATATCTGATGTCGGTTCCTTATCTTTGAACCTAATAAAGGGAAATGTAAGCAAGTATACTAACACATAAAAAATGTGCTTATGTAGTGAAATGATACTACCTATCTCTCTCTCTTTCATCAGATTGTAACCATAGATACAAAACAACTCTCTATATACATATTAGCTTATATAGTGGTAAACGCAAAAACAGTTATATCTGAATTCACCTTGAGCCAGAGTTTAGACGGTGAATGTTTTCGTTGGAATTGCAACTGCTTTGTTGTCGATTCTCATGGAAGTCCACTAACTTTGATTGTTCAGCTCATTCGATTGGTTGTTGACAAATTTTAAGCTCCTATCATTTAGCTGGCATTTCCTACGGCCAAAAGTTTGTTCTCGGTAACCCGAAAAAAGGCTAAAAAGCTAAATAAATCAAATAGGAAAAAGAGGTATACCATGTACGTGAGTTTCCAGATTCTCGGGTCCTGAGGAAAACCTGAATAGCAAGCTTAAGCTTGAGTAGCACCATGTGTAAACCTGAAATAGAGTGAAGATATCATTAGAACAAACGCATGATGATTTGTTGATAAGAAATGGTGGAGTGCGCTTACGTGGAATAACCTCTCTCTATATACCTCCTTCTATATACTTGCAACTCATTTTAAACCGCGGCGGCCCAGTTCACATAAACAAAGCCAATATGACCAATTAAAATTCAATAAGCTAATATAAACCCACTATAACAGATCAAAATCCATTTAGACCCATTATGCATGTTTCAAATTTGTTTCCTTGGTTTTTTACTTTTAGGCGATGGTTAAAAAAAGTGATTAATAAATAGCAATAACAATACTGAATGCATAAGGTTAAAAGACGGAAGAAAATACCATACTTGCAGTAAGTGCCCTTATTTTAGTACATCGTTCCTGCATCCTTTGATTAAGCTCTTTCATTCGGCCTTCCCTCAACTTAAGAATGCTGTACACATAAGATAAAACATATTAATGCTACTAATTTTTACATCTGAAGTCTATAAATCTATGATCACTTAACTTTTAAAACTTTACCAAAAAGGTAACCACAAAAAAGGCTAGTAATGGTTGAAGTCAGATTCTAAAATGATATGATTGCTGATCATGCAACAATATTCTCATGAGAACGACTTCCCCATGCTTCGATTATCCGCACTTTCAAGCGTTCACCTAATGCGTAAAAAAGTTAAACATTAGAAGTTATAATATGTTTGTAGGTATATAGTGACTTTGATCCTATTTGACAAATTTCAAGTTGTGAGTTGTGACATTAAACTTTACACGTAATAAAACATGGTAAAACTTAAAAATAATATGGCATACTATGAATGCAACAATGAACACAGTCTCATACCAGTTTCGACCCAAATTTTGAGCTACACATCAAGAACAACTCAATTTATCCTACAATTTATGTCAATTTACCTTGTAGGTGTAGTTCGCTGATATTTTGCAACACGTAGTTGCACTTTTTTTATTTTCCTGCAATTAAAAGCATAAATCAAATAAGATCGAAAGCCCGAAGATAAGCTTAAACAAACACCCAAAGCATAAAAGAAATATATTTGTGTGTTTACCCGATTTTGTGGCACCAAAAATCAGAACCAAAGATCGGTGCCTATAAGCCAATAACTAATAATCACTTGAGCTCCCAAACCCACCTGTTTTAGCTTCCGTTTTAGTAGCCAAAGCTACCCATTTCAGCACAAAAATGAATCCGTTTGAGCCCTGCTTCAGCCCCCAAACGCACACGTTTCAGCCCCATTTCAGCATCGGCTTCAGCATCCAAACCTACCCGTTTCAGTCCTAATCTCAACACCCAAACGCCCCGATTTCAGCCTCCAAACCCACCCATTTCAGCCCTCACTTTATCACCAAACCTACCCATTACACCATAGACCAGAGTCGCAAATAAGACCTGTAAGTGAGAGGTATGGAAGGTATGACTTCAATGAAATGTCCTGTAAAAAACATTATTCGGCTTATGATTTTTTTATAAAAATAGACAAAAGCTATGTCAATTTAATTTCAGCTCTTGTAATCATATTTTAAACTAAGGCTTACTATTAAAAATAAATATGGCACACACTGTTAGCCAAAGATAACCCAATTTACCATAGGACGACATATTCTGACCCGGACCGGCTAATTTATAATGATTTCATAAAAGGACTCAATCTCATTAATTAAATTACAAAACTTAGAAATTCATATCTTCTATAAATTGATTACACAACTTACCTGCTTTCAATTTTTACATATTGCCTCTTTGCTAAATCACGTTGGAAAGAAACCATCTTCAAGCTTACGCGCTTGCCTTCTTATTGAATTCCTGCATCAATATATATCTTTCGATAATGTTGTAACATACCATGTTTAAAGCGAAGTGCACATAGCCTAATCCAACTAATAAACAGATAAGCACAGAAAATAAGCAATTCCAAACCAAACGGTGCGTAAAAAGCTTATCCGTCTAGCTACTTAAAAGCGCATATGCAAACGCTTATTTAAAGAATTGGGTCAAAGTGATCCATCTTAGCCCATAATTCAGGCCCGTAAAACATCTATTTCAGCCCCGTTTCATGAATGGAATTCCACTAATCAAGGATAGCTAATTTGCATTAATTTTCCCACTAAAGAATATAGATTCTTCAAAGAACTCACGTACTTCACAGAAGCGGGAAAAAAGAAATAGGCAAAAAAAAAGGATACCTGACCACAACCACATATGCCCAACTCCCCGTATCATTATATAGATTGGACTCCTTGAGATCTCTCTCAACCCCATCATAGCAGAAACAGTAAGGCACAAATACGACCCCAGTAGGCCGACTCCTACATCGAAGATAAAATATGCAGCTTATCAAAATTCAAAATTGCTAAATCCTATCATCCAAAACCAAAATTAGAATCATAAAAAAGAAATTCAATATGTTTATTAAAAGCTGATTTACCAATATCCGGCACCTCGCGTTCTCCCGCACTCATCTGCTTAAACACAACGGACCCCTAAATCAACAAAAAAAATCAATTAACTCGATACAACAAAATCGCCCGAAAATCCTGAAACATATTTGCACAAAAAATTAACAATCCAAACACTCATAACAACCAAATCAAAACGAATAAATACAACTATAAACACATATTGCCAAGACCAGATTCAGAATCCAATAAGCAAATACCACAGCTACTTTACAACCGCTTATTCGTTTTTTTTTTTACTCTTGAAATTCATTATTTATTTTTTCTTTAACGTCAAAGCAAGAACTTGTTGAAAAAAAAGTGTTTAAATCTCAGCAGTTACATAACCCCAATTATCAAAAACCCTAATTATAAAACCCCCAATTACCAAAAATCAATCAACTATCAAACCCTAATTATCAAAACCCCAATTATCAAAACCCTAATTATCAAAACCCCAACTATTAAAAACCCTAATTATGAAACCCTAATTAACAAAAGACACATACATAATTGTTTAAAGGAACGGCAAACATACCTTGATTCATTTCACCCTTAAAATTGGTCATTGGTGTACCGGCAATCAAAACCCCAACACTAACTCTCGATCTGGTGTGTGAGAATGTTGTGGATGGAAAGTTGTAGGTGTGTGTGTGTGTGTGAAAGCTGCGGGTAGCGAGAGCAGCAGAAAATAGCGTTTATCATTGCCACAACTGAATTCATACGCTGGGAAATGGCATAAGATTGGGCCAAAAAAATGGCAGCTAGGGAGCAGGCCAAAGGTAACGTTTTGGGCTCGGCTTTTGGCGGGAAAACGGACTGTAGATGAACGGTGCAAAACGACGTAGTTTTCATCCGGTTTTAAATAAACTTGTAATCCTTGAATTTCACGGTTCTTTTAGCTAGTACCATTATAAATTAAAGAAGTTAACAAATTAATTAACTCAAAAACTGAAGAAATGAATCACAAACTCGTGGCTCTTATTTGTTTAGCTGCTCTACTTTGTTTCATCATGTTGATGCCCAGCAATTTAGCAACCACAAAATCTCAAGGTATGTATTCGTAGTATATCTTTTCATATTCTCGTATCTAACTTTTCATTCTCAACTCGATAATAATCGTTAAGCTGTAATTGGTGTGAAGTTCATGCGGCTTCATGGTACCGGAGGATGCTCAATGACTATGAAGATAATGATGGTTTTCGTGGTGCTCCTATTAGTTATTGATAATATAGATAACATCAATATGATTGTCTTCTATTGATTAATGTTTTTATTAGTAATGTACTAGATCCATGATCCGTCCGATGAACGGGCTAGTTCTGTAAAATTGATTGATGAAATAAGACAGTTTATGTGGATAATGACAGTTTCTTTAATGTTAATATACTGGAAAAATAAAAACATCACCACTATCCGTCATGCTTACAAACCCGTATACACCTAAAAAACACATGCAATGATGATTTACAGAATGTGGTAAATTAATAATATGCTTTCTAAAATATAAAGTTGTCAGTAACTTGATATATGACATCATAACCCACCGGAATCCAGTTAACCTATTTCAACAACAAACTAAGTGACTCTTTCAAAAACAGAAAGTGTTCAATTTGGTTAATGCAAATAGTTGTGTGTGACAACACGATCCCCTCTCTACGTAGCTAATCCCAAACCATTATATTAATAATTAAAAATGTTTCGAAGGCGCTAATTTATCGGGCATGCTACATTACAGGGCAGATAAATCCCCCTCTCTACGTGATGAATGATTTCCAATTTATTGCTATGTACATAAAATCACAAACATATAAAACAAAACTGCCAAGAATAAATATGGGTTGGTTGGCTTACGTTCATAACAATTCATGACGATCAAGTAGACATTTACATGGAAATACCATTAGCTAATATATTTTATGTACTACATTTTGACCTTTCTCTTGATTTATATTCACCTATATGCATGATCAATTTAGAAGACTTATTAACAGTAAAAAAAATATTGCAGGACTTTCAATTCACATTTCGATATCCTCATTGAAATATCTTTTGCCTACTTTTGCTTTATCTCATTTTTCAAATGTTCTTGTGTTACAATTTTTTATGTTCATGATAAGGGAATATGTTCGAAAAAACGAAGCACTAACCATCAATTTCAACCCCCTTAATTAGTTGCAATGGTTATATCTTTTGTAGTCATGACTCTCTAAGGACCCTTGATTTTACCATATTTACATGATTGTGTATGAGAAATGCTAGGGCTATAAAGAATGTCCCACAAAAAAATACACAAACTGATGTGGCACTGATTGGTTCAGTAAAAGAGAGGAGAGAGTAACTGTTACACAGTACATCAATACACAGTACACATCAGGTTGTGGATATTTTTGTGGGAGTTTCTTTGTGGGTCTAGCATACTTCAATTGTTTATAGCTTCGCTCAAATCAAAAAGCAGCTATCTTTAAATATAATAGAAAATACATTTGGTTCAGAAATTTGATCACTGAGATTACTGACATGATCTTCTATTTATTTCAGTTACATTGTGATTGTGTACATATATCCACTTTTCCAATTTGGGTTATTTCAAATTATATGTCCTCTTTCAAAAATACACAATTATTAATGTCTTGCTTTCCAGTTTTACCCTTCAAAAGTGATAATAATATCTAACGAGAAAGAAAAAGTGATAATAATATCTAACGAGAAAGATAATAGAATTAGCAATACATATTTCAATGCATGCATGTACAAGAAAAAGATAAAAGTGTCAAAATGAAAGCCATTCCAACCGATACTTCAATTCATGACATGTACAAGAAAAAGATAAAGACTTGTTCCACTTCTACAAGGCATTTTTTAATAGTCTTTACAATTATAGTAGAGGTCTATTACATGCAACTCCAAAAATAAATAAAAAATAAATAAAATAATAAATAAATAAAGACTATTTCCCCTTAATGATTTGTCTTTTCTACGCACCCAAGTATGAATACACATCATTTTCAAACTTTCTTCACATTCCAATTTGTAGTGGCAATTTCCCTTCTTGTTCCAACTTGACTTTACCGATATGTGGTGTATAATAATTGTTGCCACCGCGAACTTTCACGATCTCTTCCATACAAATTTGTAAAGTTAAAAACACGTTATTAAGCTCATGTGACAACATTTTTCGAAATACGTTTGAATGTCACAAACCAATTTATCAATTGTTCTCAAAGACTCTTGTTCTTTCATTTGAGTGAGTAGTAGGTGTAGGAAGTTTAATGTTAATCGGGTAGCATGGCTAAATGACTCGTTAAACGCTATTACCATGTAACTTTCTTTTTTTTAGTTTCTTGCTAGTTCTTTAATAATATTTTGCCATTCTAAATAATAATAATAATAATAATAATAATAATAATAATAACTAATGCGAAAATGGAGACCTACCTTTTGGGTAGCTCATGTGAGATCGTTGCCCCCAAACTCATGAATAAATTGGCAGATATGTATTTCACACATGTCACCAAAATAGATGAATCCATAATTTGCTTATCTACTAGATAGATGGCTTTATAAAGATCGAAAAAGGAGGACTACACTTCAAACTACCTTAGGGCGGTCCCGATATTTAGGTTGGGACAGACCATGAATGCCAGAACTTACCAATGTGTGTTATGCTATCGGCTAGGTGTCCCCTTATTTTCTTCTCAAATGTCGTGTTCAGCTTGTTCCAGGGTTTTTAAGGGGGACATTTATGTGGACTACACGGTATCGTGTGCTGGTATGCATCGGTATTAAGCATCGGCATAATGTAGTGCATGATACCCTTGTTGACATATGTTTTCGGTCGGGGATCTCGGCTCGTAAAAAGGTTGACATTGGGCTCTGTGGAGAAAAGGACAAAACCCTACGTGCAGCTGATATGTTGCTCTATTGTTAGGACGGTGGGCAGGACGCATGTGTCGATTTGACAAGGTCATCCCCCTTGATGCAAAGTAATATGATTGATTTTGTACCGGGTCGTGTGGTGGTTGAAGCTGCACAACGTAAACGTGTTAAGTACGAAGCTAAATGCGCGGAAATTGGATATGGGTTTCTCCCCTTCTCATTCTCTTCTTTTGGAGAACTTGAGAAGGATGTGGTGACCTTACTAAAGCGCATCCGAAGATTCTCGATGACTCAGGACATTGAAGCACGTGCTGCTGATCATATTTTTAGTAGGATTAGCTTTGCTATAGCTAAAGGAGTGAGGGCCCAGTTAGTATCTGATATCTCGACTCCCTACTAATTTCTTGTAAATATTATGATTTTCTAATGAATAATAATAATAATAATAATAATAATAATAATAATAAATCCAATGCATGCATGGTGATCAGTTTTGTCAAAATAAAAGTCAGTACTACCATTCCATTCAACACTTCAATCCATGACACGTTAAACAAAAAGATAAAGACTTATTCTGCTTCTACGAGGCATTTTTTATTAGTCTATATACAATTATAGTAGGCCTATTACATGCAACTCCTACCGAAAAAAGCAAAAAGACTATTTCCTCTTACTCTTAGTCATTTGTGACTTTTCTACACACCTAAATATGAATACACATCATTTATCAAACTTTATTCACATTTCAATTTGTAGTGGCAATTTCCTTTCCCGTTCCAACTTAGTTACCAATATGTGGTGTATGATAATTGTTGCCACTGTGAACTTTCACTTCATACAAGTTTGTAAAGTTAAAAACACGTTATTAAGCTCATGTAACAACATTTTTCGAAATACATTTGAATGTCACAAACCAATTTATCAATTGTTGTCAAAGACTCTTGTTTTTTTATTTGGATGAATTGTAGGTGTAGAAAGTGTAATGTTAATCGGGTAGCGTGGGTAAATGACCCGTTAAACGCTGTTATTATGTAACTTCCTTTTTTTTGTCTAGTTTCTTGCTAGCTTTTTAATAATATTCTGCCATTCTTAATAATAATAATAATAATAATAATAATAATAATAATAATAATAATAATAATAAGACTGAACTTTTTTGGCCTGTGGAGGATTCTAGAAGTAGGGTGGATGGTGTTTTTCCTATAAATATCTCTCGTCCGCTCAATAGTGTCAAACTTCTTGGTGGTTCAGTTAGTTTGAATAAAAAGGGTCTCTAAAACCATCTCTTTAATGGTGGCAATCCAGAAACTCAATGATCCCCAATGGGAGCTCCTCCTTCTTCATAATTGTGATGGGGTTGCGAAATTTTGAGGACATGTTCCCATTTGTATTTATTTGGATGCCCAAGTTCAGGCCATCTCAAAAATAAATAAATAAATCGTTTTTTGTACGATAGATATTGATATAATTTTTACATTAAGTTCAGGCCATCTCAACTTAAAATCATGGCTTCGCTTCTAGCCGATAGAAATTTTCTATCAAACATGACCTTGTAACCTCTTTCGACACCAATAAAATGGGTTTTGTTTCTAATATTCATGCAACACGATTTCTACTTGAATGTTAAATTATAATTATTTATCACTACAAGAATTTATACTTTTAGAGACGACAATGTTGTCCTTAAACAACTAAGGGTGTCGTCCTTAAGTGATTTAGGGACGACATGCCGTCCTTAATTTAACGCTACCGAAGCTTTATCGCTAAACATTTTAGGGGTGACTTTTTCAATTACATTAGCGAAGACTTATGGGACCCACTCCAACATCGATATTTAGTGACGACATTGTCATCCTTAATTCGCGATCTTGAGGAACAAGTTAGGTTAGGCTTCTAAAGCGTGTATCACCTCTATAAATACAGAAAGCAACTATCTTTAAATATAAAGAAAATACATTCAATTCAGAAATTTGATCAGTGAGATTATTGACATGATCTTCTATTATTTCAGTTACAATACCATTTATAGTGTGTAAGATTTTAGTTTAGAAAGGCAATTTTTAGTGTATAAGTTTTTCCTAATCCGTGGTAGTTGTACTGGAATAAATTTTACATACATGGTTGAGTTGGTGATGTGACTCGGCGCATAATCAATTAATAGACATATATAGCCATATGCAATAAAAGTGCTCAAGGCAGATTACTTATTCATTCCAAAGCTAATTACATGACCTCTGAGCTCCATAACTAATTTAAAATTAACCAGTTAGCGTAGGAAATCACATAAGTTTATTAAAAAATTAAATAAATTGTAAACAATTAAAGAAAAGAGATAAATGGACAAAAGGTATAAACATCGACAGAAGTATTTAAACATATAACTTACTAATAAAACTAAAGATATCTTGTTTAATCAATCGAAAGTCACTACTACATAACTGGGCAAATGCTACGGAAATTGTAGCTGAAATTTCTGTAGCAAATATACAACAGGGTTGTAACAAATTTACAACCGATTAGCAATGACACTGAAGCCCTTTTGCAATCCATTTGCAAAAATTAATGTAATTTCTTTTTATTTATATTTAGATATTCCGTTGCAAATCCGTTAAGTTTATTTGAAATTTGTAATGGACGTGCAACAAAACATTAAAAAATATATAAAATAAACTATTATTAGTTTGCACTATAAAATCGTTGCCAAAATTTCGAATAATTGTTATGAATTTGCAAATGAATAACTATAATAATTTATTTCAATTTATTTTCAATAATCCGTTGCAAAAATGTTTCGAAGGCAATAATTTATCGGGCATGCTAAATTACAGGGTACATAAATACACCTATGTACGTGATGATGATCTCCAATTTATTGCTATATACATCTTACAATAAAATCTGACCAATAACTGATATGGCTCCCCCTAAAAAACGACCCACTCCTTTGGCGATTTTTTTAACCCCCTAATCCCAAATCGTTTGTTCTCAATTCTGCAAATCCTTTTGATTCTTTGTTTCAATTAGAGTTAGTTATGATTTAACATTCTTTGTTAGTTGTTTCTGATTCGATTTGTGCTTTGATTCATAAGGATCTTGTGGATTTTTGATAATCGATTCTTAGGGTTTCATAAATCGTTTTTTCAGCCGACATAAGGGATTTATGATCGCATCTCCTTCTCTTTAATCCTAAGTCGGTTTTCTTCATATATAATCTCCATTGTTTCTATTGTTTTATCATTCGATCGATTATTATGGATATTGGTTAGAGATTGTGCATTTTTCTCTAAACCCTAAGCGATTAGGGTTTTTATTTTTCTTCTTGATTGCATGCGTGTTGTTTGAACTGGATTAGAGGTCGTGGGTAATGAGGGAGATGATTAATAAGGGATTCTTGAATTCTACGGTTGCTGCTAAACCTACTAGGAATGATAACGTTAATGTTGAGGGTGTTGATTTGTCATCTGGTATGATTGATAATAACCTGGTGGAGCCGGTTTCACTTGGTAATATTCAATCGGCCACTACTAGTTTTGGTGAGAAAGTGGAGCCGATTCCACTTACGAATGATACATCACATGGTGACTTGGAGCCGGTTACAAGTGCTGATGTGAAGCACTTGCTATCTAATGCGCATAAGAATTTTGATGAAGCCATGACTAATATTCAACGGGAGATTGTTGCTAATAAGGCTTTCTTGTCAAGTGGTACTGGGCATAATTCTAATTCGAAAGTTTCTGGTCCTAATGCTTCTAAGGATGATACTACTAGTGGAGTGAAGTCGGTTTCGTACGTGGTTGCTACTTCTAATGAACCTCAGAAACATGTATCTAATTTTCGGAGGTTGGAATGTAGCAAAAAGAAGGATGATGTTGACCTTTCAGTTCCATTGAAAGTTGTGGAAGAGGTAAACACGAGGTTTGAGAATACTCTCTACGGTTATTTCCTTGGCCAACGCCTTGCTTTTCCTGTTGTTGATTACTATGTGCGCAATGCATGGGCTAAGTTTGGTGTGCAAAAGGTTATGATGAATGCAAAGGGATTCTTCTTCTTTAAATTCAATTCGAAGAAAGGTGTTGATGATGTGCTTGAAAATGGTCCTTAGTTGATCAGAAATGTTCCTACTATTCTTAAACCATGGACTTTGAACACTAATCTACTTAAAGAGGATTTGACTAACACCCCGGTGTGGGTTAAATTCCATGATGTTCCCCTTGCAATGTTTTCTGATGATGGCCTCAGTCTTCTTGCCACACTGATTGGAACGCCCAAAAGGTTAGATGCTTTTACAAGCCAAATGTGTAAGGAATCGTGGGGCCGTAGTAGTTTTGCAAGATGCATGATAGAAGTGAGATCGGATAAGGTGATTCGGGACAGCCTCACTGTGGAGATACCATTACTTGATGGTACGGGTTCGACTATTGAGAAGATACGGGTTGAATACGAGTGGCAACCACCCCGTTGTGACAAGTGTAAGATATTTGGTCATACTCTGACTAATTGTCCTACAGTTGTTAAACCTCCTGTTCAGCCTACTAAGCCTGTTAATGATAGTTTCAAGAATTTCAATCACAAGAAGAAGGGAAAGCAAGGAGGTTCTACAATTCCGGCTCAAGGGGGTTTACTAAACCTGTTGTGGGTAAGCAGTTTCAGTATCAACTCAAAAAGACTCCTCCTGAACCTAAGAAAGCTGGTGGCACTAAGAAGATGACTTCTGATGTGGCTAGTTCAAGTGGTACTAATATTTCTACATTTAACCAATTTGATGCTCTTAATATGGATGATACGGATACGTTTGGTATTCCTACTTATGACACCAACAAGGATGTGGATGCTGGCCGTTCAATGGAAGTTAATGAGGAGGAGTCGGTTAAGACTGGTAATACATCACAAGAACCGCTTGTGAGTGATTCAATGGGAACTAAGGAAGTTGGTTCTACTCCTATAGTTGATAAGATTAGTAAGCTTGAAAAGCTACTTATCGATGGGAAAGCTACTCTTGTGGATGATGAAGGTCATCCTATTCCGTCCGCCTCTGTCAATAAGAGGGCTAACCCATTTTCCAAGGTGGGTGAGTTTGTGGTTTCTGATAGTGAGGAGGAGGATGTTCTTAACACGTTTGACGAATCAGCAAATCTTTTTGGTGGAGGTCATGAACGTGAAGATGAGATTGGTGACTATGATGATTACTCGAAGCAAATTTACGATCTTCCAGGGGAATTGGATGCTCTTAACGCCATTTATGGCTTTAATCTCCAAGGTCGTAGGAAGTAGTTTATATGTTTGTCCGAGTTTTTCAATATTATGTGGTAGTGGTTTTGTTTTCTTGTCTAGAAAATAGGAAGTATCTTGTTATGTAAGCTTTTCGCCTATGTAACGGGCTGAGATATGAGATTCACTCATATCCGTTGTACTTAAATGTTTTTTGGAGTAATATATTTACCGGGTCGTTGACCTTTTACCCAAAAAAAATCTTACAATAAAATCACAAACATATAAAACAAAACTGCCAATTTAGTATGGGTTAATTATCTTACGTTCATAACAGTTTATGACGGTCAAGTAGAATTGCAAAATTTACTTGGGAGGTGCAAAAAAGTCACAAAATACACACAGGTTAGTGCTACTATGATTGACCATTCTTTAGTTGGTTATTTAAATGATCTACAGTTTGGTGTCGGGGTTTTTGGTGGCGGAGAGGCTATTCTTCATGCCGTGAATCGGTTGAATGAAGATCGTGGCGATGATGTGGATCTTTCTATGTTGTTGGTGGATTTCAAAAATGCCTTCAACATGGTGGATTGTGAGATTATGCTACACGAGGTTCGCCTTCGTTGTCCTGCTATTTCACGATGGGTGGAATTTTGTTACTCCAGCCCAGCTAGATTATATTATGGGGAACACACTTTATGGTCGCATCAAGGTGTGCAACAAGATGATCCACTTGGACCTCTTCTTTTTGCTTTAGTGTTACATCCTTTGATATGCAAGATTAGAGACTCCTTTAGCCTTTCCCTTCACGCTTGATATCTGGATGATGGCACTATTATTGGAGATACTTTGGTCGTGGGGAAGGTTCTGGAGCTTATTATGATGGATGGACCACGTTGCGGTTTGCACCTCAATGTTGATAAAACTGAGATTTTTTGGCCTAAGGAAGACCCTAGAATCAGGACTACACTTCAGACTGGCTTAGGGTGGTTCTGATTTCTGGGATCAGACATACTATGAATGTTAAGACCTACCGTTGCGTGTATTGTTATCGGCTAGGTGTTCCCCTATTCTATGTTCAGATGCCGTGCTCAGCTTGTTCCAGGGTCTTTACCGGGGATATTTATGGGGATCATGTTGTATCTTGCGCTGGTATTATTGGTATTAAACATCGACATAACATGGTACGTGATGTCCTTGTTGACGTATGTTCTCGGTCGGGGATTTCGGCTCGCAAAGAGGTTGATATTGGGCTTTGCGGGGAAAGGGACAAATCCTTACGTCCAGCTGATATATTGTTCTACTCTTGGGACGGAGGGCTTGATGTATGTGTTGATTTGACTGGGTCATCGCCCTTGATGCAAACTGGTACGGTTGATTTTGTGTCGGGTCGTGCGGTTATTGAGGTTGCACAACGTAAACGCGTCAAATATGAGGCTAAGTGCGCGAATATTGGATATGGTTTCCTTCCTTTCTCTTTCTCTTCTCTTGGGGAACTTGAGAAGGATGCATTGACTTTACTAAAGCGAATTCGAAAGTTCTCGATGACCCAAGACATTGGAGCACGTATTGCTGCTCATATTTTTAGTAGGATTAGTTTTTCTATAGCTAAAGGAGTGGGAGCCCCGTTAGTATCTCGGCTCCCTACTAACTTTTTGTAAATTATATGATTTTCTAATAAAGTGATGTTGATATAAAAATAATAATAGTAATAATAAAAAAAATAAAAAAAATAACAATAAAAAAAAATCGATACGTATAAAAGAATTGGGTGGCAACTAAAATATATATAACCATCAAGATATTGTCAATATAAAAATAAATAAAAAATATATGGTTGACAAGATATTGGTATGTGTCAAATAGTGAAATAAATAGCCATGCAAGAAAAAAACAACCATTTGTGTGTTGAAAATGAAGGAAGAAAAAACAAATCCAACAATTAGACCCGAAGAGGAAATACCACTCTTTCATATTTATTTGACATCTCCGGTGCCCGGATGGTCGATGGCTCAAAGTTTTACAGTTCCACTGCTACAACGCTTGATTCGTGTATCATAGAGGTAAAAGTCAACAAGTAACGATATATTTGTGCTGGTGCTTGTTGATGATCACCATCTCGGAGTACAAAATACAATCTAAAAATGTGTTTGCGTTTCCAAACCCTATAAGTCTATAACTCAGCTGAAAATTAATGCTTAAATAACTTTTAAAAATAATAATAATAATAACAATAATAATAATAATAATAATAATAAAATGTAAGCTCTGTGAGACTCTGACCATCAAATAAATGGCCATGCAAAAAGAAAAAAATTATATATACATATATCATCTCTAACACGCTTTTTAGTTTTTTCTCACAAAAGCGGATATCGAAAATTTAAGGAAATTTCATGCAAACTAAACGCACACTAAGTATTTCATTTTTCTTTTCTTAACTACAATAATCATGAATCACATGGCCTCACAAATCGAATAATTAACAAGCTGTCGAACCTCATTGATGGTTAATGGAGTAATTTGATGTTAATGGAGTCATTTGACTCATGCCAAGGACTATCGATATGTTGCAACCAAACCAGCAGAGGCTCAGTATGCTTTTCAAGAAACTGCTTACAGGGTCGCCACCTAGTGTTAGAGGTGACCCTAATCATCATTAGGTCCTCATCAGAGCTAGATGACAATTTACACGAAACCATAATCTTACATTACTATCTAATATATTAATGAACTAATAATGAATCTAAATGTACTTGAACAAAGGTATTTTTGTTACTAGCGGCAATAAAGATGTCCCAATCTGTTAACATTATTGAACTTGTGTCTTGTTAGAGTCACTTTATACATATGACAAGTACACTGTGTTAGTTCCTATCCAATATGGTAGACGAAATTATTTGGCGTTAAACATATTAACCATGCTAGGATGTTCTTAGAAAAGAAACGACCATGTTACATGAAAGAAGGTAACATCTATACTCGGCCGCTTACAAACAGAATAAAAAATTCTTAAAAGAAACCGTTCAATGTTGAAGATCCATAACAGCTGGACACCTGGATATGTGACTGAATCATAACACCTAAAAAAGGAGGATCATAACGAACACCTTTGTGATTGCAACAAGAGGAAACAAATTCTGACAACCAAATTAAGTTCAAGCGTCCTCTTAAACATAGCGCTATCATAGTAGATTTGACCAAAAAATAAGCGCAATGTATCAGACACATAGAAACACAGTTTAAGTTCAATTGCAAAAAACTAGTAGTAATAGATATGCAGAACCTGACATGGCCAAAATATATGTTACTTTCACCTTTGAAGATTTATTAAATTTTCATTACTAAAACCGGTGTATGTTGTAGTGACCTCTACTGCAACTAATTATGTAATACAGCTATGAGACCGCACATTCAACACGGCTATTCACTATAAGCAACAGCCATTCAAAAGGGATAAACACGTATGATCTCACTGCTATGAAGCAACGACCACATACACTGTATACCATTTCATACCAGTGTGTAAATTATTTTTTGAACCAGTGTTATCTAAAATAGTAGCACCTTTAAGCTAACAAAAGTTTCGACTATTGAGTTAATATCACCTGTGTATTAGAACCCTCCTCAGATATGTTAACATGAGCTCCTGAACCTCACTCTCTCGTCACTGGTTTGGGTTTAAGATCAGCTACAGCACACTTAGCATCGATCACACCAGCATTAAGAAAATCGGGTGCTGCATATAACCGCATCAGCTCTAAGGCAATATTAACTTCAATCTTCTTCTTTTTTTAAGATCAGCTACAGTACTCTTAGCATCAATCACAGCTTACAAACTATTTTTTATCAATAATCTATCTGTCGCTATAAAATCCAGTTGCTATGCACGGGTACTCGTCTAGTTTCAACTAATGATAAACTAATAAGTTGAAAAGGCAAACCTAAGTAGATTTTTTATTTATTTAATATCGAGTGAGAATTTTTTTGTTTGAATCACCTCTTCTTGTGAGACTGTGATGTTTAGGTGGAATTTTCTTGCTTAAATTACTTAGAATATACGTTTGATTATACATATGTTTGATTTGTATTTGTACAACCTTTATATTTTGAATTGTGTATTTCTTACGCTAATTGTCTACAAGTCATTATCTATTATTTTTTTTCTTCTTTTTAAAATATCCCTGAATTTCACGCGTCTTTTAGCTAGTACCATTATAAATTAAAGAAGTTAGCAAATTAATTAACTCAAAAACTGAAGAAATGAATCACAAACTCGTGGCTCTTATTTGTTTAGCTGCTCTACTTTGTTTCATCATGTTGATGCCCAGCAATTTAGCAACCACAAAATCTCAAGGTATGTATCCGTAGTATATCTTTTCATATTCTCGTATCTAACTTTTCATTCTCAACTCGATAATAATCGTTAAGCTGTAATTGGTGTGAAGTTCATGAGGCTTCATGGTACCGGAGGATGCTCATTGACTATGAAGATGATGTTTTTCGTGGTGCTCCTGTTAGTTATTGATAATATAGATAACATCAATATGATTGTCTTCTATTGATTAATGTTTTTATTTGTAATGTACTAGATCCATGATCCGTCCGATGAACGGGCTAGTTCTGTAAACTTGATTGATGAAATAAGACATTGTTTATGTGGATAATGACAGTTTCTTTAATGTTAATATACTGGAAAAATAAAAACATCACCACTATCCTTCATGCTTACAAACCTGTATACACTTAAAAAACACATGCAAATATGCAATGATGATTTACAGAATGTGGTAAATTAATAATATGCTTTCTAAAATATAAAGTTGTCAGTAACTTGATATATGACATCATAACAACGCTACTCCATCTTCATTCACAAGTTTTATGACCATCTTGATGCACCTTCTCTTTTGCACACACCTCTGCTTCGGGTTTGGAAACTCTATGTTTCAAGACATGCCTACCAATAGTTGTCGATTTTGGGGTATCCTTTACTTGAACATGCCGCTATGAAAACCTGCATAATCAGAACATAGCACGTACAATCTATAATTAGTTCGACATTATATGATAAAAGTGCTACTAAATGTAACATAGAATTTGAAAATAAAAAAGAATAAAAATTTGTATACACACTTTGTTGCTCATCGATGTAATATATTTTCAGTGTATACACTAAAGAGGATTTTGTTAACCTATTTCTAATACATAAGAAAGAATCTGGGTAATTCACCCTATTCACTGTTCTTAACGCACCGGAATCCAGTTAACCTATTTCAACAACAAACTAAGTGACTCTTTCAAAAACAGAAAGGTGTTCAATTTGGTTAATGCAAATAGTTGTGTGTGACAACACGATCCCCGCTCTACGTGATTCCAAACCATTATATTAATAATTAAAAATGTTTCGAAGGCGCTAATTTATCGGGCATGCTAAATTACAGGGTAGATAAATCCCCCTCTCTACGTGATGAATGATTTCCAATTTATTGCTATGTACATCTTACAATAATGGCATCCACTATGGTGAGTTTATGAAAAGGTCTAAGAAAGATGAAAAGGTTTATGTTTATTTCAACTATAGTGGACACTCATTTCATGTCTATGTGGCATGAAGCTTGAACCTCTTTATAAATTCAATACATTTAATGCATTTGTTAAAAAAAGACATTTTATAAACTTGCAAAGGTTTATACCATAGTGAATGTAGGTTTATAAAATCAAAAGGTCTAAAATTTATTGATGTATTAATGTATAAACCTTTGTAAAAGGTTTATCATAGTGGATGCTCTAAAATCACGAACATATAAAACAAAACTGCCAAGAATAAATATGGGTTGGTTAGCTTACGTTCATAACAATTCATGACGATCAAGTAGACATTTACATGGAAATACCATTAGCTAATATATTTTATGTACTCCATTTTGACCTTTCTCTTGATTTATATTCACCTATATGCATGATCAATTTAGAAGACTTATTAACAGTAAAAAAATATTGCAGGACTTTCACATTTCGATATCCTCATTGAAATACTTTTTGCCTACTTTTGCTTTATCTCATTTTTCAACTGTTCTTGAGTTACAATTTTTTATGTTCATGATAAGGGAATATATATGTTCGAAAAAACAAAGCACTAACCATCAATTTCAACCCCCTTAATTAGTTGCAAGGGTTATATCTTTTGTAGTCATGACTGTCTAAGGACCCTTGATTTTACCATATTTCACATGATTGTGTATGAGAAATGCTAGGGCTACTAAGAAAGTCTCAAAAAAAAAAAAAAAAAAAAAAAAAAAAAAAAAAACTCCACAAACTGATGTGGCAGAAACTGATTTGTTCAGTAAGAGAGATGAGAGAGTAACTGTTACACAGTACACCAATAAAACGCTGACACGTCAGCTTGTGGATGTTTTTGTGAGAGTTTTTTTGTGGGTCTAACATACTTTGATTGTGCATAGCTTCGCTCGAATCAGAAAGAAGCTATCTTTAAATATAATAGAAAATACATTCAGTTCAGAAATTTGATTACTGAGATTACTAACATGATCTTCTATTTATTTCAGTTACATTCTGATTGTGTATATATATCCACTTTTCCAATTTGGGTTATTTCAAATTATATGTCCTCTTTCAAAAATACACAATTATTACTGTAATGTCTAGCTTTACAGTTTTACCCTTTAAAAGTGATAATAATATCTAACGTGAAAGATAAGAGAATTAGCAATCCATATTTCAATGCATGCATTTACAAGAAAAAGATAAAAGTGTCAAAATAAAAGCTATTCCAACCGATACTTCAATTCATGACATGTACAAGAAAAAGATAAAGACTTGTTCACTTCTACGAGGCATTTTTTAATAGTCTTTACAATTATAGTAGGTCTATTACATGCAACTCCAAAAATAAATAAAATAATAAATAAATAAATAAAGACTATTTCCCCTAAAGACTATTTCCCCTTAATAATTTGTCTTTTCTACGCACCCAAATATGAATACACACATGTACAAGAAAAAGATAAAAGTGTCAAAATAAAAGCCATTCCAACCGATACTTCAATTCATGACAAGTACAAGAAAAAGATAAAGACTTGTTCCACTTCTACAAGGCATTTTTTAATAGTCTTTACAATTATAGTAGGTCTATTACATGCAACTCCAAAAATAAATAAAATAATAAATAAATAAATAAAGACTATTTCCCCTTAATAATTTGTCTTTTCTACGCACCCAAATATGAATACACATCATTTTCAAACTTTCTTCACATTCCAATTGGTAGTGGCAATTTCCCTTCTCGTTCCAACTTGACTTTACCGATATGTGGGTGTATGATAATTGTTGCCACCGCGAACTTTCACGATCTCTTTCATACAAGTATATAAAGTTAAAAACTCGTTATTAAGCTCATGAGACAGCATTTTTCGAAATACGTCCCAGCGTCACAAACCAATTTATCAATTGTTCTCAAAGACTCTTGTTCTTTCATTTGGGTGAATAGCAGGTGTAGGAAGGTTAATGTTGTCGGGTAGCGTGGCTAAATGACCCGTTAAACGCTATAACTATGTAACTTCCTTTTTTGTCTAGTTTTTGCTAACTTTTTAATAATATTTTGCTGTTCTAAATAAATAAATAAATAAAAATAGAAATACATAAAGATAAAAATAGCTTTTTAATAGTCTTTACAATTATAGTAGGTCTATTACATGCAACCAAAAAAAAAAAAAATCCTCTTAGTCATTTGTGACTTTTCTACACACCCAAATATGAATCCACATCATTTTTCTTCACATTCCAATTTGTAGTGGCAATTTCCTTTCTCGTTCTAACTTGACTTTACCGATATGTGGGTGTATGATAATTGTTGCCACCACGAACTTTCACGATCTCTTTCATACAAGTTTGTAAAGTTAAAAGCAGGTCATTAAGCTCATGTTACAACATTTTTCAAAATACGTCTCAATGTCACAAACCAATTTATCAATTGTTCTCAAAGACTCTAGCTTGTTCTTTCATTTGGGTGAATAGTAGGTGTAGGAAGTTTAATGTTAATCGAGTAGCGTAGCTAAATGACCCGTTAAATGCTGTTACTATGTAATTTCCTTTTCTGCCGCTCTAAACAACAACAACAACAGCAGCAGCAGCAACAGCCACAACAACAACAAAATTAAAAAAAAAAAAAAAAAAAAAAAAAAAAAAAAAAAAAAAAATCCAATGCACGCATGTTGATCAGTTTTGTCAAAATAAAGTCATTTCATTCGACACTTCAATTCATGACATGTACAAGAAAAAGATAGACTTTTTCTACTTCTAGAAGGCATTTTTTAATAGTCTTTAAAATTATAGTAGGTATATTACATGCAACTCCTAATAATTATAATAATAATACTAATAATAATAATAATAATAATAATAATAATAATAATAAAATATAAAAAACCCAAACTATTTCCTCTTAGTCGTTTGTTACTTTTCTAAGCACCCAAATATGAATACACATCAATTATCAAACTTTCTTCACATTTCAATTTGTAGTGGCAATTTCCCTTCTCGTTCCAACTTGACTTTACCGATATGTGGTGTATGATAATTGTTGCCACCGTGAACTTTCACGATCTCTTTAATACAAGTTTGTAAAGTTAAAAACACATTATTAAGCTCATGTGACAGCATTAACCAATTTATCAATTGTTCTCAAAGACGCTTGTTCTTGAAGTGATTGAATTGCCAAAAAAAACCAATATCTAATATATTATATTTAAATCGTGACTATTTGGCGTAAGAAACGGAGTCTAATATCAAGCCTGTCACTAGATGCTTCTCGAAGAAAATAACTATCGTGAACTTCAAATGAGGTTTGGTATTATTTTGTTGAATAAAAATAGTACCCGTGTGTCCTTGTGGCTATTTAATTCTAATAGCCGGTAGTAAGCTGAACTTAGGGTGACTAGTGGATGCTCGACCACGCCTAATCGGCACACTTTTATAAGTAATTATTGACTCCATAAGTTATTTTTTTTTAATTGTTTTTGCAGTTATCTCCCTTATTCATATTGTTATTTGGGAAAATTCCAATTTTACACATAAAATCGAATTTAGCATCACAACTGAGTCAACTTTTATACAATTTCTAATTTTGGTCATGTGCGACATGTGCTACTGTGCGACCCACTTAAAATTGTGACATGTGTCATAAAATTGTGACATGTGTCCAGTTTGATTTGATATTTTGTCTTTTATTAAATGTATTAAAAGACTAAAATACCCTCTTTTAAATGTGTAACACGTGTCCATTAAATGTGCGACTGTGCTACCATTAAATGTGCGACTGCACTACCATGTTGCCGGCAATATTTTTCGGCTAATTTTTTTTTTCCAGTTTCCGGCTAACTTTTTTTTTTCTTTTAAAAAAATAAAAATAAAAAGACATAATGTGAAGTCAAAACCATAAGTTAAATAAAATAAAATCAATGTATTACCCCTCAAATCTCGCCCCATTAACACCTGTGAAACCAAATCTTGTCTACTGTGAAACCAAATCAACATTGTTCGCTAAATCTGGGGTTGACAAATGAAAACCCAACAAATCTCGCTCCATTATACCAACTACTTTCATGTCTACTTTAAACCCGAACCAAAAATAACTCAACTAGTGACTGGGTGTCACGAGTCAACTCATTAACGAGTCACCACAGCGCGTGACTCAGTCTTTTACCTCTTTTTCTTCACAAATACAAGAGATGGTGATGATTAGGACTAAAATAGGGGCGCGTTGAGGTAGTAACGAGAGGTGGTAGTGAGTTTGGTGGCGCGTGATGTTATAGATCTTGAAGTGGAGGATGCTGGGAGTGTTTCGGTGGTAGCGGTGTGGTGATGTGGGTGGCGGTGTGCGACGGTGAGTGATGGCAGAGATGGTGTAGGCGGCTAGGGTTTTGAGGGGAGAGAGGGAGAGTTTTGGTGATGATGATGAATAGTGAACGGATCCTGTGGTGGTAAACAATCGCCGCAGTTTTTGGAGGCTAAGGATGAAGAAGAGGCTGCCAACAGTTAGATTAGGAGGACAAAGACATTTACATGTAAGTCTTGTAATGAATATAGTGATCTACTGATCTTTAATGCAAAAAATACTATATATGTGTAAAAACTTTTATAACCAACAACACTGATCTACTATGGTGGTGATCAAGAACGAGCAACAGATCTGGTGGCCGGAATTTTTTGAGAGAGAAAGAGGTGGTGATGGAGTGTGAGTAGTGAGAGAATGTATTTTTATAAAGATAAAGGTAATATAGTCTTTTTGAACTCTTAATAAGAAGACAAAATATCAAATCAACTGAACACGTGTCACAAATTTGACTGGGTCGCACAGTAGCACAGGTCGCACATAACCAAAATTGAAAGTTGTATAAAAGTTGACTCAGTTGTTATGCTAAATTCGATTTTAGGTGTAAAATTGGAATTTTTCCTTGTTATTTCATTAAAAATTCAAAGACAAATAACTTAACATTATACTATGGTTTTAGGGTTTGATAAAAATAAATAAATAAATAATTTTTTTTTCTATATATATATATATATATATATATATATATATATATATATATTTTTTTTTTTTTTTTTTTTTTTTTTTTTTTTTTTTTTTTGTGTGTGATAGATATTAATATTGATATAATTTTTTTGTTAAGTTCAAGCCCTCTCAACTTAAAATCCTTGCTCTGCTCCTAGCCGATAGAACTTTTCTTTCAAACATGACCTTGTAACCTCTTTTGTCGCCGATAAAATCGGTTTTGTTTCTAATATTCCCGCAACACGATTTCTACTTGAACGTTAAATTATAATTATACATAACTCCAGGAATTTGTACTTTTAGGGACGACAATGTTGTCCTTAAACAACTAAAGGTGTCGTCCCTAAGTGATTTAGGGATGACATGTGACTAGATGATAAGACCTACAAAATGTGGATCATAACAATCACCTTTCTGATTGCAACTACATGAAACAAAATTCTTACAACCAAATTAAGTGCAAGTGTATTTAAACATAGCACAAAACAAGTATAGATATGCTGAACCCGACATAGCCCAAATACAGTATATGTTACTTTCACCTTTGAAGATTATCAGATTTTCATTAACAAAAACCTCTACTGCAAGTCTGCAACTGTTGTAATACAGCTATGAGACGGCACATTCAACACAACTATTCACTATAAGCAACAACCATTCAATAAGGGATAAACACATATCATATCATGTCACTGCTATGAAGCAACGACCACATATACTGTATACCATTTCATACCAGTGTGAATTATTTTTTGAACTAGTGTTAACTAAAATAGTAGCACCTTTAAGCTAACCAGGATTTCGACTACTGAGTTAATATCACCTGTTGTATTAGAACCCTCCTCAGATATGTTAACATGAGCTCCCGAACCTCACTCACTCGTCATATGTTTGGGTTTAAGATCAGCTACAGCACTCTTAGCAACGATCACAGCATACAGACTAGGTTGAGCATTAAGAAAATCGGGTGCTGCATATAACCGCATCAGCTATAGCTAGGCAATATCAACTTCAATCATCTTTTTTTAAAGATTAGCTACAGTACTCTTATCATCAAGCACAGCATACAAACTAGGTTGCGCATAAACAAAATCAGGTGCTGCATATTACTGCATCAGCTACAACTAAAGGCAATATCATCTTCAACCATCGTTTTTTCACCCAGCTACCGAAACCCCTTAAATGGCCCAAAAACAAAAGAAAAGTAAGGATAAAAATCAAACCCAATAGTCAAAATCCTATCTTGACTTCAACATTAAGGTGTTGAACTCTTACCACCCACACTATCTCAACCGAAATTTACTGCAATAGACATCAATCAACTGCAAACGTAACAGCATAACGGCTGCTGCACCATTTGTCACCAACAGCATACAGCAACATTAACTCTATAGTTCATGACAAAAAACTTCAGTGTGCACGCATAAAAATAAGACAAAGCAATATAGGATATCCATAAACATCCAACAGTCATAAACCAAGAAATCCATACTGCAACATCATTACCAGAACATAAAATTGCACATACGCAAGGAGTACTTTTGAAAAAGTTTAACCTTAAAATTATGCATGATGAAATGAGTTCAAGAATTCATCCAACTCATCACAAAACAGAAAAATTGTTCCTCATTTCATGCCGATACATTTAATCTCCAACAGAGTAGTTCACTTCTTATTCCTGTAAAACAAATAAAAAGTTTAATCAACATCTCACTAATTTAGTCCCCAGCAACTATTTACAATAACGATCATGTATTTATACTCACATCAGCATCAGAACGTTGTGGCGAAGGGCTTCGAGAATCTGCTCTTCCAGGGGGTGAAACACTTTTTGGAGTGGCTGAGCGTTCCTTTTCAACAGGAGCTACAGGACTTCTGCTCCTAGAAGGTGATTTGCGTGGAGACGCACTCTTACGAGGGCTAACACTGCGACGAGCAGGAGGAGAAGCGCTCCTATACAATCCAAATCAGCATCTATCAGATTCTTGGGATAAAGTAAGGAGATAAGGTATAAATATGCCACACGGGTATTTAGATGTTTACCCCCAAGGTCACCCAAGCATCGATGTAGTTTCTTCTAAGAAACCGTCAACTAAAGCTAAAAATGTGCCAGATGAGCAAATCAGAAAACCGGACGCCTATTGTGTATTGTGTTGCAAATAAGCATATAATGCTGTTTTAGAAGTTGGGCGTCTTTACTGTGAACTTATTTTTAATCCTTAGGGTAGCCCATGCATACACCATTCATAAAATAAACAGGAAGGAAAAGAAAAACAAGTAGGGTGTCGGGCATACAAAACTCTTATTTACCTGATAGGAGACCGGCTTCTAACCTTCTCATCATCATCATATCTGGACCTCCGACGTTCCCTGCGATAATCAGGACTCCTGCTACGACTTCTGCTGCGGCAGCGATCCCTGTCCCTTGCTCTAGGCCTGTCATAATCAGACCGATCCCTGCTTCTGCTACAGTTTCTCCGCCTGTCTCTGTCCCTATAGTCGTCTCTATGCCTGGAACTACATTCAGAACATAGGCAAAATAAAAAAGTAACCTACTGTACAGCATATGCAAAAAACCTCGTAAATTTACATATTAAAAGACTCGGCATTCATAAGACAAGCTTGGGTATCATGCCATCATGGTACTTTTTATTAGATGAGATATTTGGCCCAAGCCCAGCTTGTGAAATATGAGACGTAGACTGAGGAGATACAAGTGCCTGTTGGGCCACTGGACCGGACTGAGGAGCAGTCCAAAACTGTTGGTATACTTTTTTTTATTATTATTTTGGTATACTTATTGGACTAAAGAAATTTGGGCCATGTTGTACATGTGGTTGACGAGTGACATATACACCAGGAGGAGGGTTATATTTGATATATTTGGGTTTGTACGAGCACGATGGTCGTGTATAAGTTTACATTTATCTCCAAACTTACACGAACCTTTAGAAAAATGACTACAAAACTGTGGTGTGCCTTGTGTATTTTGTAGGTTTCAGTTATTTTGGTTATTACGGCAAGTTTGGTTGTCAGAGGTGGATGCCACAAGGAAAGTGGGAGATGAGGTTGTGTTTTCGAGAGGGTGTTTGTCTACGGTGCCATTCTCATTTTATTCACTTTCTTCATATAAAGATCTTTAACTTGGCCTGGGACTTTAGCTCCTCGACCTCCCCTTCAACTTTTCTGCTGGTTCCAGAATCCTTCCCTTATATAGTTATATGACTCTAGCCCAAAAAACCAATGTTGTCAAACCCGGGTTGACCCGGCCGGGTCAACCGGTTGGACCGGTACCCGGTCAAAAAACGGGTCAAAATAACCCGGGTTTCTAAAACCGGGACAACCGGTTAGACCCGCCGGGTTTTGAGTGACCCGGGTCAACCCGGGTTTTGAAACCCGGCCGGGTTTGGATTCTCTGTCTTTTTTTTTTTTTTTTTTTGACTATTTATTTACTTTTATTTTTTTTCTATTGTTAAGGTGCTATTTTTGTTTGATATGACTTTCTTATGGTGTATATTCACTCATATTTGTGATTAGTTTCTACTTATTAGATTAAATTCGGGTTCTGATATCCAAAGCGCTTAGCATAATTATGAGTTTAGGACCCCTGTGCTTGAACCGTAAGGTTCTTTGCTCTTTTTGCACTGTAGAGTAGTGTTTGGAGTTTGGACATTAAACTTTGAACAATAGTTAATGGATTTTTGAAAATATGCATAAAACCGGGTCTAACCGGGTTGACCCGGCGGTCGAACCGGTTGACCCGGTGACTCGGCCGGGTCGATCCCAAACCCGGGTTTCAAAACATTGCAAAAAACAAAGCATACAAGAATAAGCAAATATGACCAAATACGCATAACTAATACAAGTTACAACTTTCTGCTGACAATCATAAGTTAGTGCATCTACAAAACTGCATATGCATATATATATATATATATATATATATATATATATATATATATATATATATATATATATATATATATATATATATATATATATATATAAGCATCTCATTAATAACACAAGGGCTCACATTCTTTCAGCATCAGGCCGGTATTTAGCAAGCTGAAACAATCACATACAAAGAACATGTTATCCCTTTGAACCATAAAACATACAATTAAAAAGAAAGAGTACTTGCAAAAATCGTCCTTTCGGTTTGGCCAAATTGCATGTTTTGTCCATATGATTTAGAAAGTGCAAGCGGCATCCTTGTAAGAAACCTTGGGTCCGATTCCGTCCTTCCTTAAACTGAAATAATTACTAAAATACCTTTATCATCTTCCTTCTTAAATAGGATGAGCAAAGGGGTATTTTAGTAATTTCAGTTTAAGGAAGGACAAAATCGGATCCAATGTTTCACCAAGGATGCCGCGTGCACTTTCCGAACCATACAGACGAAACATTCAATTTCACCAAGCCGCAAAGACGATTTTTGCAATTTACTCTAAAAGAAATAAATAAATAAGTTCTCACCGTCAAGCTTCTCAACCGCCTTCTGAGCCTCGTCTGTGTACTTGTACATTTCTATGTTTAGTTGATTTTTTTATGATATTTTGAGATATTATACGATATTGTGATATTTACACGATACTCAACGATATTAACAAAGTAAAACTAGCCACAACTGCACAAATTGAAGATTGCTGAAGTAAAACTAGCCAACATACACTACAAGAAAAATGTCTTTTAATGACACACAAACTGACAATATAGGTCATTCGCCTACTTTAACAATGCATTACAATGTTGGTCAATGGCTCAATATGAAATTATACACAATAATACCATCTGTAGAGCTTGGCATGCAGCTTCCCTCTCAAGTTCCCTCTTTCTTTTGCTTCGGAATCTGCTGCTAATTCTGCATTCGTGAGTGCCACTTCTGCAGCCTTTGCTTCTGCTTGAGGTAGAGACTTTTCTATATAATAACATGACCTCGAGTTGAGTGATAAGCTAAACACAAGAACATAAAAATACAAAAACAAAACAAAATGCCTGCAATGAGGTAAATAACAAAGAATATATCTACCTGCTTTTCTCTGTTTTTCAAGATGATCTTTCTCAAGAGTCAAGCCTCAACCTTTCCCTATCCTGCTCCTCAACCTGAAACTCATAATATTACATTCTCAAATATCAGTAATTGCAACGAGACATATTTTACACTGGAGGTGGCAAATTAGACAGATTTACTTATGGGTAAGTTTTATATCTAGCGGTCAAGTGGGCAAATTAGATATTATAAGGAAACAAGTTAAAAGTGACCTGAATAAAAAATTGAATGCCTAAACCTGATAGCCAAAGCGGGTAAATTAGATAACTAGCGGAGATCGTTCACATACAGTTTCAGGATAAGCATCCAAGACCTTCTCAAAATTTGATAAGAGAGCTTTTAAAGTCTCCCAATTTTAGGTGTACTTGTCCCAGACCTGATTAAGCACAATAATATAAGATGTATATCCGATACAAATTGGTATCAATACCAAATCCATAAGAGTTTATAAAGTACAGCTTGACATTTCAACTCATCTAGAGCCTAAACCATATTTCTACAAGAAACAGCAACTATTCTAGAAAATAATAAGCAAAATGTGACAACAGTTATGAAAAGGTAGGGTGAAATATTCTGCTCCTAAGAATATACGGTAATCAAAGTGATGACAGAAGGTTCAGTTAAGTAACTAAAGAAAGCATTTTAAGATTAAGTAAACAAACCATAAAAGGGTAATATGAAAGACTAAATGGGAAATGCATTGCCTACACTAGGTGCAAGCTATACATGAAATGTAAACTTTGATAGCTCAAAGATGCAAAACAAAATGTCCAAACCTTGCTATGATATGATCGTGCAAGGTTATAATAAGAATGCGCCCTTGTTGAGCCATGAGTAGTTGCAGCAAGAGCCGTCTCAGTCAATTGCTCGACTAGAAAATGCTGACCGGTGAAAAAGAAATGATTTGCTAGATAATTCAATGCTGTTGCACAATATGGATAGACATCAAAGGCTCTCTGCATCTTTTCCATTGCTCGCCTAATACCAGATGCTGCAAGAACCAACATGTCAATTAAGAATCACAAATAAATACAAATATCATTGCAGCAACAAGACAATTCCAACCTTCATTGGATTGTAAATCCACAATTCCGAGTGCCACAAGGGCCTTCATATTTTCTGGATCCAACTGCAGTTGAAAGTAATTGGACAAAATTAGACATTAACAACACGTGTCATATAAAGAACAACTAAAAATGGTTAAGATGACTTGCCTGCAAGACACGCTCAAATGCTTGTTTGGCCCTCCCAAATTGACCAAGTTTGTAGCGACATAAACCTATGCCAAGTCGTACAGCTGCAGGACGCCAGGACCCTCTATAAAACCACGATCTATCCATCAAACCTTAACAAAAAAATTGACGAAAGTAAGATTGCTACTTATAGCTGCCCTTCAATTCCCATTTTCTTTCCCCAATATCAGTATACAAAAGTACTACTCTGCATGCACTGAGGGTCACTCATATTTTTAGACCTGGCTCAAGTATTTGGTGACTAAATAACTCTGAACCCCACTAATCAACTTATGCTAAAGATTAACTTATACAGATTATCATGTGTGGCAATTTAGTAAAACTGGATGAAGGACAGGGATCTAACAAGCACAACACCAGCTTAAGAATATGATAAATGCCAACTGATTACCAGTAACCGTAAACATAGAGTTTACAGACAGGTTCACAGCAAAGTATACAACCCCATGGTTGTAAAGCTAGCTTGATGGTACTTGAGTATGGAGCACAACTTATATAGCAGACGCAGTTTCGTGACTCAAGAGTGGTAATAAAAAGGATAGGAAACAATATATGGAGCACAACTTATATAGCAGATGCAGTTTCGTGACTCCATAATTTACTAGATCACACAACATTACTCCATAAATACATACCAGTAACCAGTCTCAGGCTCACTAGGGGAATAATTTTACTACACTCTTTCCCTTGTTATTCTCTCTTTTTGAAACGAGAAATAAAAAATCAGGAATAAAAAAAAAAAAAAAGTATTATCAAATTCATAACAGTAATGATTAAAAAACCAGTGTCCAGTAAATACACAAAACGAAGATATGCATTGGAAAGCTCGGAATTCTTGTACAGTGAGACACATGAGTCCCTCACCTTCAACTTCATGCAACATCAATATATAACACATAAATCAACAAATACTTTTAAGCAGAATAGGCCAAATATTGGGTTCAGTATCTGATAGATAAAGAACATGAGCACAGTATCGCCTTATGTTTCAGAAGGAAGCCAAGAAAATATAGATAAATGATTTTATGATTATCAAGTTTGCTAATAACATCAACATATTACTAAAGCTAGAGAGTGGGAGATACAACTTGACAGTATTGAGGTTTATATATAATTATATACCATGACGTTAAACGATCAGATTAAGCAACCACCATAACAGAACTAAAACCGAAAGGATTCAGAACATTCGTAATGGGGATATATACCGCATCCAGTTGCTTAATTCTCTGAACACGCTCTAGCAGTTGATCAAAGCTAAATTAATGTACGTGTTGCATTTGGGGAATATACCTAATTAATGTACAAAACACATTAATTAGGAGTTAATAAAAACACATCAAACGTCTCATTATTTCAAAACACATCAAATATCACTGTAGATTGGACAGCATTCAAAACACATCAAACGTCTCATTATTTCACTAGCCTACGCTAACAATCAATCAATACTCACAACAGCAAAAACTACGGTTATCACAAACGATTACTGATCCTGAACATCATATACATTTCTATATATCAGCAAAGTACTACTCGGTAACTTATGCAATAAACGTAAACATCAGTCAAAGTTCATAAAATATCTAATCGAATCAATATATCTACACTTACGCTGAACTAGTACTACTATAGCTGAAACTACGCTTATCACAATCAATTAAATACAACAAACACATCATATACCTAATAACCTAATACAGTAATACAGATTAAACTAATCTTACAACAATCAATTACAGCTTCTAAACAGTGAACAATAATTAGCCCTAATTTACAATCAATTACAGCTTCTAAACAGTGAACATATACCTAATACAGTAATACAGTGAACAATAAAAAAAATATTAGATGCTTAATTCAATAAAAGTTCAGAGTCTACCAATGGTGATGGAGTGCGGCGGAGCCGCCGTGGCGGTGCTGGAGTGAAGAGGAGATTCCACAGATTTCTGACTACGAGACGTCGACGGAGCGATCGATTGAGGCGGCGACATGGTGAGCTGCTGACTATGGTCGGTGCACGACCGAGACGACGGCGTTGCGGGGCGGCGCTGGCGCGCCGGAAACGTTGAGCGGTGAGTGGTTGACGCTTTTTGTGTTTTGAGGACGAGGATGAGCTTTGATTAAACCCTAACGGTGAGCTTCGATTAAAACGATTGGGGAAAACGATTTGGGGAAAGTGATTGGGGGAAGCGAGAGCGACGATTTGGTGAAAATGATTTTATGAAAGGTCAACTCAAATGATTTTTATAAAATAGTACTAGTAGCAGTTAATAAAAGGTCAACTCAAATGGTTTTGTTAAGCATAATCATAAACTCTTCCTACAAATTCCTTCAACATATAATCCTACTAATGTAATTGTTAAATATTATAAGTAGTAAAGTTTTAATAAAATATTTTGTTAAAAAATTTGAAGAATTGACCCGGCCAAGTCATCGGCCAAGTTAGGGATGAGCACGGTACCGGTCTAGTACCGATCCCGTATCGAACGGGATTCGGATATCGGTACTGGTACCTGGAAATCGGTTTTTTCCCTTTTTTTGGGAATTTTCCGATTTGGTACCGGTCCCGTACCGAATTAGTGGTCCCGATTTTTTTTCACCTTATTTCGTAGTCCCGGTACCATACCGTATATCGGGAATTGGTACCGTTTCACTAAGGTTCCGGGATTCGGTTTGAAATGCTAATCCCTAGGTCAAGTCATTGATCAGTCACAGTTCAACCGAATTGTTCGCTCAAAACCGTCTTCCGGTCACTCAACCGGTTCGAGGTTCAACCGGTCGGGTCAACCCGGTTTTTAAAACAATGGTAAAAGCAAACTTCACTTTAATACACTTAAAATTTAACAATCTTGTAAACAAAAACGAGCCTCGTATTTACATTTTTCAACAAGTACAGATACAAGGTAGACTTTTCATAAACTTTATATATATATATATATATATATATATATATATATATATATATATATATATATATATATATATATATATATATATATATATATATATATATATAAACTGCACTTTTGCTCACACTTTTAAAAAGTGTGGGTAAAAGTAAGACTATTACCTACACTTTTTAAAAAGTGTAGGTAAAAGTAAGACTATTACCTACACTTTTTAAAAAGTGTAGTAAAAGTAAGACTATTACCTACACTTTTTAAAAAGTGTGGGTAAATATAAAACTATTACTTACATTTTTTAAAAAATGTGAGTAAAAATAAAACTATTACTTACACTTTTCAAAAAGTGTGGGTAAAAGTTAAACTTTTGCTTACACTTTTTGAAAAGTGTGGGCAAAGCTAAACTTTTGCTTACATTTTTCTTTAAAAGTGTAAGTAAACATGTACTTTCACTTACACTTTTTTTGTGTGTCATTAAAAATGGTGTCACTAAAAGGTCATTTTCTTGTAGTGATATGGCATGATATACATCTATTTTGGATTGAGAAACAACCCCATGAGAGATTAAATTCTAAAGATTCAAACATCTTTTTAGCTAACATGCAACCCAATCCGCAAAATGTTCCTCAAGAACCGTCCATCCAAAATTTATGAGTCACATTTTCCACGAAAGATAAACCTTCCAAACTATAATGAAGGATACGTCTTTCAAATCATCTCGTAACTCAAAGCTCAATACTAGATACCTTAAATCATGGAAACATAAGAATCTACTTCTAGTGAACAATGTCAACCTCATCATCAAACACCACGTTCCATAGCCGAAGCCTTCTCAATTTCGAAGATTTTGATATGATCCGATAAAACTTTGACCAAATGATGGTAATAAAATGGCTTACATCATTGGTGTGTGTGTGGAAATTTTCTTATATCAATGTTATGTGTGTGTTTTTTGGTCCCTGTAGTGAACCTGTTCTTACAAAATTGGTCCTCTTATTTTACAAACACAGTAATATAATAAGAGAAGTGATACAACCACACAAAAATTCTCACAAAAGAAATACACAAAAGGAGGTGTATGCATTTGATTGGCTTGGTACAAGAGAAGAGAGAGAACATTTATCAAATGCATACACCTGTTTTTTTTGGAATTTTTGTGTGGTTGTATCACTTCTCATATAAAAAAGATACTCCCTCCGTCCCAATTTACTTGTTTACTATTGACTTTCGAAGTCAATATCATTTAGCTTTGACCTTAAATTATTCTTTTTGTGTTATACAATAGTTTATGATAAACATATGAATAGATTGAGTTTTAAATGTATTCTTATTGTTAAAATTTTTATCAAGTATTATATAACGAAAAAATAATAATTTATGGTCAAAGTTATATAAAAAAGACTATAAAAGTTAATAGTGGACAAATAAATTGGGACGGAGAGAGTAAAACAAAAACAAACAACAAACTCATATGCTATTTTTCCCTATTTTATATATTATTGTGTTTTATAACTATGTTTGTGTGTTTCAAAATGGGCTTTGCTGAATTTGTTTTGGATGCATGTTCGGCCGGAAACATAGATAAATGGTGTCTAATGGAGGTTTGTCGTGCTCGTGCATGTCAAATAGAGGTTTAAAAGTTAGTGGCCAATATTTCTCAATGATCGCCATCAGCTGTTCCATGAAATGCCACGCAGAATTGCATAGGTATTTTGAGTACTCAAATTCTGAAATTGGTAATGTCACATAGTTTTAACATCTTCATTGTTCATTAGTAATGTTAAATAAGTTTCTTTACTGAAATTAACGTGTTAGCAACGTTTAAGGGACAGTACTTATAGACTTATAGTACTCATGGTGCATGCTCACTAAAATATACAACTACTTGGCATTGTTTGTTATTGCTACAAGTAACCAATATCTATAAAAACAACATAAACTAAATTGATTTATTGATAATTGCAACAACACACCATCTTACATCCGAAGAAAATACCATAAAACTATATAAACACTGGAACCAAATATTATAAAAGAAAATACTTTATGTCTATATAAAGTAATTATTACTCTTAGATGTCATAAGGAAATGAAGCAAGTAGCTGTGAAACATCATACATTGTAGGCCTTATCTCGGGGTCTGAATTAACACATCTTATCGCTAGAACCAAGATAGATGTCACAACTTTCTTGATTTCCAGGAGCGGAACTGGTAGACGATGATCCAGTAAATCTTCAAGGTCAACCTTGTTCGTTGATGAAGATGTTAGAGAAGTTACTATTTCACCTGGATGCTCTCCTTTGATGACTTCTAACACAAGAACCCCGAAGCTATACACATCACACTTTTCAGTTACTTTCATTGTGTAGGCAAATTCTGCAGAAAAAAAATAAAAAAAATAATAATGAAAAAAAAAAAAATTGAGTACGCCAAGTCTTGTTTTTAAGGAAATAACAGCTTAGTTTGTGTATATTATGATTGACAACATAATAAACTTACCTGGTGCAAGGTAACCATATGTTCCTGCGACATTACTCCAATTCGACGAGTCTTTGTTCAAAATCTTGGACGTGCCAAAATCTGAAACACATGCTTCATACTCTGAATCTAGCAAGATATTTTTGCTTGATATGTCACGATGAACGATAGGGGGTGAACAATCATGGTGCATATATGATAAAGCATGTGCAACACCTTTGATTATGTTCACCCTCTTCTTCCAATCCAAATAATGTGCGTTTTCATTGCTCAAAATATCAGCTAAGCTACCCCCTTCAAGATACTCGTAAACCAAAAACGAGATTCTAGCATGTGAACAGTACCCATGTAGTTTCACGATGTTACGGTGTCGTATCCTTGTCAATGCTCTGATCTCGTTTAAAAAATCATCGCGATTGATCACTTCAGCCGACGAATGAAGCCTCTTTACAGCAACTATATCACCTGAAGCCAAGCTCGCTTTGTACACACTTCCACATCCTCCCTTTCCGATGCAGTATGACTCGTTAAATTCCTCGGTTACCTTTAGGATTTCGAGGTAAGTCTCATTTCCATCAAAATTAGAAATTGAGAGAAAATCTGGAAAAGACTTCTCTTCATACACAAGTTGTGTCGATGACATCTTTTTCGATCTCCACTTATAGAAAGCTAAAGTTCCCATAAGACCACCAAGTAGAAGTGCTCCGAGAAGTGGAAGAGAAATCTTTAATGCTAGTTTGTGGGTTCTGTTTTTCAAGGTATGCTTTTCTGAAGCACATGGCTTCATTCCGCTAACCTTTCCACACAAGTCTTTGTTCCCCTGCAATGCTTCTACTGGTGCGTTCAGAAAAGCTCTGCTGTTGGGAATGGGACCTTCAAGTTGATTATATGATAAATCAATGGTCGACAGGGCATTCATTGACTCGAATGTCTTTGGAATATAACCAGAAAGATTATTGTGCGAAAGATTGAGCACCTCCAAACTATTCAGACTTGAAAGTGGTGAAGGGATCTCACCAATTAGTGAATTGTGACTCAAATCAAGAAGAGATAGGTGAAGCAATCTACGTATCTGAGTTGGGATTTCATGACTAAGTTTGTTGTTGCTCAAGTTTAAGTTGATGAGTTTCGAGCAATCACCAAGGGAAGATGGAATGGACCCATTCAACTTATTTATGGAAAGATCTAGCCACAAGAGTTCACCTAACGATCCTAGATCTAGAGGCACGACACCAGAAAGTCGGTTATTGCTTAGAAAAAGCTTCAACAGGTCAGTCATACGTCCGAATTCTTTCGGTATTTTCCCAACTAAATAATTGGAAGAAAGATTAAGCAGTTTTACCTGAGTCAACTTTCCAAAAGAAGGAGGTATGATACCACTGATTTGGTTCCCTCCCATTTGCATCGTCGTTAAGTTCTTGCACTTGCTCCAATTGTCCGAGATCGTCCCGTAAAACTTGTTATCATTTATAGAAATGTAATCGAGGTGCGGATAGACACCAAAGCTATCAGAAATATCTCCTGTGAGCTGGTTTCCGTCAAACCGCGCTCGTAACAAGCTCGAGCAATTGTATAGACTCTTTGGAAGTCGACCTGTAAGATTATTATTCATAACTATCAGCAGCTCCAGTGTCCATCCATCGCAGATTCCGTCAGGCAAAGTACCTGAAAAGCTATTGTTGCTAAGCTCTATGCTCACCAACTTTAGTTTTCCTAACTCTTGTGGAATAGGGCCCGAAAGTTGATTTACCTTGAGATCCAAATTCTCTAAACTTTTTAAGTTACCAAATGATTCTGGCATCGAACCATTGAGTTGATTCTCGCCCAACTCCAGATCAGAAAGGGATACCAAATTTCCTAACTCTTTTGGAATAGGACCAGAAAGCTTGTTTTCATAGAGCCGGAGTACCTTAAGGGATCTGAGTTCACCTAAAGACCGAGGAATCTGACCGCTAAGATTGTTTGATTCTAGCTCTAGTTGTTCTAGTGATGTCAATGTACCAATTTCTGTGGGAATTGATCCATACAACTGATTCTCAGCGAGAACTAAGTCAGTCAACTTCTTTAGGTTGACAAAAGTATTAGGGATAGACCCAGACAGAGAATTGTTGTACAAATAGATACTCTTGACATTAGAAAGATTTCCAAGTTCATAAGGAATGGAGCCAGAAATATTATTGTTCTCGAGATAAATATAACTCAGATTGAATAACTGACCGAAACATGTAGGAATTGAACCAGAAAGAGTATTATAGCTCAAAGCAAGCTCAGAGAGAAACCTCATCCGGCATATGGCTTGCGGAATCGTTTTAGTTAACTGATTATCAAACAAGTGAAGTATGACAAGATTTCTCATCTGTCCAATTTCCGGGGGAATTTTTCCGGTGAATTGATTAGAAGAGAAATCAAGATAAACTAGTTTTGAAAGGCGACCGATGTCAGATGGGATGATTCCAGAGAAGTAGTTTATACTTAGTTCAAAATACATAAGATCTGGAAACGAAGAGAAAGAGAGATAATCAAGTGTACCGTTCAAACCAGATGATGAAAGGTTCAGTCTGTTTATGCCTCCATATTCATTGCATGAAACTCCATACCAATTGCATGGAGATGATGTTTTTTGATCATTTGTCCATGAAGGTAAAACGGTGTTGTTATTTTGGGTATGGAGAGTTGCTTTCCATTTTAGGAGAGCATCAACTTCATCTGAAGAACATGAAGCTAATGTAATAAGTAATACTATAGTTGAAGGGAATAATAGGGCCTTGGTGCTTGTCGTTGCCATATATGCTTTGTGTTATGTGGGTTGGAGTAAGACTCTTTGCTGCAATACATATGTATATATATATAGCTGGAGCATTGTACAGAAAACGAAATATAGATAATTAAATATTATTAGACGATAGATGGGCCCATCTAACAAATATTCACTGGTTTGTTATATTGGTTTCACGTTTGTATGGGGGAGTAACAGTTTTTATTTTTTTATTATTTTATTTATTTTTTCCTAATTTTTTTTATACATTATTTATTTACTTATTTTTAAGCGATATTCCGTTAAAAATAGAAAAAGCTAGTAAGGAGGTAGCAATTATATAATATATTTTAACTAATCAGTCTAACTATTGAGTATGTGACCTCTAAACCTAGGCCAAGAAAAAGAATCTAAACGGATATTATCAAAAGTCTTACTTTTTCTCATAGATTGAGAGTTAAATATAACATTATTACGAAACTGCAAAATCCACAATAAAGAAGTCACATTTGTTTTAACCATGATTTTTGACCTTTTAGCCGACTAATCCACGGGTTTTGAACCCACAACTACACACACTAAAACAGGGCCTCCATTTTTAGAAGGTTATCGTGGCCACTTAAGGTTATTTGCACCTGGCAGTAATTGAACTTGAGATCTCACACATTTTTAGAGTGATAGTCACAAGCACTTTTGCTACTAGGCCACCATTAAGTGGTTAAGAAGTAATGATTATTTATCTACGATGAATCTTCTCTTAGAGACATGCCAAGAAGCCAACCAATTTCTCCAATGGTTGTTAGAAGCAAATGAAATAACGGAAGCATCACACCTAAGACGAACAAGCCTCCAAATTTCTTTAGCAATGTCACACTCGAAAATGATACGAAGGTTAGATTCCACATAACCGTTATAAGGTGTCTCTATATTTTAACCAACACGGTGTGAATTTTTACTGTACTTATCAAATCGTTGTACCAAAATTAGATTACCTTAACTTTTATCTACCGTGAAATACAAAAAATCTCACTATGCACGATGTGGTCATTTTGTTGTTCATATATAAGGTCATCTCACTGGAAGACTTTGGTCGATAAATTCCACTCGAAGCTCTCTTCTTCGAAGTCTAATCTTCTCTCTTCCACTGGTCGTTTAACACTTATCAAAGCTGTCCTAGGAAGTCTTGGCATATATTTTCTTTCTCTTTTCAATGCTCCTGCTGCGGTTTTGAAATCCTTGGAGAATGCTCGTGCATCCTTTTTTTGAGGGGGCTCGTAAGGCTCGAAAATGCTCTCCTGGTTGAAATGGTCTAATGTGTTGGCTTCTTTTGATAAAGGGGTCTAGCTATTGTAAAGAAGGTGGGTTTGATCATAACGGATGCAAATTCAATAGTTTATGGTCTAAGATTGTCGGGTCTTCTAATTACTTACATTCGAGTGCTATTCTTCCCATGGATTCCATTCGTTTTCAGGTGGGTTGTGGTTCCCTCATTCGCTTTTGGAAAGATATTTGGCTTGGCAATTTGCCTTTGTGCGTCCGTTTCAATAGGCTTTTCTGTTTGGAACAAGAAAAGAATTGTTTGATTGTAGATCGTATTTCAAACGGGCAATGGACATGGAATTGGTCTCGTAGTATCCTTGGTGTTCGAAACTCTACACACCTAAATAACATGTTACTGGAAATCAGCCAAATTGATGTTAGAGAAGGTATGGACAAATGCACATGGTATCTTGCTCAAGATGGGATGTTTTCTGTTGGTGACTTACGTCGTCTAATTGATGACCACACCTTACCCTCATTGGCTACTAAGAAGACATGGGATAAATCTCTTCCTTGTAAAGCTAACATCTTCTTATGGCGTTTGAAGTTAGATAGACTCCCACATCGTCTTAATCTTTCATTTAGAAGTATCGAAATTCTGAAGATTTCTTGTCCCTCTTGCAACGTAATGTAGAGTCTAATGTTCGTATTTTTTTCGACAGCGTTTTTGCTAGAAGATTTGGAGGATTATTAAGAGATGGTGTGATGATTCCTTTCCTCTTTTCGATTCCAACGTTCATCGATTGGTTGAATTCGTGGCCCGTTTCTAGAGAGAAAAAGCATCGCTTATTCGTAATTACCGCGGCTTTTTTTTTATAGTTCATTTGGCGGTATCGTAAAAGTAACATTTTCCACTACATTCATTTGTATTCTTTTTCTTGGCTTAAGCATAGTGGTAGTTTATCTTGTAGTTCGAATGATTGGCCTAAATATCCTATGTAATTTTTAGTGCCTTGCTAGTTTCTTTTAATAAATTTGCAGCGGTTCAAAAAAAATGATCTGGTGAGCTGCCAAGAAGGCAAGACTCTAAGCGCGCATTACCACAGTTAGGGTACGGTCCCAACAACATGGATGAAACTAGGATTTTCACAGTGTTACGGGACCCCGATAGAATTATTCTGGTAATTTTTGTAAAAAACACAGAATTTTCTAAAATGTATTCGTTCTCAATACATTGTGTTTCTAGTTATTATTTAATTATAGGCCTCAAATTCGAGATATTGGGGAAGAAGTTAGGTTAGGCTTCTAAACCACATTTCACCTCTATAAATAGAACTCTGATGTAATTGTGACACATGTACTTCATTCGATAATAGAATAATCTCTCTAATTCAGCCATGGACGTAACACGTTTGCTCTGATCGTATGCATGAACCAAGTAACTTCTTTGTGGAAGATTGTGTTATAGATTATAGTGTTTTAATGAATCAATTACTCTCAAGAGTCAAGAAATACTTTGGTAGCGTAATAAATACGTTGAACTTTTTTATTTTATTTTATTTTATTTATTTATTTATTTTTTAATGGTTAAGTTTTGAAGACGTGTAAATCTAGCTATACGTTGAAGACATGTAAAACCTTTGCAATAAGCTAGGTACTATGTGACGGGTAAAGGTGCAATGGGTCACAACGGTATAAACACAAATGCGGAAGCTAAACCTTCGTTTGACAACACCTACCCAAACCCGTATGAATCTATGAGGAAGTAAACAAATAAGGCACACTAACCACAACTATAAACAGCCCCTAACGGTCTCAAATCAGCCTCAAACCAGCAGGTAATAAATGTAATCAAACACACAACAAGGACACCAAACTTTTAGCGTGGAAAACCTCAAAACGGGTAAAAACCACGGGACAACTAGTGCCGCTTAAATCTACTATCAACCAAGAGAGGTACACAAAGTATTCTCTAGATAACACTAGAGGTATACAACAAACATCATAATCTTGGAATCAACATCAAGATATACGCCAACAAACAAAGAACAAGAAAGGAAGAATATCACCAAATCTGATGCAAACTGCCCGGGCAAGAAACAGTACTTCCATGCCTCAAAATCAGAATCCCAACGGTCAAAGTCTTCCTTTATATGTAAGGAAGCTCCAGTTCGAAAATTGTGACGATCCGACGGTTCAAACTCCGGTGATCGTACAAACACTGCTGTTGGGTTTTGGGTGATATTTTACTCCGAAAATCTTCTTTCTTTTCTGTTTTGTTTTTCTCACAAACTTCTCTCGTACACCTTCTAACTACTGAACATAGGTAGTAATAAAGGACTCAAAAAATGGACCCCAAGATGGGCCTTAAAGAGTTGGGCTCTTAACCTCATGGGCTAAGAAAATATCCAACAAATCTCCCCCTTTTCTGCCTATGAGGAAGAGTTCGCCATCCCGGCGATCGAGCAACAAACCTTTAGCTTCTCCCTTGCTAACGGCTTGGTCAACATATCGGAACCATTATCATCGGTATGAACTTTATCAAGTTCAAATAAACCATCTTCAATAGCATCTCTAATCCAATGATACCTCACATCAATATGTTTTGTTCGCTTATGAAACATAGAATTCTTCGCAAGGTGAATAGCACTTTGATTATCACAAAGAACCACGTAGCGCTGTTGCTTGAAGCCAAGCTCCTGCAGAAACCTTTTCAACCACAATAGTTCTTTGCATGCTTCTGTTGCCGCCACATACTCAGCCTCTGTTGTAGACAAAGCCACACATTTTTGCAATCTAGATTGCCATGAAATAGCTCCCCCTGCAAATGTCATCAAATATCCAGAAGTGGATTTCATGTTGTCCTTATTTCCTGCCATATCTGAGTCTGTGTAACCAACAAGCACGGGCTTCCCATTTCCAAATGTGATACCCAATTTGGAAGTACCTCGTAGATATCTAAATATCCATTTAACAGCTTCCCAATGCTTCTTACCAGGATTTGACAGGAACCGACTGACAACACCAACTGCATGAGCTAAATCCGGCCTTGTACACACCATAGCATACATCAAGCTACCAACCGCTGAGGCATATGGAACTCTATCCATCTTTTCAATGTTCTTTTTGGAAGAAGGACAATCTTTATCAGTTAGCTTAAAGTTGGGAGTAAGAGGGGAACTCACCACTTTAGCTTTATCCATGTTGAACCTGCACAACACCTTTTCAATGTATTGCTCTTGTGATATATGCAACTTCTTAGCACCTCTATCACGGAAAATTCGAATGCCAAGGATCTGTTTTGCTGGCCCCAAGTCTTTCATAGCAAAAGACTTGCTCAAATCTCGCTTCAGTTGGGCAATTCTTCCAACGTTCTTGCCAACAATCAACATATCATCAACATATAGCAATAAGATGATGAAGTCATCATCACCAAACTTATGAAAGAAAACACAGTGATCTGAAGAGGTCTTTCGGTAGCCTTGCTTCCCTATAACCGACTCAAACTTCTTGTACCACTGTCTCGGTGCTTGCTTCAACCCGTACAAACTTTTCTTAAGTCTACACACGTAGTCTTCCTTCCCCTTAACCTGAAAACTTTCAGGCTGCTCCATGTAGATTTCTTTATCCAGATCACCATGAAAAAAGGCTGTCTTGACATCCATTTGCTCCACCTCAAGATCGAGGCTAGCCGCCAAACCAAGAACAACTCGAATAGATCCCATCTTCATGATTGGAGAGAAAATCTCATCAAAATCAATACCTCTTTTCTGACTGAAACCTTTTACCACCAATCTGGCCTTGTATCTCGGTCTAGAAGTATACTCATCAGTCTTCAATTTGAAAACCCATTTGTTCTTCAAAGCTCTCTTACCAATAGGCAACTCTACCAGCTCAAAGGTATTATTTTTATCCAAGGAATTCATCTCATCTTGCGTTGCTTCAGACCATTCTTTCTTGTGTTCATCTTCCATAGCTTCTTCATAAGACTCGGGCTCTCCCCCATCAGTGAGTAAAACATACTCATGTGCAGAATAGTGTGTGGAAGGATGATGATCTCTAGTGGACCGTTTAACCGGAACGAATGGTGGCATAGGTACTGGTAACTCAGGATGAACGTCTTCATCTAGGTATAGTTGCTCTTGAGCATCAACATCATCAGCACCATGTTCTTCATCATTAAATGAATGTACTTACGCATAAAGCCTCCGCATTTATAAGTGGACTGAATCTTTTTATAGATATAGATATATAGATGAATCTGAATTTAGTGTATAATAAACATCACCATGGCTACTATCGGTCATTCTTACAACCTGTGTACACTTCAAAAACACATGCATGATGTTTTACAGAATGTGGTAAATCAATAATATGTATCATTCAAAAGACAAACTCTCACGTTAGTTGAGAGTAACTTAATTGATGAGAACAACACCACTCCATCTTCTTACACGAGCAAGTTTTATGACCATCGTGATGCACATCCCCTTTTGCACACACCTCTGCTTTGGTTTTGTCAACATTATGTTTCAAGACATACATAACCACATCGAATGTTAATCGAACATTAATTGACAATTCCCATTAAATGTTTTATACAATACAATAGTTGTTGATTTTGGGGTATCGGTTACAACTTGAACACAACATAGCACCTATGAATTTGCCATCTTTTTCTGTCAAAACCTGCATAATCACAACCTAGCACGCACGTACCATCCATAATTAGGTCAACATTATATGAGAAAATTGCTAACAAATGTAACATAGAATTCAAAAATAATAATAACATAGACCTTGAGACCTGGGTTTGGTGAGTGGCAATGGTGACCGGCCACACTACCTTTTGATTTTGGAGGGCTTGGTGTATATTTTGCCGGTGATGTCTTGAATTATGCTTTCCTGGCATCTAGACTCCAATCTGCTAGTTTACAGACTAAGCTCCTTTGACATTCTGGCATTGTAACTTCTGGGTCCTTCCTTTGATGATGCCTTGTATGCTTTTAATGCGAAAATGGAGACCGACCTTTTGGGTAGCTCATGTGAGATAGCTGCCCCAAAACTCATGAAGAAATTGGCAGATATATATTTCACACATGTCGCCAAACTTACTAAATCTACCTTCCGTTTATCTACTAGACAGATACCTTTATGGAGATCGCAAAGGGAAGACTACACTTCAGACTGGCTTAGGGTGGTCCCGATATCTGGGTTGGGACAGACCATGAATGCCAGAACTTACCGATGTGTGTTATGCTATCGGCTAGCACTACTACATAATTGGGTTTATAGACCCCTTCATTAAGACCGTTTCTATGAAAAAACGGTCTCAATTAATGTTTTCCGCCTAGTCAAAAAATATCAAGACTGCTATTAAAATAAAAACCCGGTTTTGATATAAATAACAACTCGAGACAGAACATTAATTGACAATTCCCATTAAATGCTTTATACAATACAATAGTTGTCGATTTTGGGGTATCGGTTACTACTTGAACACAACATAGCACCTATGAATTTGCCATCTTTCTCTGGAAAAACCTGCATAATCACAACCTAGCACGCACGTACCATCTATAATTAGTTTGACATTATATGACGGCTTGGGACTCAGGATGAACTATCGCCAATTCCGATCTGTATTATAGGATTACTTTACCTATGTTTTCCGAAGGTAGCCTTTACCCGAGTTGTAATGTGCATCGTATGGATATATGGGGAGATCATGCGGTCCATTGCTCTAGTGAAGTGGGTGTGAAGTTTAGGCATTAATATGGTGCGTGATATTCTTGTTGATATATGTTGGGATCATGGTGCGTAAGGAAGCTCCTATGGGGTTCCTTTCGGAGGATGGGAAGGAGCTACGACCTACAGCCTTATTATTATTTAATTGGCTTCAAGGTAAAGAAGCATGCTTGGATGTGACTGGTATTTCTCCATTTGCTGGTATTGGAGCGACTTCATGGGCTCCTGGGGTAGCCTTGCATAATGCTGTGGAGAAGAAAAAGCGTAACTATGCGTCCAAATGTACGAACAACAGATACATGTTCATACCATTTGCTTTTTCAACATTCGGGGAATTCGATACAGAGGCTTTGGACACACTTTCACGTATTAAGTCTATTGCTATTAGCCACTCTAATAATGCTAAAAGTGGGGTTTTTATCTTTCATAGAGTTAGTTTTTGTATTTAGAAAAGAGTGAGAGTAGAGCTTGTGTCTAGACTCCCATCTAACTTCTTGTAAATTTTATGGTTCTAATGAAGGATGCTGTGACACTACTGAAGCGAATCCGAAAGTTCTCGATGACCCAAGACATTGGAGCACGTCTTGCTGCTCATATCTTTAGTAGGATTAGCCTTTCTATAGATAGAGGAGTGAGAGCCCAGTTAGTATCTCAGCTCCCCACTAACTTCTTATAAATTTTATGAGTTTCTAATAAAGTGATGTTTATTAATAATAATAATAATAATAATAATAATAATAATAATAATAATAATAATAATAATAATAATAATAATAATAATAATAATAATAATAATAATAATAATAATAATAATAATAATAATAATAATAATAATAATAAATGTATGGATATCGGATATGGGTTCCTCCCCTTCTCTTTCTCCTCTTTTAGAGAACTTGAGAAAGATGCAGTAACTCTTCTAAAGCGTATTCGACGTTTCTCTATGACTCAAGACATTGGAGCGCGGGCTGCTGTTCATATTTTTAATAGGATTGGTTTCGCTATTGCTAGAGGTGTGGGGGCCCAGCTGGTTTCTCGGCTCCCCACCAATTTCTTGTAAAAATCCTATTTATGGTTAATAATAATAATAATAATAATAATAATAATAATAATAATAATAATAATAATAATAATAATAATAATAATAATAATAATAATAATAATAATAATAATAATAATAATAATGTGGGCGATTTCTAGCGATCGAGGGGATGAATCTTCTTGATCATGCTCCTTCGTCATCCTCCTTCCATTCATCTTCGTTCAACTTCCTGTTGATTAACCCCCCTCCCTGTACATACTCCCTGCTTCTCGCATGTGTCTTTCCTCGTGGGAGTGTTCCTCTCTACCCTCGGTGGACTTTCGTTTATGGAGTAGAAAACCAAATCTTCCTGGGTTGTGATCTTCCTCTCTTGTAGCGCTTAGGTTGTGGGGTAGTGTGTTGCTCCCTTGAGGTGGGAATATGTCCGGTTGTATATAGCGTTTTGCATTTAAGTTTAAAAAAAAAAAGTAGCAGTATTGCAGTTAGCGTGGTGGTAGTAGCAGTTTTTGCGGTTTGCTATCTCGATTGGATTGTGGTTTGGTTATGGAGATTGCTTGTTTGGTGGGTCCCGTTGATTGCGTTTAGTTTTGGTGTGTTGCGTTTTCTGGGGACCAGTTTTCCTGCGGTTTGGGTGGTGGGTCCCGCTTTGGGCATTGTTGTTTGTTTATAAAAAAAAATAAAAAAAAAAAGAGACATTGCCTTTGTTTTGGTTTTGGGCCGCTGCTGGGCTGTTCTTTGCACATAAAAAAAAAAAAAAAAAAAAAAAAAAAAAAAAAAAAAAAAAAAAGACATAGCCTTTTGTGGTGGTTTTATTGTTCTAAGTGTTTTACCATTACATAAATGGGCTCTTAGAGTGTTGTTTTCTTTGTTATGACAATCACGCGTTTTCATTGTCCTTTTGCGGGCTTAAGCGGTTGTCAAGATGGTGGTGGGAATGGGCTCACCAAAAACTCGTTGATCGCTCACCTACGTGATCGTCATTTCAATGAGGATGCTTTACCTACCACTAAACATTCTCTGGCTACTAGTCTTGCCATTTTTGAATCGGCTGAGGTCACTTTGAAGCGTATGGGTATTTGGTTGTGCGGTGTGTATTTTAAGATACATTCCCTTCGGTCCAAATGCCGACATGGATCTGATTGTGTGTTACCCCCTGACTGTGGTAATGGTGTTGTTAAGTTCGTGTTGTTTGATCTCGCCAAGCCACCAGTTCCTTCTTCTGTTCAGCATGTCCAGGATAAGGGTTCGACCTCGGAGAAGCAGTTTGGTTTCGATTTACACTTGCTTGATACCTTGCTTTCCAAGGGGTTGCGTACTGTCAAATCCATCCCTCCAAAGTGTCGTTTGGGATTCGCTCGCGTACTAAAAGGAGCTCTGGATAAGGTGATCTGCACGCCTGAGGATATTTCTTGTTGGGTACGTCTTTTAGTCTTGCCTCTCTGTCTCCTGAAAACCTTTCAACCGAGGAGTAACATGGAGTGTAGGTCAGCCTTTAAACGCCAACGCCAGGAAGAATATATCGCTAATGCCATTAGCTCTTGGGGTACGCCTGGTGGTGGGTTACAGCTTGTTAAAGAGGTTTTGGCGGAGCCCTCCCCTGCATGGTCTAATATGGATGATGACAACTTGGACTTGGGGGAGCGTAATGTCAAACAATGCAAGAGGAAGGTCTGTGATGGCCATTATACTGCAGCTGTCAGGGTTCTTCCTTCTTCAGGTGTTGCTCCTTATAATGATACCACCCTTGAGGACCTTAAGGCTAAGCACCCCTTCAAGTCCGCCCCCCCCCCCTTTGCCGAATATACCGATTGATCATCATTGTCACGTTGCACCTACTGTTGTGGTTCTTGACATGATTAAGAGTTTCCCCCGAGGTATCTCTTGTGGTCGAGACGGATTGCGTGCCCAACACCTTTTGGATTGCTTTAGTGGTGCGGCTGTGGCCATTTCAGACGAGTTAATCGATTCTATCACCCAGGTGGTTAACCTTTTTCTTGGTGGTGAATGCCCCAGGGTGTTGGGTGAGTTCATTGCTAGTGCCCCTCTCACACCGCTGATCAAACCCGGAGGGGGTATCCGCCCAATTGATGTGGGGACTGTTTGGCAACATTTAGTCTCCAAGGTTGGTGCTTCTATGATTGGCCTCTCCTTAGACAGTTATTTGAATGATCTCCAATTTGGTGTTGGGGTACCTGGAGGAGGAGAGGCTATTCTTCATGCAGTGAACAGGTTTATTGAAGATCGCGGTGGCGAGGAAGGCCTTTCGATGCTACTAGTGGATTTCAAAAACGCTTTCAACTTGGTGGATGATAAAGTCGTTTTAAGTATAGTTTTTTAAACCGAAGAAATGCTTAGGAAAGTATTTCCCCGGGTCGTTTTCCCAGCGAAGGTATAATGGAGTCGTGAATAATCGAATCGCGAAATCGAGTCGTGAAAAGGGGTAAAGTGAAAAAAATTGATTTTGGAATTCAAGTTGTGATAAGAAATAATGAAATATGAAGAATTTACAAGCTAAATATGTACAAATGTTAAAAACGTAAAAACGGAAACGCAACCGTAAAATTTAAAACGTAACGTATATCGAAAAATGATCCTACGGACTTGAAAATATTTTCTAAAAATTTTAAACTAATTAAAAGAATTTTAAGAAAAAGAAAAATATTTTTTTGAGTTTTTATTTATTTTCTAGAATTTATTTTCTATTTTTGGAATTAAAAATGAATTAAAAATAGAGAAAAATAGAAAAACAAATTAGAAAAATAAAAATTAAATTCTAAAAATTCTAAAATATTATAAAAGAATTTCTAAAAATATTTTTGTATTTTTCAAGACTTTTCTGTATTTTTTATTGATTTTTGGTATTTAAAATTGATTTAAAATTGATTTTAAACTAAAAGAAATTAAGAAAAATAGTAAATGAACTCAGAAAATTATGAAAAACTAACAGAAATTCTAAAATATTATAGAGAGCTTCCAGAAAAATTTTGGATAAGAAATGATAAGCAGAAGTGCTTATATGGACTGAATCAGCTTATGGCAAGTGCTTATTTATAAGCACTTGCCATAAAACTTTACCAAACTGATACTACAACTGTAATATACTATTATTAACTCCAAGGAACTCAGATAAGATCAATTGAAACACAGAAACACCAATTGCAAGCCAATAAGCACTCTATGATAAGCTAAATAAACAAAATTCAACTCAGTAAAAGCTACAGATAACGCAGACCATGCACAAAACTAAAACAACTACTAAAAAAAAACTCAGATAAGCCAAAATAACACAATCACAAGCTCAAAATATCTCTTGCAGCCCAGTATCAAAGACAGAAAACTATGTTATACTACCAATAAGCTAGCCTGAAAAAATAATCCTAATAAGCTTTTAAGAAGAAACTAATGGTGGTAATTAAGAGACTACCATGCAGAGATGTTATAAAACAAAAAGCTATTCCTACAACTATTATCTACTAGTCCTAATTGTGCCATGAAAGTGGGCTCAGACCTGAGGTGCAGGGGAAATGAGCTCCTAAACAGTCAACTTTAAGCTACAATTCAGTTAAGCGAATAAGCTCTAAACCTAGATTTTCCTTTTGACTATGATTCACTAGCTACTAATGGTTACAAATCAATAAACCTTACCAATTTCAGACTACTAATGAAGCCTACAAGATCTAGTAAAGTTCATACCAAAAACTGAGTGCTACTTATTTTTGACTTTTTAATATGCAACTATAGCTTTGACTAATCCCAAATTCAGCTTATCACAACTAAATCTAAATGTAGTTATAACCTTTATTAAAGCTAAATTAAGCTATTACAATCTAATATGCAACTAATCATACCATTACACTAACTGAATTGCACTTACACTAACAGTTATGCAATGATGAAATCAAATTTGACTATATGGTAAAGTAGCAACTATTTTAATTGATCTAAAATCATATACTAACCTTAAGTGACTTATGGATGACAGAAAAACAACAAATTAACATCAGCTTATCTATGCAATCTAATTATCCAAACACCCCTATAACTACATAGTTACACTATAAAATGATGCTACAAACTAAAATCTGCCAATACAATGATCAAAACACTAATACTAATACTATTTAAAGTAAATTCAACAAACAAAACCATCAGAGATCAGCAGAAACACAGATTTACTAACTATGCAGTAATGTATTAAAATGAAAAGGTTTTACTACCTCAAATCACCTCAGCTCAAAAGAGAGGTGTTCACTATGCTTGCCTATCATTAAGATAGGCTGATGTCAACTCTTCTGTATCAGCATATCACCACCACAGCATCAATGATTCTACTTCTTGTTTTTATGTATTTTTATGAGATTTTATATAAAAATAGTAACTGATTAAGTGAGAACTAGTTTGAAATAATTGCAAACAGAATGTAAACTATGTAAAAAGTTGATAAAAAGAACTTTAACAATTGTATTTAAAACTAATAAGCTGATTGAAAATTAATAGCTAAACTTTCATTAACACTAAAAATTCTATTACATAAACTTATGCTAATACATTGAGAATAAAATTTGCAAGAGCTTCGCTACATTACTCCTAACTTACTCTACTCTATTCCTACAACTAACACCTTCAAAATGGAGAAATTAGGGAGCTTATATAGCCACGAGCTGAGGTGAGGAGCGTCTCTCAATCTTCTAGAAATGGAATCTTCTCACGAATATGCTTCACTTGATCCCAAATGACACAAGTGAACCAATCACAGCCTTCCAAATCTTGTGGTGACGCGTTCAGACCAATCCAAAGCTGCCACTTGTCATTCTTTCTTGTCAGAGGGTATCAGGTGGGGTGGGGAATGACATTAGTACCCTTAATTGGGTAAATTAAGGGTGGGAATTGGGTAATTGTGCTAAACAGTAATTTAGGGTTCATGTGGAATGGGAGTTTTGGGTAGATTGTGAAAAGGGGGGCGGGGTAATATTATATATGGGGTAATAAATGTTTGACTGAGGTGAATGGGGGTTTGACCGGATAGTATGTGGGCTCGGGTTGTATTTAGGATTGGGCTTGGGTAATAATTTGGTATACTTGGGCTTATGGTAATATGGTCTTGGCAGATTTTCAAGTTATGATATAAAAATCATACAAGGACCAAATATGTAATAATATGAAAGTTCAAGGACTCAAGTTGCCAACTTCTAATAATATCTTCCAAGGGCTGAACTTGACAAACTTTGATTCTTCAAGGGTAGATTCTGACAATCTGAGCATAAAAGTGATCCGAACTTGAAAACTCCTTCCCGGCTTCGGCTCTTGAACCTTTTCATACTCTCGTGCTCGTGTTTCGTTGTTTTCTTGTGATTTTTGTCTTTTTGTGATTATTCCGTACCTGCATGTTCACAACATAAAAACACGTGTTTTCTTGGCATTTGTTAGCTCAAATAAGTCGTTTTGGGTCGATAATTAGTCATAAAATAGTGAGTGAATAAGCACTCACCAGTGGACCGGGAGGTCATGTTACAAGAGGTTCGGCTGCGTTGTCGTGTCATTTCTCGTTGGGTTGAATTTTGCTACTCCAGCCCAGCTAGATTATATTATGGTGAACACACTTTATGGTCGCACCAAGGAGTGCAACAAGGTGACCCGCTTGGACCGCTTCTCTTTGCTCTAGTGCTACACCCATTGGCCTGCAAGATCAGAGATTCATTTAGTCTCCCCCTTCAAGCGTGGTATTTGGATGATGGCACGATCATCGGCGATACTCTAACAGTTGGGAAGGTTTTGGAGCTTATTATGAAAGATGGACCCCTTTATGGGTTGCATCTCAATGTCGATAAAACCGAGGTGTTTTGGCCAAGGGAGGATCCTAGAAGCAGGCTTGCAGGCGTTTTCCCGCCTAATATTGTCCGGCCTTTACACGGCGTTAAATTGTTGGGGGGACCTGCCAGTGTAGACCTTGCGTTTAGCAGCGAACTTGCTATGAAGCGGGTTGCTAAAACCATTGAGATTATGGATGCTGTTGCTAAGCTTAATGACCCCCAATGTGAGTTGCTACTCCTTCGGGCATGTGCTGGAATCTCCAAGTTGTATTTTTCTATGCGCACATGCCCTCCTCAGGTCTTCGAGAGGGCTCAGCTTGCCTTTGATGCGGCGCTTCGTTCCTCTCTAGAGCGTATTGTCATTGCTTTTGGGCCTGGTTTTGGGGATTGGCAATAGAGACTAGCCACACTACCTTTTGAATTTGGGGGACTTGGTGTATACGTTGCAGGTGATGTATTGAACTATGCTTTCCTTGAATCTAGACTCCAATCTACCGGCTTACAGACTAGGCTCCTCTGATATTCTGGCATCGTTACTTATGGTTCTTCCTTCGATGAGGCTTTGCACGCTTTTAATGCGAAGATGGAAACTGACCTTTTAGGCAGCTCGTGTGAGATCGCTGCCCCCAAACTTATGAAGAAACTGGCAGACGTATATTTTACACGTGTTGCCAAAATGGCCGAATCCACCTTTTGCTTATCTACTAGACAAATGGCTTTATGGAGATCGCAAAACGAGGACCACACTTCAGACTGGCTAAGGGTTATCCCGATTTCTGGGTTGGGACAGACCATGAATGCCAGAACTTACCGTTGTGTGTTGTGCTATCGGATGGGTATTCCCCTATTTTCTACTCAAATGCCATGCTCTGCCTGTTCCAAGGTATTTGTGGGGGACACCTATGGAGAACACGCGGTCTCGTGTGCTGGTATCGTTGGGATTAAACATCGACATAATATAGTACGTGATACCCTTATTAATATATGTGCTCTGTCGGGGATCTCAGCCCGTAAAGAGGTTGACATTGGGCTACGTGGAGACATGGACAATGCCTTACGCCCACCTGATGTGTTACTGTATTCTTGGGATGATGGAAAGGACACATGTATCGATTTGACAGGGGCTTCTCCTTTGACACAGACTAGCATGACTGATTTCGTCCCTGGGCGTGCGGTTGTTGAAGCTGCGCAACGCAAACGGACCAAGTATGAGACCAAATGTGCGGACAGTGGATATGGGTTCCTCCCCTTCTCATTCTCTTCCTTAGGAGAGCTTGAGAAGGATGCGGTGACATTACTAAGACGCGTCCGTAGATTCTCGTTGACCCAGGACATTGGAGCACGTGCCGCTGATCATATCTTTAGTAGAATTAGCTTTGCTATAGCTAAAGGAGTGGGGGCCCAGCTTGTCTCTCGGCTTCCCTCTAATTTCTTGTAAATCCTATGATTTTCTAATGAAGTGATGTTTTATAAAAAAAAATAATAATAATAATAATAATAATAATAATAATAATAATAATAATAATAATAATAATAATAATAATAATAATAATAATAATAATAATAATAATAATAATAATAATAATAATAATAATAATAAACGTGTCAAGTACGCAGCTAAATGCGCTGATATCGGATATAGGTTCCTCCCCTTTTCATTCTCCTCTTTTGGAGAACTTGAAAAGGATGCAGTGACCTTATTAAAGCACATTAGACGATTCTCGATGACCCAAGACATTGGAGCACGTGCTGCTCCACATATTTTTAATAGGATTGGTTTTGCTATAGCTAGAGGTGTGGGGGCTCAGTTAGTATCTCGGCTCCCCACTAATTTCTTGTAAAATCCTATTTGTTTTTCAATAAAGTGATGTTTTATAATAAAAATAAAATAAAATAACAATAATAATAATAATAATAATAATAATAATAATAATAATAATAATAATAATAATAATAATAATAATAATAATAATAATAATAATAATAATAATAATAATAATAATAATAAGAGTTAATTACCCAGGTCGACAAAAAAAAACATGAATTCCGCTATATAGACCGCGCGATTTGGTTTTTCAGATTTCATTTGCTCGACTGTTGCTTAAATGCTCGAATGGCTCGACTCCATTGGAATGTTGCCAAGTGTCATTATCGACGTGCGGCTAAAAAATCAACTATACTCGACAAATTTGTATTTTTCAAAAAAGACAAAAACCATATCGAAAAAATAAAGAAATTCAAAATTTTCATTTTAATTTCTTTTTACGAGACTTTTCTAAACGTTTAACCAGACTTTTTCAAATTTTTAACTTAATTACTCGACTTTTTAAAACTTTTAACCACACTTTAACTACAGTTAATAAACATAATTGAAACTTAGATTAAACCCAAAATAACCCTATAAACATAATTGAAACTTAGATCAAAACCAAAATAACACATCCAAATTAAGTGATTATTCTCATTATTTTCACCTCTATTTGTTCACCAGTTTCACTTATGAATTTATTTATTAATCCATATCATTTGCTTCAAATCAGTTTCGCTAACTTTCATCCACCGATTTATAGTTGATTAGGTTGATTATTGTGTTAAATCTTGAATTATAATACTATGATTTTTTTGATTAGGTTAGGGGATATTATGATTTATAGTTGATTATGATTTTTATAATATCACTGTAACACTCAAACTTATGTTCTGAATTTTTAAATATCATCGTCAGTTTTTTAATATCGCAATGAAAAAAACAATGATATTAAGTTTTTTACTACAATCAATGTAACTTTTCTTAATATCACGGTAGCACTCATAATCACAATCCAAATGATAGTTAAACCTAAATATGGTATGGCTTGCTTGAAAAATAGTGATTTCTTATGAACACTTGCTTTTTCATTCTTGTGGACCTTGTGTCTACACTTGGGCTCTAATCAGAACTTTATAAAGTAAAATATTATATGGCGTCTGTAACAATTCGCATTTTCAGATTAATTACTATTCCCGGGAAATTTACTATTCACTTTTACTATTCATGTCACTATTCATTTTTACTATTCATTTTTCCCGAAAGTTGATTTTTATTTCATATTCTCGAGTGATAAATCATTTCCATGGCAAATTAAATGTTTGACATTCGTTAGATCATTTTCGTGAAAGTTATTAAGGAATTACACGGAATTATACGTTTTAGGGTAAAACGTCATTCAAAAATTCTACGCACAACGAAACTCGACCGCGTTAAGTGACCCCGCATCAAAAAAATGTTTAGTACTCTCATGATTAATTATAGAATTAATCATGACTGAGAAAAATATGACCAAAATAAGCCTCGGCCATGAAAAACTGGAATTTTCAGTTTTTAAGCGTTTTTACTCAGCCGTAACCCTAGCCTATACCTGCACCGCGTTTCTAAGACGATTTGAGTTTTCAACTTATTAGAAAAAGTCAACATATTTTTCCCTCCTCCTTTGACCAAAAATCATTCCTTGATTTTATAAGTCATTCATTGATTTTTAGGCTTGCGGTTTTAGGTCTAAAAGACATTTAACACCAACCGACACTAGACTGAGCCCAGCCTAGACATTATAAGTCATTTTTAGTCATTATTATCCTATTAGAAAAGTTACATTTTACTTTTCTCAATTTTACGCAACTTTCGTACGTTTTACGTATTACGCGTTTTAGACCCGTGTTTCCAGTTTTTGCAGGGTTTTCCCACCCAAATGGAACCTACCACTCATTTTATATTTTATTATGGAGTGTCATGACATGTTTAACAATACTTTTAAGTTTCATATTTTTACGATAACCGGTTTTACGTTTTGAGGCTTAATCATTTACGGTTAGCAATTTACGGGGTCAAAACTAGTCACATAAGTAGGATAATATCATCAAAAGTCCACACCTTGTTCTCCAAGTTCATGAACCGACCTAGGGGGGGGGGAATTCAGCCCATAGGTGGCTTGATCTCATGCTAGGAGGCTTAGATTGCATGCATGTGTACAACTTGGTCTCCAAGGTTGGACTAGTCAACTAAACTAACCTCCTTAAGACCCTATAAAAGCCCCCCTCCCCCCTTTGTTTGCCGTCCATCAACACACACCAAACCACACCACACTTAGCTTAATTACTTCTAATTTCTAGCAAGGTTCAAGTACTTCTTCAAGATAGAAACCCTAGTTTCTTTTAGGTAACCAAAACACTTCCATAACCTCATAGACTTTGGTGATTCTCTTGAGTTTAGATCCACTCAAGTCACCTAAACCTTCATCACAAATCATTCAAGAATACAAGAGTAGAAGGGTTACTAAAGTGGAGGAAAGCTTATTCAATCAAAGTCCTAGTTCTTGTCCTAGTTTCCCTTTTTCATTAAGGCCAAAAGTTGTAAGCAAACCCTAACATACTTTCTTTCTTAATTATCATTTTCATGCTCTTTGTGTTCCTTTTATGCTATATATGTTCTTGTTAGTGTGTTCATGATGTTTAAAAATGGATAAAACAAGTATTGATATACATATGTTAACTTATGACAAGTAAACAAGCAAACTAGTGATTTTTATGGAGAACCACGACTAAAATAGTATAACTTTGATATTTGACACTTACTTACTGTTAAAAAGGACTTAACAAGGAAAACATAGCAATTTGAATCACCCAAAACGAGTACCCGAGTCAAAAGTTATGGCCATAAGAAGTTAGCGAAACCAAAACGGCAAAACTGCCCATACCTACTGTTTTTGCATTCTGCCATTTTGAAAGTCCCCCTTCTGGTCCGATTCATCAAAAAGTTAAAACACGAAAGTTGTCCGGAACGACGTTTTCGTTCAGGAGTAAAGAAGCTCGAGCCCTGAAAACGCTTTCCGAGTGATAATTTTCTTCAAATTCTTAACAGCCCATTTTAGACCAAAGTCACTATATTATAGTTATGATTTACTAAGACCAAGAGGTCTAATGACCTAAAGCCAAGACCACAACCATGGCTAAAGCCAAGGTTGAGTCTCAAGATCATGGAAAAATGACCAAGGTCACGGCGAAGCCATGACTAAATGACCATATAAACTTACTTAGGCGAAAACATGAAACAAGGAGTTGGCGATAACTTGAACATACAATTTGGATCTACTCCACCTAAAGAACCATGAGATACAGGTTATAATAAACTTACCCTAATAACAATCTTCATGTACAAATAGACTTTCCTAAGTTTATTCAAATATTGGACATGTAACTTTTCGGATCAAAACTTATACATTTGTTATCAAATACTACAATAGTAGGGAGCCTCATATGAGGAGTTGATTGGGTCTAAACCGTCAGATATTATTGACCAAGGTCAATAAGTCAAAGACAGCCTCGTCCCAATACTCCGGTGACAGTATAGTGTTTTACCGGGTCGTTAAAGTCCCAGCGAGATCGAAATGGTGTTTTTGGAAATCGTTTATGAGAAAGTGGCACTGAGGACAATAGCCAGATGATGTGGGATTGATATTGCTACTGTTATGATGGTATTTGTACACAGATATAATATTCACAAAAATCAGGTAACAGATATATGCACGTATTCACAATTCAGATTTACGCAATCGGACTGAAAAAGTGGGATTTTGGTATTTATCAAACTACAGGGGGTGCTTTTGACACTTTTTAAAACTTAAAATTAAAAATGAAAAATGAAATTATGAAAATGATTAAAATACTATTTAAATATTATTTAATTAATTTAACTATTTAAAAATCTAATTTAAATTAACTAATAATTATAACTATGACAAATTAAACTAAAAATTTGCAAAAATAATTTCTAAACTTAAATTAGAACTTGAAGAAAGTATAAAAAATAAAAATAAATATTTTTGTCTTTTTATGGGTTTTTTTATAAATTAAAAATATTTAACTTAATTAAACTAATTAAACTACTTTTAATTAATATTAATACTAAATTAACTTAGAAAATTACAAGAAAATTTATAAAATTACTTAACCATCACTGGAATCCTACAAAATTATAAAAACTCTAAAAATTATGTTTTAAGATTAAACAACTAATTATTTACCTTTTAATTAACTTAAGTCTAATTTAAATAATTAAAATGAGAAAAATGGAAAATGTACAGTAGAATTTAAAAATATATTTTCTAAAAGTCTATTGTACTATATTAGAGCTAGGAAAAATATAAAAACTAAGTTTTACCTTATAAAAACTAAATATGATATTTATTACTTAATATAAATTAATAATAAAGAAAACTAAAATTAAATCTAATAAATACTAAATGGTAATATAAAAATCTGAAAATTTTACCAAAATTACTTTACTATATAAGGTAATTAATAAAAATATAAAAATACTAATTACTTAATTAAAATCTAAAAATGAAAATTAAAATTAAATTGAATTAAATAGAAACTATCACTTATTTTAAACTTGACTTTTTTGGATTTTTCTTTTACAAACTTGATTAATACCTAAAAACAACTACTTTTAATGAAAACAACTTTTTTGTAAATGAAAAATAAGCACTTTGCACTCCCTTTGCTTATTCAGTTGACTTTTGTTGACTGTTTGGGCAAATGAGCTCAAATGAGCTTGTGTGGGTCCCACAATGATGAAAACAGATGCAAATAAGTTACTTACACTAAAATAAGCTAGAAACAATGAGCAACTATCACTAATAAGCTGAAAAGATGGAAATAAGCACTTGTATTTTGAAACTGACCTCAGAATGGGGACAAACTTGAGGGCTTATTCCAGGTGGGGTCCACTTATCCCTAGGTCAAAGCAAGGGTCAAACTAGAAACCCTGGTAGGAGGGGGGATGGGAAAACCTAAATCCTAGGTGTGGGGACCATTATGGTGGCCACAAACCACCACCAAAGTGGTGGTGGTGGCTGTGGTATCTGCTGCACAGAGGAGCAGTCTGCCCTGCAGCCCTCTTTTGAGGGTTGTGGGGCCCACAGATAAAATCACAAAAATCAAGGGACAAAGGGATCTTAAAGCTGAGGTGGGAGACAAACAATTCTGGAAATATTAAGGTCTAACTCCTCTTAGAAAAATCAAAACAAATCCTCCTATTTTGGTAAAAATCTGAGCATGTGACAATTTGACTTTTTGAAATACACTCTAGTTTGACTTAAATGAGATTCTACCAGACCTAAATGATTAGTTAAGCAACACTAAGCTATAAATGAACTATATTAGGCTAGAATACCTACTTATGAATGGAAATGGTGGAAATACAAAACCTAAGACCTAACAGTTAACTAGTGAGAGTGAATCAAGGAGAGTTTTGACTTTCTGACAAAGTGGTGTTGGATTTTATGGCTTCTAAGACTTGAGTGAACCTAATGAAGCATATACCAACCAAATTCAACACCTAGGGACTAATGCACAGTGGTGAAAACCACTGTGCCAAACACTCCTCTATTGTTTGACTGTTTTCATATTACAAAGCAACCTTTGATTTTAACACTAATTCTATTGATTTTAGTATCAAAACAGTTCATCTAATCACTAATTAAGCTATTTAAGCTAATGAAACCACTGATAACAACAAAAACCTAGGGGTACAAATTGTGCTATTTGAGACAGTTAGAATAAAAACCAGAATGTCAAAAGATTTCAATGAACAAATACCACTTGTTAAGCTACAACTAGGCTAAGAAACACTGAATAAGCATAAGAAAAACATAGATAAGCAGTTATAAGCCATGAACAGTGAAATGGAAAAAGTTTAGAAATTTCTTACAAATAGTGTTTGAGTGAGAAACAAATCACTAATGGATCAAACCATAACCTAATGCCTCCCACAAGGCAACTAAACCAGACAAGTCCAAATCAACCTTTGCATCCTGCTTCTTTCTTCTTCCCTTCAGATTCTTTATTTTCTTTCTATTTATTTTGCATGTTCTTGAATTTTGAGTAAAGCTGAATTAAATGACTTTTAAACTTTTATATGATGATAAGCAACCTTAATTAAGCTTAAATTACCATGAACTAACAATTCTTCACAACTTTGAGTTTGAAATTAGATTTTCATGAAAAATAACAAAAACTGAGTTTGCACTAATAACTTGAAATTAAATTGAAATTAACTAGATATTACATTTAAAAGATTGATTACAGAGCTTTTTAACTAAGGATTACATATGGAAATTGAGATTACATTAATACGACCTAAAACTAAACTAAGCTACTCTAACTACCTCTCTCCTCTGCTTCTCTTGCTCTTTATAGCATCCCATAGAGTTTGTGGGTCCCACAGGTCATATCCCACCAGTCAAATAGCTATTTGGATGAGTCTTGCTCTCTTTGTAATTTTGGTGGGAAAAGCTTTTTATGCCAATTGGGACTGAGGAAGCAGACCCTGGGGGGGGGGGGGGGGGAGGTGAGATGTGATTGGATGTTGGGAAGTGTGAGGGGAGAGGATAAGGGTGGTGGTGCAGAGTGCAAGTGGTGCAAGAGGGAATACCAGGTGGTGGTATTCTGGTTTTGGAGGTGGGAGGGAAAATGAAGGTGAAGGTGGTTTTGACCGGGGTCAAACCTGGGTATATTAATAAACGTGGTGGGCTTTTGTGGGTGATGGGCCAAGGTGTTTGTTGGATCAGGATTTGGTGATATAAGGGGTGGGCTGTTTGGATTGGCTTTGGCTTTATATTAAGGGTCCGTATGTTTATTAGTATAGGAAACCACAAGGACCAATTGTGTAATTATTGAAACTTTGAGGGACCTGAATTGCACTTTCTCCAAAGCTATCACAAGGACCATAGATGCCAACTTCATTAAACCAATGACTATTTATGAATTTTTCCATTTTATAACACCCGAGGACCAAAATTGAAAAGTTTCCAAACTTGAGGGACCGATATTGTCAATTGTTAAAAATTGTATTTCAAGGACTTATTTTGACACTTTAAAATTTTCAAGGACCCTAGTTGACTTTTCTTTCAAAAATTCCCACCAGGGACTAATCTTGTCATTTTCTGAAACTCCAGGGACCTTTTATGCCAATTTTGGATTTTGAGGGGTAAAAATTGCCAGTTTGTGTAAACTTTCATCCAGGGATTATTTGTGAACATGTTTGACTTCCCATGGACTAAAGTTGACTTTTTATTAATTTCAAACCTTCAGGGACTAGTTTTGCCAATTTATGAAACTTGAAGGACTGAAACTGCCAATTATGCAAACTTTGTGCGTTTTTCATCTGTTTTTGATATTTTTGCATTTGAAACATGTAAAACACTTTCCTGGGATATTTTCACTATTTTGATTCATTATTGAGTGTTTTTGGATGTTTGGCAGCTCAGAAATGGTAAAAATGATGAGTATTTACACACTCATCAATCCCCCACACTAAAACATTGCTAGTCCCTAGCAATCTTTTGAGAAAAACTTGATGGATTTGAGAATCTCTTTACCAAAAGCCATCACTTCTGGAGTAGCCAGGTGTAAGAACTGTGGCACACCTGATAACCGTGTGATTTTGAGCAAACCACCAGCTGTCAACGGATTTGATTTGTCTTTACCAAAAGCCGTTTGCTTCTGGACTAGCCAGCATCTTGATGGACTAAGTCAACATCTTGGTGAGCTGATTACCAATTATGGATTTTCCACTGCCTTTACCACAAGCCATAATCTTGCGGGCTAGCCAACTCATTTGCTTATGAGGATACGGGGGAGCTGAGGAACCATACAATTTTTGGCAAATTGCCAGCCATCAACGGGTTTGAGATGTCTTTACCAAGAGCCGTTTGCTCCTGGACTAGCCAATCCATTTGTCATTTAGACTTTGGCAGACTGATTACCACAAAAAATTTTGAACTTTAGTGAAAAATCTTTGAAAAATTTTGGTAAAAAACGGGGGTATAAGATAGTAAAATGTAATAAAATTCGCTAGAATAGCGAATACCCCCCCACACTTAGCAAGAATATTGTCCTCAATATTCAAAGTCCCGGTTATTATGCCGACATTTTGAATGTAAAAGGGGAACATTACAAGCTAAATGTGGAAACACAATTTTGTTTTTCACTTTTGTAACCACAGCATGGGGGACTCCCCCACACTTAGGGTGAAAACCCTATAAGCATGCTACTGTTTTTGTTTACCGAGTCGCTAGCTTGACTTGACCGCGCATTCATTTGTCCTTGGGGAAGCATGATGTGGAAGAAATAATCTCCATCGGACTTTCATTCAAGATGTTCGGATAAACATTTGAAGCACGTGAAAGTTCCACACCGATGAGACATAATCCCAGCTCAAGATAATGATACATGAAAATGCCGGGATCAAATATAGTGTCCTCACTCCCGAAGGAGTGAAGAACAGGAGAAGTCACCCTGTAGGTGAAGAAAAGGAAGAAAACCATGATGAAAATCATGATAAGATCTTCTTCCTCGAAGGCAGGCTCATTAGCCTGATTTTGGATTTCAAAGGTTAAGCTCGAAAACATCCCGGGAGGGTGGGTGGGATTTTGCAAATTCTCATGATTGAGTGCATCTCCCCCCGGGTCATCATACTCCGGAGGAGTCATGATATGAGTGAGTTCACAGGAGAACTCATCAAATGTGAATGAATCATATTCTGGATTGATGTGCGTGAGTTCACAGGAGAACTCATCGAAGGTAAATGATTCATAATCAGGGAGAGAATTATGAGAATGAGAAGTGGTACTGCCACTAATCTTCTCTCCCATAGGATCAAAAGTAAAGGCTTCAAATTCCGGTATAGGGTCATCGGAGAGAATGTCACTATCCTTATTGGGGATAGGAGATGAAATAGGTTTCTCTTTGAAAGCCTCGATTTTAGAAATGATGAGATTGACTTTCGCTAATGTTGCACGAAGTGCTTCATCTTTGATTTCATTGTCAATCTCATCATTCTCTTCTTCTAAGCTAACTAGCTCAGAAGGCAATCCTTCCATATGACTGATGTCTCCAGAAGATAAAGAATTTTCATCAGCATGTGAAGTATTAAGCTCGATGTTGGGATTAGAGTTTAAAAGATTTTCAGTTTCTCCCATATCGGCTTCAAAATCAAGGAGACCATCATCATTTCCCAAAGGAAGTGGATTGATGTGAGTAAGTTCGTTTGTGAACTCCTCAATAAGAGGGTCAACATCCGAATGAGGCAATGGTGCCTCCTCATACTCAACTTCTCCATAAGATGTACAATCATCATTAAAATCGGAGATAGTCTCAAAATGATCTTTTGGATTTTCAGGGTGAGAAGGTAGATCACACACATGATCCAAAGTTCCCTGTGACTCTCTTGGGATTGGGACAAGGATCTCAGCACTAGACTTTATTAATTCGTCCGATTCCTTATTAGGAACAGTGCTAAGATGCTCATCCCCCATGATTAGAGAGTGAGTGTGAACTTCGGGTGTGATAACAGCAGACTGAGGGAGTTGAGAAGGACTAGCAGTCATGGTTTCTACAAGTTCCATGATTTCTACTGCTAGTGATTCAATCATAATCTTTTCTCCCTGTATTTCTACTGAAGCAGTTTCAAGAGGTTTCTCAGATACCTTTGGGATTGGAATAAGGTCATCAATTTCCTCAAGAGGATTGCTTTTGACTTCCTTGTCCCCCATTGGCAATATATCTGAAGTTTTCTTAGGTTTTACCTCTTGAAATGGCTCATCCTCACCACTTTCATCCTCAAAATAAAATGAGTTAACAGGAGGCTTTTGTTTTCTAAGAATCAAATCCTTAAGACAGTTTATACTATCTTGAATGGTCTTGTTGAATTGAGTTTGATTCATAATAAATTCAGCTCTAGCTAACTCGTCTTGAGGCGGTGGTTGAGGGTTTGTGTATTGTGAGGGCTGGTTAAAACCAAATTCATGATTGTTACAAGGAACCTGTTCATAGACAAACTGATCCCTAATATGACAATCAGAGCTGTAGTGAGGGCCACCACAATACTCACAACAGTAAAACTGTTGAGCCTGACTTGGTGTATTTTGATACGAAGCATTATTGAGATTTGGATAATATGATTCTTGCTCGTATGAATGTGATGGGTTGTTTGAAAAATTTGAGGAGTTGTTGAATGAGTTTTGATTAGGATCATAAGCAAATGAATTACTCGACCCACAAAACAAACAACTCCCGTTTCGAATATCGTTACCACATTGTACACATGTACACCAACGACATGGAAAACCGAAAAGTGGCTCACCACAACCGACACAAGGAACAAAATCCGGAGGTGGAACAAGTGGTGTGCTCTGAGAGCTAGCAATATCCACCACTTCCGTTATGGTCTCGGGTTTTTGAATGTGAAGATTAGGTAAGCCGTTATTTTCAGTCACAGCTCTAAGCTCTTGATTTTTGTGTATAACCGTATATCGTGAAAGGTTGGGAGCAATTGTGAGCTTAGATTTTTGGAAAACCGAAGGTTGGACGTATTTAGCACTTTCATATTCAGAGGAAAGTACAGGGTCCTTTGTCACCCCGGTTTCTTGTTCCATTTCCCTTATTGGAGAGGGAATAGGAATCGAAGGTTCATCATAATCAACACGACATCTCGATATCTTTGACAAGGCCATAAGTTTTTCAATGTTGCTCTCATAGGCCCTTTGTTCAAAGAAATCGTCATCGAGAGATGCCATTAATTATGGGACAAGTGAAAGAAGTTAGAATCAAAAGGATAGAGGGTAAAGAGATGAAGAATCAAAGAGGTGAGAGGGTAAAGGTGAATATTTTTGGTATTTTCGAGAAACATGTTTAGTGCACATGCACCAAAAATAAATTTTCAAAACAAAATCGAGGCAAAACCACAGTGAACTTAAACCAATTATCACAAGTGAATGACTTCTTTGAAAAAGGTACACCACTCACAGGGATATAAAGGCAAGTTTTAATCTTAAGTTTGGGAACTTATTATGGGTTTATTAATTAATTTGAAAAACTGCTTTAGGCTTATGGGTGTGTGTGCAGAAAACTTGGAAATATTTTTTGAACTGATTCGTTAACCGAAATCGTCCCTTTAAGGTTACTCGCAGGCTGGCGGGAGGAAGTAAATAGGTTTCCTCTTCAGTTCGCAATTTAATGTCAGAACTTACCTTAAACCAACTGTTTCAGGTTGTAATCTTAAAGAACACGAAGTAATTTAACTTCACAGTTTGTTTTTGATTGTTTTTAATTTTTTTGGTGTTTTCAACACTTCAGGAGAAGTGTTAATGAACGGTTTTTTTTTTTTTTTTTTTTTTTTTTTTTTTTTTTTTTATTATTATTTTTTTTTTGATATGATTGAGTTTTTACAAAAACTTTTTACAAATTTGTATGAAATTTGTACAGGGAGGGTTTTGAAAAACCACTAAACTTAAAACGATTTTATAAAACACGCAACAACCTCCCTGGCAGCGGCGCCAAATTTTGATTGGGTCTAAACCGTCAGATATTATTGACCAAGGTCAATAAGTCAAAGATAGCCTCGTCCCAATACTCCGGTGATAGTATAGTGTTTTCCCGGGTCGTTAAAGTCCTAGCGAGATCGAAATGGTGTTTTTGGAAATCGTTTATGAGAAAGTGGCACTGAGGACAGTAGCCAGATGATGTGGGATTGATATTGCTACTGTTATGATGGTATTTGTACACAGATATAATATTCACAAAAATCAGGTAACAGATATATGCACGTATTCATAATTCAGATTTACGCAATCAGACTGAAAAAGTGGGATTTTGGTATTTATCAAACTACAGGGGGTGCTTTTGACACTTTTTAAAACTTAAAATTAAAAATGAAAAATGAAATTATGAAAATGATTAAAATACTATTTAAATATTATTTAATTAATTAAACTATTTAAAAATCTAATTTAAATTAACTAATAATTATAACTATTACAAATTAAACTAAAAATTTGCAAAAATAATTTCTAAACTTAAATTAGAACTTGAAGAAAGTATAAAAAATAAAAATAAATATTTTTGCCTTTTTATGGGTTTTTTATAAATTAAAAACTATTTAACTTAATTAAACTAATTAAACTACTTTTAATTAATATTAATACTAAATTAACTTAGAAAATTACAAGAAAATTTATAAAATTACTTAACCATCACTGGAATCCTACAAAATTATAAAAAATCTAAAAATTATGTTTTAAGATTAAACAACTAATTATTTACCTTTTAATTAACTTACGTCTAATTTAAACAATTAAAATGAGAAAAATGGAAAATGAACAGTATAATTTAAAAATATATTTTCTAAAAGTCTATTGTACTATATTAGAGCTAGGAAAAATATAAAAACTAAGTTTTACCTTATAAAAACTAAATATGATATTTATTACTTAATATAAATTAATAATAAAGAAAACTAAAATTAAATCTAATAAATACTAAATGGTAATATGAAAATCTGAAAATTTTACCAAAATTACTTTACTATATAAGGTAATTAATAAAAATATAAAAATACTAATTACTTAATTAAAATCTAAAAATGAAAATTAAAATTAAATTGAATTAAATAGAAACTATCACTTATTTTAAACTTGACTTTTTTGGATTTTTCTTTTACAAACTTGATTAATACCTAAAAACAACTACTTTTAATGAAAACAACTTTTTTGTAAATGAAAAATAAGCACTTTGCACCCCCTTTGCTTATTCAGTTGACTTTTGTTGACTGTTTGGGCAAATGAGCTTGTGTGGGTCCCACAATGATGAAAACAGTTGCAAATAAGTTACTTACACTAAAATAAGCTAGAAACAATGAGCAACTACGACTAATAAGCTGAAAAGATGGAAATAAGCACTTATATTTTGAAACTGACCTCAGAATGGGGACAAACTTGAGGGCTTATTCCAGGTGGGGTCCACTTATCCCTAGGTCAAAGCAAGGGTCAAACTAGAAACCCTGGTAGGAGGGGGGATGGGAAAACCTAAATCCTAGGTGTGGGGACCACTATGGTGGCCACAAACCACCACCAAAGTGGTGGTGGTGGCTGTGGTATCTGCTGCACAGAGGAGCAGTCTGCCCTGCCGCCCTCTTTTGAGGGTTATGGGGCCCACAGATAAAATCACAAAAATCAAGGGACAAAGGGATCTTAAAGCTGAGGTGGGAGACAAACAATTCTGAAAATATTAAGGTCTAACTCCTCTTAGAAAAATCAAAACAAATCCTCCTATTTTGGTAAAAATCTGAGCATGTGACAATTTGACTTTTTGAAATACACTCTAGTTTGACTTAAATGAGATTCTACCAGACCTAAATGATTAGTTAAGCAACACTAAGCTATAAATGAACTATATTAGGCTAGAATACCTACTTATGAATGGAAATGGTGGAAATACAAAACCTAAGACCTAACAGTTAACTAGTGAGAGTGAATCAAGGAGAGTTTTGACTTTCTGACAAAGTGGTGTTGGATTTTATGGCTTCTAAGACTTGAGTGAACCTAATGAAGCATATACCAACCAAATTCAACACCTAGGGACTAATGCACAGTGGTGAAAACCACTGTGCCAAACACTCCTCTATTGTTTGACTATTTTCATATTACAAAGCAACCTTTGATTTTAACACTAATTCTATTGATTTTAGTATCAAAACAGTTCATCTAATCACTAATTAAGCTATTTAAGCTAATGAAACCACTGATAACAACAAAAACCTAGGGGTACAAATTGTGCTATTTGAGACAGTTAGAATAAAAACCAGAATGTCAAAAGATTTCAATGAACAAATACCACTTGTTAAGCTACAACTAGGCTAAGAAACACTGAATAAGCATAAGAAAAACATAGATAAGCAGTTATAAGCCATGAACAGTGAAATGGCAAAAGTTTAGAAATTTCTTACAAATAGTGTTTGAGTGAGAAACAAATCACCAATGGATCAAACCATAACCTAATGCCTCCCACAAGGCAACTAAACCAGACAAGTCCAAATCAACCTTTGTATCATGCTTCTTTCTTCTTCCCTTCAGATTCTTTATTTTCTTTCTATTTATTTTGCATTTTCTTGAATTTTGAGTAAAGCTGAATTAAACGACTTTTAAACTTTTATATGATGATAAGCAACCTTAATTAAGCTTAAATTACCATGAACTAACAATTCTTCACAACTTTGAGTTTGAAATTAGATTTTCATGAAAAATAACAAAAACTGAGTTTGCACTAATAACTTGAAATTAAACTGAAATTACCTAGATATTACATTTAAAAGATTGATTACAGAGCTTTTTAACTAAGGATTACATATGGAAATTGAGATTACATTAATACGACCTAAAACTAAACTAAGCTACTCTAACTACCTCTCTCCTCTGCTTCTCTTGCTCTTTATAGCATCCCATAGAGTTTGTGGGTCCCACAGGTCATATCCCACCAGTCAAATAGCTATTTGGATGAGTCTTGCTCTCTTTGTAATTTTGGCGGGAAAAGCTTTTTATGCCAATTGGGACTGAGGAAGCAGACCCTAAGGGGGGGGGGGGGGGTGAGATGTGATTGGATGTTGGGATGTGTGAGGGGAGAGGATAAGGGTGGTGGTGCAGAGTGCAAGTGGTGCAAGAGGGAATACCAGGTGGTGGTATTCTGGTTTTGGAGGTGGGAGGGAAAATGAAGGTGAAGGTGGTTTTGACCGGGGTCAAACCTGGGTATATTAATAAACGTGGTGGGCTTTTGTGGGTGATGGGCCAAGGTGTTTGTTGGATCAGGCTTTGGTGATATAAGGGGTGGGCTGTTTGGATTGGCTTTGGCTTTATATTAAGGGTCCGTATGTTTATTAGTATAGGAAACCACAAGGACCAATTGTGTAATTACTGAAACTTTGAGGGACCTGAATTGCACTTTCTCCAAAGCTATCACAAGGACCATAGATGCCAACTTCATTAAACCAAAGACTATTTATGAATTTTTCCATTTTATAACACCCGAGGACCAAAATTGAAAAGTTTCCAAACTTGAGGGACCGATATTGTCAATTGTTGAAAATTGTATTTCAAGGACTTATTTTGACACTTTAAAATTTTCAAGGACCCTAGTTGACTTTTCTTTCAAAAATTCCCACCAGGGACTAATCTTGTCATTTTCTGAAACTCCAAGGACCTTTTATGCCAATTTTGGATTTTGAGGGGTAAAAATTGCCAGTTTGTGTAAACTTTTATCCAGGGATTATTTGTGAAAATGTTTGACTTCCCATGGACTAAAGTTGACTTTTTATTAATTTCAAACCTTCAGGGACTAGTTTTGCCAATTTATGAAACTTGAAGGACTGAAACTGCCAATTATGCAAACTTTGTGCGTTTTTCATCTGTTTTTGATATTTTTGCATTTGAAACATGTAAAACACTTTCCTGGGATATTTTCACTATTTTGATTCATTATTGAGTGTTTTTGGATGTTTTGGCAGCTCAGAAATGGTAAAAATGATGAGTATTTACACACTCATCAGGAGTTCATTAAGTAAGCCGTCGAGATGAGTTGTGGATTTACGAATTAAAGTGTCCTGGCTCCTCGAATGTTTACTCCATGACTTCTGAATTATGTCGGCCCGAACGGTAGTAAGAGATATACAACTTATACATGTTTCATAAACCATTTATATTCAAGACTTACGCTATATACTAAGTACTACATCATGAACATTATGCAAGACATATATAGGCAATTCTTCGTATTCTTAGACGTTACTCCAAACCTAAGTCGCAACGTTCTATTATAGGTTGCTCTTAGAGACTTTCACGATTCGACTACCACTTTGATTTCACATCACTTAAGCTTAAGGTGAGTCATAGCCCCTACTTTTTCATACTTGTTTTAACTCTTTGGGGGGGATACATGCACAACTACTTGCTTACTTGTACAAATACTCAAAACATTTATACTTGATTGTTTTATACTTGATTGTCTTATACTTGATTGTCTTATACTTGATCGCATTATACTTGATGTCATATATACATGATTGCATTATACTTGATTGTGAGACTTCCAGTGGCTCCAGATTAAGTTGTTGGATGACCATTGAGGCTATTGATACATCCTAACATTTGCGAATGTTGGATACATCATAAACATGAGGTCTTCGAAGATGAAGTGTAGACTCACGACTAATTGCTAAATTGTTTTGATGAACTTATACATGTCTTTATTATTCCATATATATTAGCAGTGGGTTGTGAACACACAGGTTGCAAGTCTCTTATGGCGGGACTTGCAACTGAGTGGATTCTCAATGCCTTTGCTGTGTGAACATTCTTTAAGGCTTTTCAACTATTTTAAGACAAACTCTATGAACTCACCAACCATTGTGTTGACAGTTTAGCATGTTTATCTCAGGTCTATAAGGTGATAGCCGTTGCATGGAGCATAGAGTCGCTTGGCATGTTTTGAAGACTTATGCTTTTATCTTTACCATTCGATATGTTTTAAAACTCATATGTATTGTATTATGGAACTCAAGTTTGTAACTCGAAACTTATTAATCGAATGGTCACTTTTCAAAACGTCTCATTTAGAGTTCGTTTTCTATACCTTGTACTTTGTATTATGAAGTAGCACCCCTATGACACAGTCTTCCGCTGCGATATTTTGGGGGTGTTACAGATAGGTACCAGAGCCTTGGTTATAGAGAACTAGGTTGCATTTAGTGCCTAGACTATAACTGATATAAACATTAAGACTCTTTTCTTTATTTTGCCTTACACACACTTCATGCGCATATGCTTATTGCTAATTGTTTGTTTAGGAGAAACCCCAGACAATAGTCAAGTCATCAAAAATTTGGAGCTAAGTAATAATTGTTTAATTAACTTAATCTTGTGACAGTTCTTGTTTGATAAGACATAAGATTAAGTTAAATAAAGGTTATTAGTTTCCTGTAGAGATTTGATGATTTGCCTTATACTTACTTTATATGATTCTAATACCTAGAAGTAGTTCATATGTCCTAGTACGACACTCAAACCTTTCTACAAGCGCGACTAGTCCATTTCATCATATCACCTTCTCTAGATACCCACACTACGTTACCCTTTCACAACTTAAGAACGGATGATAGAAAGTCTACCCAATTATGTAGTATCAATTGTTGAGATATGTGTGCCTAGTAATATGTATACGTGTGAAAGGAAGCAATTATAATTATGGTGGCCAACATAATTATAAATGCGTCACGACTCACGTAGACATATGTGACCATGCTTACATTAATCAACGATTGACTCAAATTGACAAGATTTAAGACTAAGTAGTATAGGAATATCACCTCATATCTGACGTCGACAAAATGTCCCTCCTTGTAGATATCATGGCACCAAAGAGAGTAACTCGTAGCACTAGCCGAGGTGGTGTAACACCAAGAGGTGGAAGAACTGGTGGTCGTGGAGGTAGAGGAACTACTCACGACACTAGTAATAATAGTGGAAGAACTGGTGGACGTGGAGGTAGAGGAGATGCTCACGACACTAGTAACCCTAGTAACGATGGTGGAAATCCAGATGTCTCCACCATTATTGCCCAACAACTACAAAACCTACTTCCCACTATAGTCACACAAGTTGGCAATCACATGAACAATTCGGGAAACCACGGAAGCATAAATGACGCTACAAATGATGAAGGAATGGTAATAACAACAACAACAACAACAACCATAGGACTGGATGTACGTATAAGGAATTTACGTCATGCAAACCAATTGAGTTTCATGGTAAAGGAGGTGCATTGGCATATACACGATGGGTCGAGAAGATGGAGTCAGTGATCGATATCAGTAACTGTGCAATTCACCAGAGAGTGAAATATTCTGCATGCTTGCTATCAGAAAAGGCATTGACATGGTGGAACATGCAGATTCAAGCAAGGACTAGAGAAGCAGCTGTAGGCATGACATGGGACGACTTTAAGGGACTACTGAAGGAAGAGTACTGCCCGGTTAATGAAATGCAAAAACTAGAAGACGAGTTTTGGCATCACTCTATGGTAGGGGCTGGTCATGCAACCTACACAGATCGGTTTCATGAACTAGCTAAACTAGTTCCTCATCTGGTTACCCCTGAATCCAAAAGGATTAAGAGGTACATCTATGGCCTTGTTCCTGAGATTCGTGGGACAGTGAAAACAACCGAACCTCCCACAATTCAGAGTGCAATATTGAGAGCAGGGACCCTAACAGATGAGATGGTTAGGAATGGAACTTTGAAGAATAGTGACAAAAGGAAGGGAGCAGGTGAATCAGGCGAGCAAAAGGGTACAATGGTTGATAATAAGAGAGCAAGAGGATTTGCGGCAACAGTTTATGATCAGGGAATGTATGAAGGTCCACATCCTAAGTGTAATAAATGTGCTTATCATCATCAGAGGTCTGAGCCCTGTCGAATGTGTACTAATTGCAATCAGAAGAGCCATTTTACAAATCAGTGTAAAGCAACGGCAAGGCAAGTAACACCGGTGAATGCGGGCAATATAAGAAACAACCAAAAGACATGCCTTGAGTGCAACAGCCCAAACCACTTCCGAGATACTTGTCCTAAGTTAAATAGGGCACAGGGACAAGTGCTGGATAACCCGACCCTAGCAGTAATGCTTGAAGAAAATAACCTAAACCGTGGATACAATGTTAGTCTACCTCGGGGTCGAGCATACTATTTGGGTGCTAAAGAAGCCCGCAATGCGTAACGGGTACGTACCTTATACTACCATATTATTCTATTCTAAACCTAGCTTTATTATGCCGCTATTAAGATAAGAGACCTAGACACACTAAACTTTGGGACGAAGTTTCCTGAAGGGGTAGAGACTGTAACAATTCGCATTTTCAGATTAATTACTATTCCCGGGAAATTTACTATTCGCTTTTACTATTCATGTTACTATTCATTTTCCCGAAATTTTCCCGAAAGTTGATTTTTATTTCATATTCTCGAGTGATAAATCATTTCCATGGCAAATTAAATGTTTGACATTCGTTAGATCATTTTCGTGAAAGTTATTAAGGAATTACACGGAATTATACGTTTTAGGGTAAAACGTCATTCAAAAATTCTACGCACAACGAAACTCGACCGCGTTAAGTGACCCCGCATCAGAAAAATGTTTAGTACTCTCATGATTAATTATAGAATTAATCATGACTGAGAAAAATATGACCAAAATAAGCCTCGGCCGTGAAAAACTGGAATTTTCAGTTTTTAAGCGTTTTTACTCAGTCGTAACCCTAGCCTATACCTGCATCGCGTTTCTAAGACGATTTGAGTTTTCAACTTATTAGAAAAAGTCAACATATTTTTCCCTCCTCCTTTGACCAAAAATCATTCCTTAATTTTATAAGTCATTCCTTGATTTTTAGGCTTGCGGTTTTAGGTCTAAAAGACATTTAACACCAACCGACACTAGACTGAGCCCAGCCTAGACATTATAAGTCATTTTAAGTCATTATTATCCTATTAGAAAAGTTACATTTTACTTTTCTCAATTTTACGCAACTTTCTACGTTTTACGTATTACGCGTTTTAGACCCGTGTTTTCAGTTTTAGTAGGGTTTTACCACCCAAATGGAACCTACCACTCATTTTATATTTTATTATGGAGTGTCATGACATGTTTAACAATACTTTTAAGTTTCATATTTTTACGATAACCGGTTTTACGTTTTGAGGCTTAATCATTTACGGTTAGCAATTTACGGGGTCAAAACTAGTCACATAAGTAGGATAATATCATCAAAAGTCCACACCTTGTTCTCCAAGTTCATGAACCGAACTAGGGGGGGGGGGAATTCAGCCCATAGGTGGCTTGATCTCATGCTAGGAGGCTTAGATTGCATGCATGTGTACAACTTGGTCTCCAAGGTTGGACTAGTCAACTAAACTAACCTCTTTAAGACCCTATAAAAGCCCCCCTCCCCCCTTTGTTTGCCGTCCATCAACACACACCAAACCACACCACACTTAGCTTAATTACTTCTAATTTCTAGCAAGGTTCAAGTACTTCTTCAAGATAGAAACCCTAGTTTCTTTTAGGTAACCAAAACACTTCCATAACCTCATAGACTTTGGTGATTCTCTTGAGTTTAGATCCACTCAAGTCACCTAAACCTTCATCACAAATCATTCAAGAATACAAGAGTAGAAGGGTTACTAAAGTGGAGGAAAGCTTATTCAATCAAAGTCCTAGTTCTTGTCCTAGTTTCCCTTTTTCATTAAGGCCAAAAGTTGTAAGCAAACCCTAACATACTTTCTTTCTTAATTATCATTTTCATGCTCTTTGTGTTCCTTTTATGCTATATATGTTCTTGTTATTGTGTTCATGATGTTTAAAAATGGATAAAACAAGTATTGATATACATATGTTAACTTATGACAAGTAAATAAGCAAACTAGTGATTTTTATGGAGAACCACGACTAAAATAGTATAACTTTGATATTTGACACTTACTTAATGTTAAAGAGGACTTAACAAGGAAAACATAGCAATTTGAATCACCCAAAACGAGTACCCGAGTCAAAAGTTATGGCCATAAGAAGTTAGAGAAACCAAAACGGCAAAACTGCCCATACCTACTGTTTTTGCATTCTGCCATTTTGAAAGTCCCCCTTCTGGTCTGATTCATCAAAAAGTTAAAACACGAAAGTTGTCCGGAACGACATTTTCGTTTAGGAGCAAAGAAGCTCGAGCCCTGAAAACACTTTCCGAGTGATAATTTTCTTCAAATTCTTAACAGCCCATTTTAGACCAAAGTCACTATATTATAGTTATGATTTACTAAGACCAAGAGGTCTAATGACCTAAAGCCAAGACCACAACCATGGCTAAAGCCAAGGTTGAGTCTCAAGACCATGGAAAAATGACCAAGGTCACGGCGAAGCCATGACTAAATGACCATATAAACTTACTTAGGCGAAAACATGAAACAAGGAGTTGGCGATAACTTGAACATACAATTTGGATCTACTCCACCTAAAGAACCATGAGATACAGGTTATAATAAACTTACCCTAATAACAATCTTCATGTACAAATAGATTTTCCTAAGTTTATTCAAATATTGGACATGTAACTTTTCGGATCAAAACTTATACATTTGTTATCAAATACTACAATAGTAGGGAGCCTCATGTGAGGAGTTCATTAAGTAAGCCGTCGAGATGAGTTGTGGATTTACGAATTAAAGTGTCCTGGCTCCTCGAACGTTTACTCCATGACTTCTGAATTATGTCGGCCCGAACGGTAGTAAGAGATATACAACTTATACATGTTTCATAAACCATTTATATTCAAGACTTACGCTATATACTAAGTACTACATCATGAACATTATGCAAGACATATATAGGCAATTCTTCGTATTCTTAGACGTTACTCCAAACCTAAGTCGCAACGTTCTATTATAGGCTGCTCTTAGAGACTTTCACGATTCGACTACCACTTTGATTTCACATCACTTAAGCTTAAGGTGAGTCATAGCCCCTACTTTTTCATACTTGTTTTAACTCTTTGGGGGGGAGGGGGGATACAGGGGATACATGCACAACTACTTGCTTACTTGTACAAATACTCAAAACATTTATACTTGATTATTTTATACTTGATTGTTTTATACTTGATTGTCTTATACTTGATCGCATTATACTTGATGTCATATATACATGATTGCATTATACTTGATTGTGAGACTTCCAGTGGCTCCAGATTAAGTTGTTGGATGACCATTGAGGCTATTGATACATCCTAACATTTGCGAATGTTGGATACATCATAAACGTGAGGTCTTCGGAGATGAAGTGTAGACTCACGACTAATTGCTAAATTGTTTTGATGAACTTATACATGTCTTTATTATACCATATATATTAGCAGTGGGTTGTGAACACACAGGTTGCAAGTCTCTTATGGCAGGACTTGCAACTGAGTGGATTCTCAATGCCTTTGCTGTGTGAACATTCTTTAAGGCTTTTCAACTATTTTAAGACAAACTCTATGAACTCACCAACCATTGTGTTGACACATTAGCATGTTTATCTCAGGTCTATAAGGTGATAGCCGTTGCATGGAGCATAGAGTCGCTTGGCATGTTTTGAAGACTTATGCTTTTATCTTTACCATTCGATATGTTTTAAAACTCATATGTATTGTATTATGGAACTCAAGTTTGTAACTCGAAACTTATTAATCGAATGGTCACTTTTCAAAACGTCTCATTTAGAGTTCGTTTTCTATACCTTGTACTTTGTATTATGAAGTAGCACCCCTATGACACAGTCTTCCGCTGCGATATTTTGGGGGTGTTACAGCGTCACCATTAGGTATGACTTAATAATGTGAATTAGTTGCACCTCGGCAGTTTTCTGGATACAGTCTTCTTTTTTACAGTAGGAGGCTGGAGTTGAGGTTGATACGATAGGGGACCTTAGCACAGAATCGGAAAGAATATTAGGAAACTCGTATTGGAAAAGAAAGTGCTCATACAGAAAACACATGGACAGGTGCGTGTGTGTGTTTGTGCGTGTAGATAGAAAATTTTGAATCCTACCAACTATGATTCATGTAAATTTGGTTAACTTTTTAACTTATTTTAGGACTTAGATTCTCAAATCTTGCTTTTTTAATCTTAAAATCTACTTGCTGGAATAAAGAACCTAAAGGCCAACTTCTGTTGATTAACGGGAAAACGGAAGTTGAAGTTTGCAGAAATCTGGAAAGAGTTTGCTCACAATGAGAATAACAAAAGCAGAACCTTAAGGTGACCACTTACATTTTTGAATTTAACAAACCATTCAATTGTTTATGCGATATAGATTATGCTGATCATATAGTATAGCTATATAGAAGAGTACAAACTACATGCCTGAGCATAAATGATATCTTTTGTGCTTTCTTTTATCCGTTATTTATTGCGATTTTCATGATACATCTTGTGTTTCATCTGATTTGAATTTCTTACATTGTTGCAGGATGTGGCTTTTGTCATTGATGGATGGGCTCTTGAAATTGCAGATGTAAGGAACAAAGCTGGGTGAATATCACAGAGTGGATGAATATCAAAGAGTGGATAGGCTCTTGAAATTGCAGATGTAAGCAACAAAGCCAAATGTTGCAAGTTTCTGTTTCTATGCTAATGTTTATTATGATTAGTGTAAATCGAGTGGATGAATTTGATTATTTATTGGCTGTGTCGAGCTTCGACCATACTATTTGTGTTTTCTGAGTAATATGTTAGATTTTCGCTATTACAGACTTTCTTTTATTCTAGTTTGTAAAAACAACAGTGACGAAATTCTTTTCGTCACTTTCATCTCTGTGACGATATATTCGTCACTAACTGGATTAAACAGTGACGACTACTCTGGTCACAAATTAGTGAGTAAAGGTAGTTTTTCTTGTAGTGGAGGTTACTGACAAGGAAATTAAACATAATTTTTTTCATCCTGGTGACGATAAGGCACATGATCCAGATCAGCAAATGTTTTGGAATTTTGTGGGTCAAGATATTTGCAAAGCTATAAAAGAGTTTTCCAAACAGGAAATGCAACACTCATAGCTCTAGTTCCAAAGCTTCAAACACCAATGAGAGTATCTGATTTAATAACCATAGCATGCTGTAACGTTGTAGACAAGTGCATTAGTAAAGTGATAACGAACGGAGTTAAAAAGCATTTTGGGAAGTTGGTTAGATTGAATCACAACAGGAAAAATGGCCTAGTGACAACCTAGAACTAATCACTAATAGTGGATAATACGTCACTAACCGGTTTAGTCATGCAAAATCAAGCTCGACACTTGTCGTCACTAGGGTCCGTCACAAATTAACTATAGACGAAATTGAAAGTGACGCTATATAGTGACGACCTGAAGCAGTCACTTAGTGTATGTGACAAGTAACCCGCTTCTTTAATCAATTTCGTCACTAAACAAGTTAAAGTAACAGGGCCTTAACGTCTGTTAGTATAGTCACCATGAAAGTGGCCACTACTATTCAAGTTCAGTCATTAGCGTGCGCTTTTGAAATAGGTAATTTAATGAAATTCTGATCACCATAAATTCTTTAAACAAACTTTTCAATTATTCATATTTATATTTATTTTAACGTATAGTGTTCTCTGATAAATAAAAAAAATGCATTTTATGAATGTTCTTTATATAAATTATATTACCAATATATGTTATATTCCCAAGTATAAAGTGAATTTTTTTTAATACGCTTTTAAGGGAAAAAAAACTTTTAAATTAATAAACTAACACGGATGCACGAGTATTATGATTTTAAAATTAATACAAAGTGACTCTGGTTTAAAAGGACCAGTCGGGAAATTTTAATTGGGCCTGACTAATCAGCCTGATCAATGGGCCTGATAGATCTTTCATATTTGAAGACCCATTGATATGACATCTGAGTAACATATAGTTAATCATATATAGGCCAACTTATATAATTAACCCATTGATCAGGCCGAAAATGCATTTTATTAATATGTTTCAATGTTTCATCATAATGAGTACATATAGGTAACTACAAATAATATGACTAGAGGGAAACCGAAAATAGCCTGGAAAAAGATCTGTTCTCCAAAGAAGCAAGGAGGATTAGGTCTTAAGATTTTAATCTGTGGAATAGAGCATTGTTAGTAAAGCATATATGGAACATTATGGTTTTTTTTAGAAACACAACATTTTATAAAAATCTACAAAAGATACAATACAAGGCGTCCCACCTCAATTAAAATATACTTTATGGTACATAGTTGGTAATGATGAGCAGAAACACAAATAAGCTAATAAACCACATATAAGCTTAAACAAACATTTTTCGTCATTAACCTTTTAAAAATTTTGTGACTAAGAATGTTCGTCACTTTTTATACCGAAAAATATCGTATAAGTATAGTGACGAGATTAATGACCACTTTTGAGCTTGGTGACTAACTGTTTACGAATGACCAAATATTAGTGTCCATGTATTATATGGTCACTATTTTGCCCAAATAGTGACCAAAAAAAAGTCGGCACTAAGTTTTGGTCACTATAGGAACTTTTTCTTGTAGTGTACGTAGTTACGTACATAGGTATAGATATATTGTTTATATGTGTACATATTAATCGGGTGGGGCGGGGCGGGCGCTGCTCCCCGCCCCAAACCCGATTTAAATCTCCGTTTAATCCCCAAACCTGCAACGTAACCCGATTAACATGCCCCGCCCGCCCCAATTAGTTCGGGTTTTGGGTTTTCCCGTCGGGTACAAACATACATTAATCGAAACACCCCTTTAAACATGGCCATAAACATTTGACCCATGTTATGACATACCGTTTGACGACTCAATTACTTCTACGACCATAACATATACTTTAACACTTGACGACACACTTACAACCATTAAGACCAATGGGGGTACCACATTGACTTGAGCTCGGTATCTACCTAAGCTCTTACGAAAGGAAAAAGGTGAAGGTGATTTTATAGTAGTCTGGATTTATGTCCTTTTTCTCTAAAAACATTCTCTAAGTTAGTGTTAACTTGAGACCAATAATTGTTGTCCAAGGGTTAGCCCTCCTTGGTTCCCATAAATAGAGACGTAATTATTTGTTTCCAAACTAGTGAGTTTGAATCTGTGTGGAAACACCACCACCATTTCGTTAGCATGGCGAGGTTAGAGGTGCCAAGACCCCCACATTTCCGAGGTCCGGTAGGAGTACGTCATATATGCCAGTCCATTCCGGAGCCCCCCATACCTGAATCCAGCCAGAAGCTTGGAAACAACGAACATGCTGACCCGGTAAAAGTCCCCTAAATTAACTAGACACCTAAGCTATTAACTACTGGACAGCTGAAAATAAATAAATAAATAACAGTAATAAAAAAAATTGCTCAGACCCTAAATTAACTAGTCCCTCCCTCGAACCCGAAGTCACATCCACAAACACCAATCAAAACATCAAATGGGTTTTCACTTTTCAGTGTGTTTATCACTTCTTCTAGTAAACTTACGGTGATATTAAAAAAAATTCAAAACATAAGTATGAGTGTTACAGTGATATTAAAAAATCATAGTATCATATACATACCTTTTAACCATTAAATCGATTCTTTTTCCAATTTTTGTCATCGATTTTAATAATTTTTTGTTCCGTATCTTTATATTATTTTTTCAGATTTTTTTGATTTTTTTTTTTAATTTTGTTGGGTAGCTGTGGTTAAACCTTTGGTTAACCTGGGCAAAATACGGAAAAGTAGAGGGGAAAATTATGAAAAGTCGCACATTAGAAAAAGAAAAGTCGGGAAATAAAGTAATGCAAAAATATAAATTATTAATAGGGTCTAATATATATATATATTTTGTCTTTTTTGTAAAAGACAAAAGTGTCGAGTAAAATGTTTCATTCAGCTGAAGTCGCAAGAAAACAAATCAATTGTCGAGTAAATGCAAAGCCAACCGTTGTCCCCACTTGTCAAAAAAACAATGCATCAAATCGGTCGAGTAAAACCTATATTGATCGACTAAAAAGTATTCATAGATGACAACAGTGCAAAAAATAGACACGTGTGGCCATTTAAATGGAGTCGTGCTGACCCAATTCGGCGCGCGGTCGAGTAAGTCTGTATTTGGAATTTTTTTTCCAAAAAGCCAAAATGGTTTATATAGTGGAAAAAAAATTTCTCTTGGTCTCTTTAAGTCATTGGCTCTAATAATAATAATAATAATAATAATAATAATAATAATAATAATAATAATAATAATAATAATAATAATAATAATAATAATAATAATAATAATAATAATACCCTTGTGGTATCATCTTGATCTCGATCTCTGGTTCTCCATTCAACACCCTTTGTTGAATCACAGGTTTTTTCTATCATACGCTGGTGTCTTTTGTTGTAGGGTTTCGTTTAATTTTCACCGTTCTTCCTTCTAGGGTTTCGTTTTTGGAACCGGTCTTTGGTGCATGGGTTTACTGTATTGGTTTGATTCTTCAAAACAGTGGTGGATCCTTCGTACAGCCTTTCACATCCCCGTTAGCTTGTGGTTGCTGTTTAGGGTTTGATTATCTTAAGCATTGCTAGGGTTTTACTGGATGTTTTCTAGCGTATTATTAAGGGGTGTGCATGGTCTTTCATAAACAGTTTGTGGGGTTAGCCGGGATACAGTATTTGTTCTCTGATACTGTAAGGTTTCGAGACATTGTTTCAAGGTTTTTGCCATTGTGTTTTGTTCACAGTCCGTATATTCCTGGGGTTTTTGATTCGATTCTTCTAATCTGTTGTTGGGGTGTCGATTGCTGTTGGTGATAGTTTCTTTTGTATCTGTTCTGTTTGCTCGAGACGGTAAGGTTGCGACCACTATTCGGCTATTACTGGGGTGGGGTTTGCCTTTCTCTACAGTAGTAAAAGTTTGGTTGGTTGGCTATTTTGCTTACTGCATTAACCGGACAGCTTGCTTCTTTTGGTTTTTTTTTTAATTTATTATGGCTAGTTTTGGTGCCATTCGGATATCTTGTCCTCTGCAAGGTTGTGATGGTTGTAGTGGTGGAAATGGTAAAGGGCTTACTAAGAAATATTTCATTGACCACTTGGGCACTCGCCATTTTAAAACTCATGGTTTGAAGGATTCCCACAAAGCACACGTTGCGAGTGACTTTTCCTTATTTTCTGCATTAGACCAGGCACTTCATCAGGCAAGCATATGGCTTTGTGGTGTATGTTTTTGCACTCACACGTTTAGTAAGAATTGTAAACATGCCGATGGCGTTGTTGTCTTCGCGCCTAGTTTTGAAGATGTGGCGATCTATGGTATTCCCGTGCCTTCTAGAACAGTTTTGGATGTGGTTGTTGGTGCCGGTGTTGAGACGGTTGATACTTTTGATGAGGGTGTTACTAATGAGGCTGTCGTCGAGGGGGTTACTTCTTTGGTGCCTTCACTTGTTGTTGAGCCTACTTGTTTTGATATCAACCTTCTTGATCAGGTATTCGCGAAGAAGTTGTGCACGGTTAAATGTATTCCTCCTAGGTTGCGGCTTGGGTTTGCTAAGCTTTTTCGTAGTGCGCTTGATAATGTTCTTGCGCGTCCGGGGGATTTGTCGGTATGGGTGCAACTCCTTATCATGCCATGTTGTGTTCTGTCTACTTTTGTACCTACTAACAGGGCTCAAAGACGATCTGGTGAGAGAGAACGGTGTCAGTTTGATAGTATTTCTCGGGCTAATTCTTCGTTGGAGGGACCCGGCAGATAGGCTTGGTTTGGTGTTGGATCGTTTGGCTGGAATTGCATCATCATCTAGTTCGATGAAGAAACCTAAGGAACATGATGCAGCTAATTTGGTTCAATGCAAGCGTAAACTAGGAGATGGGCACTTTACTAATGCTATTAAGGTTCTCACGTCTTCTGGTATCGCCCCACCTACTCCGGACAGACTGCATGAGCTAGAGGCTAAACACCCCTATGCTCTACCCCCACCTCTGTTTTCTTCCCCACTTGATGGAGATGCCCTTTCTGTCCATAAAGACTTGGTACTGAACAGGATTCGAAGTTTCCCCAAAGGGACTTCGTGTGGCCGTGATGGGCTTAGAGCATAACATTTGATGGATATTTTGGGTGGGACTGCTTCCGCTATTGCTGATGACCTTTTAGGATCTATCACTGGTGTTGTCAATCTGTTTCTTAGTGGTAAGTGCCCGATTATGTTAGGGGAGTATATTGTTAGTGCCCCTTTGACTCCCCTGGTTAAGCCTGGTGGTGGTATACGTCCTATTGCTGTTGGTACTATATGGCGAAGGCTTGTTTCTAAGGTGGCTTCTTCATCTATGGGTAATGCTATGAGTTCTTACTTACAGGATTTTCAATTTGGTGTTGGTGTTCCTGGTGGATGTGAGGCTATTCTCCATGCTGTGAATAGGCTCGTTGAGTCTAAGGGTAACGAGGTTGGGCTTTCTATGCTTTTGGTGGATTTTAAGAATGCTTTTAATCTTGTTGATAGGAGTGTTCTTCTTCAGGAAGCTAGGGCGCGGTGCCCATCTATTGCTCCTTGGGTTGAGTTTTGTTATGCCCGACCAGCTAGGCTTTATTATGATGACTCTATCATGTGGTCTTGTTAAGGGGTCCAACAAGGGGATCTGTTAGTCCTTTGTTGTTTTCCCTAGCTTTGCACCCTTTGGTCCAGTCTATTAATCAGTCTTGTGAGCTTACCCTTCAGGCTTGGTATCTTGATGACGGTACTATTGTTGGAGACACTCTTATGGTTGCCAAGGCGCTTGACATCATCAGGACAGATGGTCCAGCTCGTGGTTTGTTTTTGAATGTTGATAAGACTGAACTTTTCTGGCCTGTGGAGGATCCTAGAAGTAGGGTGGAGGGTATTTTTCCTATAAATATCTCTCGCCCGCTCAATGGTGTCAAACTTCTTGGTGGTTCAGTTAGCTTGGATGATAGTTTTTGTCAGGATTTGGCTTTGAAAAGGGTCTCTAAAACCATCTCTTTAATGGAGGCAATTCATAAACTCAATGATCCCCAATGTGAGCTCCTTCTCCTTCGCACTTGTGCTGGTGTTGCAAAACAATCTTATGCTTTGAGGACATGTTCCCCTTTGTATTTACGTGAGGCTCAGGTTCAGTTTGATCAGACATTACGTGCCTCTTTGGAGAAGATTGTTACTGCTTCGGGGCCGAGGTTTGGTGATTGGCAGTGGCGTCTAGCCACTCTTCCAATCAAGTTGGGTGGTCTTGGTAGTTTTTCAGCAGGAGATATTATCCAGTATGCTTTTCTCACCTCTCGTACGCAAACGAGTGCTCTACAAGACAAGATATTGACAAAAACTGGCATTGTCTCCTATGGTTCTTCTTTTCAGCATGCTCTTGATACTTTCAACATAACTTGTAACATGGACGCTCTCTCTATCACCAATTGTGCTTCTGCCCCCCAAATGATGAAAACCTTGGCAAAGTGTTATTTTGGTGTCATTAAGAAAGACCTTATTTCTAAGTACTCTCTAAGTCCTAGACAGGTGGCTATTCTCAGTTGTATATGTGGCTCGCATGCACAGGATTTTCTTTTCGCCATCCCTATTGATGGCTTGGGACAGAGGATGAACCATCGCCAATTCCGACCTGTGTTGTGTTATAGGCTTACTATAACTATGTTCTATGAAGGTAGCCTATGTCCGAGTTGTAATGCATATCGTGTGGACAAATGGGGAGATCATGCGGTCCACTGCTCTAGTGAAGTGGGTGTGAAGTTCAGGCATAATCTAGTGCGTGATGTTCTTGTTGACATATGTTCTAAGGTTGGGATTATGGTACGTAAAGAGGCTCCTATGGGGTTCCTTTCGAAGGATGGGAAGGAGCTACGACCTGCAGATTTGTTATTATTCAATTGGTTCCAAGGTAAAGATGTTTGTCTCGATGTGACTGGGATCTCCCCCTTTGCTGGTTCTGGGGCGACTTCATGGGCCCCTGGGGTAGCCTTGCATACCGCTGTGGAGAAGAAAGAGAAGAAGTATGCGTCTAAATGTGAGGACAATTGGTACAAGTTTATTCCATTTGCTTTCTCTACTTTCGTGGAATTCGATGTGGATGCCTTGGACACACTTTCTTGTATAAAATCTATTGCTGTTAGCCACTCAAATAATGATAAGAGTGGTGTTTTTATTTTTCATAGATTAAGCTTTTGTATTTAGAAAGGAGTGGGAGCGCAACTCGTATCTAGACTCCCTTCCAACTTTCTATAAATTTTTATGTTTTTAATAAAAATTTATTTATAATAGTAAAATAATAATAATAATAATAATAATAATAATAATAATAATAATAATAATAATAATAATAATAATAATAATAATAATAATAATAATAATAATAATAATAATAATAATAATAATAATAATAATAATAATAATAATAATAATTTGATAATAAGAAAATTGTCTAGACTCCATCCAACTTTATTTAAAATTATTTATGTTCCAATAATAAAATTTGATTGTTAATAAAAAAAATAAAAATAAATAAATAAATAAATAAATAAATAACAACAACAACAACAACAACAACAACAACAATAATAACAATAATAAATTCTATACACTAGGGTTTTGCTAACCTCTTCTCAGTGGGCACAGAATAGTTTTGTTATAAAAAGAATGTCTTAATTCATTTAAGTAAAAATCATGTTAGCCTAGCTGTATTGTGTCTATATCTCGTATATAGGGATATGATCAATGAGTTGCCTATCAGTTGTGATTAGCTAGAATATAAAGGGTAATGTCAAGTTACCTAAATAGAAGATAGACAGCCATTATTTATATGTTGTATTATTGCATGTACGATCAATTCAATATAGACATTTCACATACTTACGTGGTATCAGGCCATTAAGATCCACAAAACCTAAACTCTTCCGCTGCTGCCTCCGGCCGTCGGCAATACGTCGGAGGTTCGGAGGGCTCCTTTTAAGCCGTAACCAAAATAAACCACTGATGAGGCGAAAAATGAACCACTTTTAGGGGGTCATTTAAGCCCAGAATTGAATTTATTTGATCAAATATTACCCTAAATCATTCCTTTTGTGATTTTAGGTACTTTGGGAGTGAAATCTGGAAAAGGAAGCAATTCGGACGTTTTTGGAGCATAAAAGTGAAGAAAACGCCAAAGACTTAATTTTCCATGCTGAGATCAGTACCTAACGGCGTCAAGAGGAAGACCCTGACGGCGTCAGGAGTAAAAGTGGTGAAGACCCAGTGGTAACCTGACGGCGTCACAACAAGGGCGTCAAGAGTTAAAATCATGACAGCCTGCACAAGGTGTACACATGACGGCGTCAGACCCAGATCTAGGCAGTCCAAGGAACTATTTGGCGGCGAGATGACGGCGTCAGACATTTGTTCTTGACGCTGTCACCTTCTAAACTCTATATATAGTTTTCTATTTTTCATTCATTAGAGAGGAACTTGTGTGGAGAAACCCTAGGGCCGAACTTTGTAAACCCTAGCTCGTATTTTACAGCTTTTTCAAGGGTTTTCAACCCTTGAATCCTTTCATGTGCTATTAAGATAAGTCTTCTCTTAATTCAATCAATATGTCTATGTGTTGGTTGCCTATATCTTGTACTTGTCTTGATTTTAACATGCTAGGCTAGATCTATCTTGTGTTTGCTTGGATCTAATGAAACCTATATGTTAATTATGTGTTGATTACTTGTTTATGGTTGTATTGGATGAATGATTTCAATGTTAGGCTTAAGAAAACTGGAAGATCTCCATTGTGTAACATGCTTAAACGTCTTGAGAGGTAAAGCCTGGTGCAATCCCTACGCATCAAGTTTTTGGCGCCGCAGCCCGGGGAATAGTTATTGTCTAGGTTATAATCTCTTTTTATTAGGTCTACTTGCTAAATTCCTTTCTAGTAAGATTTTATTTTTATTTTTTAGGATCTCTTTAGTCTATCTTAATTCTTCATGTTTTTGTTCCTAACTCTTCACCACCCGACATCATGGACGATGGGAACATCTTTGAACCCATCATCCCACAACAACAAAACCCACCACTAGAACCTCTTAGGCCCCGAACCTTGGGAGAGTATTCCCGACCTAGCCACCAAGGCTATCGAAACACCATTGAGCTCACCGGAGCCAATGTGACCCCCTTGCGATCCGACACCATCCGGTTGGTGCAAAGCGGATGTGCATTCCATGGACTTCGTTCCGAAGATCCAAATCAACATCTCAAGGACTTCCTTAAAATCGTAGATTCCATAGACCTAGATGTTGCAACTAGAGAGACAACCCGATTACGCCTATTCCAATTCTCTCTACGTTATCAAGCTAGTCAATGGCTTGAACGTTTACCCGTGGGATCCATCACCACATGGGATGATCTCACCACTCGTTTCCTTGCTCAATTTTTCCCTCCGGGGAGAACTACCAAGCTTAGAAATGACATCTTGATGTTCCAACAACGTCAAGGTGAAACTCTTTATGAAGCATGGACTCGATTCAAGGACTTACTCCAAAAAGTCCCTCATCATGGCATAGATCTTTGGCTCCAAGTCCAAATCTTCTATGACCATATCGATCTCTCCACAAGGCGAGCCATTGACCAATCGGCCAGTGGTAAGCTACATGATCTAAGTGCGGAACAATCATGGGAACTCATAGAAGATCTTGCTCTCTATGACAAAGAAAGTTAGAATGATCCCCGTGACTTGAACAAAACGGTCAAAGGAATATCTTTGCCTTCGAACAATTCTAGCACTCCCGACCGTAGGATCATGGAACTTGAGGACCAAGTCAAGTTTCTCATGAAATCTTATGAAGCTCCTAAGCCTTCAAGCCAAGTGAACAAAATCACTTCTTCATGCGAATTATGTAGTGGTCCCCATGACACTCGTGATTGTGTGGAACTCCCCGGAACAGCTTTTGCGGACTACGCATCCTCGCATACCGACGAAGCGGGAGATAAGTGGTACACTTTCAAACCCGAGCCAAACCCTTACGGTGATTCATACAACCCCTCTTGGAAAAATCACCCAAACCTTAGGTGGAAACAAAATCAAGCCAATTCTTCCAATCCGCCTAATTGTTACCAACCAAACGGTCCACCCTCCAACCGTACTTTCAACAACAATCCTTCTAACAACTATGGTAGTACCAACAATCTTGAAGGATTGATGTCCAAGTTTGTGGCATCTCAAGAAGCTCGCATATCTAAGTTTGAAGCCGATTTCAAACAAAAGCAAAACGAGATGACCACCAAAATTGACGCATTGTTGAAAGTTCTCAATGACCGAGAAATGGGAGCACTCCCGAGCGACACGGTCAAGAACCCGAAACTAAACGTTAATTCCATATCATTAGTTTCGTCACCCACTTCTTGTCCACAATACTACTCGGTTAAATCTATGAGCACGTGTTTCAAACAAAACCAAATTCTTCAAAAGGACCAATCGAATAAAACACCCGATATAAAATCGGTCAAAAGCATAGTTGAAACACCTCCTACGCAAGATCTTGACGATGAATTCAAGGAACTTCACCTTGAACGCCCCGTCATTGATGTCTTAGCCCGTGCTCCCTACTATAGTGCCCTCCTAGAAAAGTATGAAAAGTTTAAACTAGGTAAAAATGGGACCGCCTTCATTCAAAACAAGTTGCGTAAAAAGCTTGATGATTCGGGTATATTTGTTTTGCCTTGTAAGATAGGAAGATCCGAAGCTTTCGACACACTAGCTGATTTAGGGTCAAGCCTCAACTTGATTCCATTATCCCTTTTCACCACTCTTAAGCTAGGAAAGTTAGAAGAGACGGAGGTATTGATTGGTCTAGCGGATGGGAGTATTGCTCACCCGGTTGGAATGATTAAGGATGTAGTTGTTCACGTAGGAAAGTTAACTATCTTAGTGGATTTTCACGTCCTAGACATGGTTAGTGACACTACATGCCCATTATTGGTAGGAAGAGGATTTTTAGCAACCGCTAGCGCCATGATAGATTGTAAGGAGTCTAAGATAGCGGTAGGTGAAGGCGACACTTGGTCGGTATACGATGTTAAGAAACATAGCTATGATTGTGATGATGAACCGACACCACATTGGGTAGAGATGAATAGGAGACCATCTAGATATGGACCTTGGATAGAAAGGAACTTTATAGGACCTCAATGCCCATTATATCTAGAAAAAGATTTCATTGAAAAGACACATTCGGTGGAACAACTCATTGCTAGAGATGAAGAGCTAGATCCTTTTGAGGACCCCTTAGTCTTTAGGAAGATGATTGAGTTCTTAAGCGTAATGCCTATTAATATAGAGATGAATAAGTGGAAAAGAGAGGGAGATAAGTGTAAATGGAGGTGGCACAAGCCACCTAAAGAAGGTGATGGATCATGGCATATGAAAATGACTTTGTATGATCCGGATGGAGAAAAGTTTGAAAGGTCATACTGTACTAAGAAAACCGATAGGAAGCTAAAACCTAAGTTTGATCCCAAGGATGTCCTCAATGAGGAACTCACCCGTATCACGTAGTAACCCATAACCTTGAGTCTAGCTACAAGATTCGTAAATAAAGAAAAGCGCTTCTTGGGAGGCAACCCATGTTTTGTGTGATTTTTATTTTGTTTGATTGTTATTTGCTTCCGTATGCATGCTTTATTTTTATTGTTGGTAGATCATGTTTCAAAACTAAATAGTGGAAATACTTTATTTTGTTGTTTGGCCTAGTCTTAACTTCACCCAAAGGTATTTTTGCAAAAGATAAGTGTAAGGGGAAACCCCAAATATGTTTTTAAGAAACAAACCGATCATGATTCTCCACAATATTAAGTGAACATGTATATTCGTATTTATTAGAGTCAAATGCTTGTATCGAGTCATAATGAAGTTTTGCAGGATTTTCCAGGAAGTAGAACCAAGTTTTTCCAGAAATTTTCTGGAAACTTAACATAAGAATTTCTGCAGGTCACTTCTGACGGCGTCACGAGTTTACTCTTCACGGCTTCACGTGTAAAAATCTGGAAATTTTACCAGTTTTGTTTTTCTAACGGAGTCTTAAAGTTTTTGTTGAATTATTAGTTTTATAATCTTAAGGAAATCTGCAAACATCATTCCACAAGCATTATATCTTATTTTGTTTTCTAGGATTTATTACTATATATGTAGATTGCCGCCGATTTTATGCGAGGTTGCCTTGTCTGTTTTCTCAGGATTTACAGGTTATGTATGACAAGAAGATGATTATTTTTTCTGGAAGGGAAGCTTTGATTGTTCATTTTCTTGGAGGAAGATTTAACCTGGCCACCTTATTATCTATACCGAGCGAATCAGGGGAGTATTTGATTTCATTCTTTTTACTTATTTCATTTTTACACTCTTTACTTGAACATTGGGGACAATGTTCATCCTAAGTGTAAGGGGATGGTAAAATGATGATACCTTACAGATACACTTTCGCTTGAGTTTGTTTGTTTGATAGTAGATGTGTAATAAAACTATGAGAAATACTTGTTAGTGCAATTTTAGCGCCAAATTTAAATTTTTTTACAACATTTAGGAGTGAAACTTTAGCCATAGCAAACGTCTCATGGATAGGAGATTGTATGACTAGCACATAACCGTATCATTCAGAAAAATTTTCCACCCAAATATGTGAGGTTCGCCTTTAGATTTGATAGGAAAAGCATTTATTATTAGTGCTTATGAGTGTACCGGTAGCATTTAGATTCTAGAACTTGCGTTAGTGATGCATCCCGAGACTGCTAGTGAGACTACATTCGTGTAGTAGGATTTACTACATGATAAGAGGCATTAGGATCACCCTTGTGTTAAACCCGTATCATAATTACTTGACCATTTAAGTCATATTACTTGGCTAGTTAAGTCAATTAATTTTTCCAACACCCTTAGCGTTGTACTCATTTTTAGTACACGAAACCCCTAGTACACCCCTCTGAGCCTATCTTTTCATTTCTAACTTTAAGCATCTTACTTAAAGGAAGAATTTGTTACACCCCACTTAAATGTACACCCAAATCGCCTTAGCCTTCTGTGTATGCACTCATCTTTAGTGCATTATTGTTATTTGTTAAAACCTAAGTTAATTATCTAATTGATTACATGGTTGCTAATCATATCCTTGTACATATTGTTTTGGGACGATTGGGACTCATGGGTAAAGTACTTAATTTATGGAGTAATGGGGAAGAACATCATATTATTACCCCCATATGTACGTTAATCTTTAAAGTTCTCCAAGTGTTTTGATTTTCTTAATTCGAGTCATTAGATTAGTTTATTGTAAAGTATGTAAAGATTCAAGTGTAAGGGGAATATTCATCCCCTATGATGTATTATTTTGGATGGTAGGGTAAGAGTCTATGCAAATATATATATATATATATATATATATATATATATATATATATATATATATATATATATATATATATATATATATATATATATATATATATATATATATATATATATATATATATAGAGAGAGAGAGAGAGAGAAAAAAAAGAGAAAAAAACATACGGACTACCATCCCGTTTCATTCTATGTTTATTTTATGTTTTTGTTATTTTTCATTTATTAGCTTAAGTCGAGTCTAGTCTTGGCTTAGCAACGCCATATTGTACATGTAATTAACCAAGATTGTTAACTCGCCACCAGTAAAGACTGCCTATATCCAACAAAACCGTGTATTTCATATCCCTACACCTAACATTACAACCCTTTAAAAGACCTCTTTGATAGTTTATCCTAGGTGTTTACGCCATGTGGTGGAGGTTTGATCCTTTCCCAAGCCTATGGTAATCTATTTTGCTATGACATGTAATGAGAGATATTTTCCGTTTCCATATTGTGATATAACTTTATTACACCCGAGAGATGTGAGTATCTAAACACTATTTGTGAGGTGCTAGTATATGACCTCTGTGCTTGTCAATGGTCTTTAGTTGAACGATTATTTTTTGTAATTACTTTTATATTAGTGTTAAATGACCCTTAACTTGTAGTTTGATTAGAATAAAAGCGCATTTGCTTGAGTACAAGCAAATCTCAAGTGTAAGGGTATATGATGAGGCGAAAAATGAACCACTTTTAGGGGGTCATTTAAGCCCGGAATTGAATTTGTTTGATCAAATATTACCCTAAATCGTTCCTTTTGTGATTTTAGGTACTTTGGGAGTGAAATCTGGAAAAGGAAGCAATTTGGACGTTTTTGGAGCATAAAAGTGAAGAAAATGCCAAAGACTTAATTTTCCATGCTGAGAACAGTACCTGATGGCGTCAAGAGGAAGACCCTGACGGCGTCAGGAGTAAAAGTGGTGACGACCCAGTGCAAACCTGACGACGTCACAACAAGGGAGTCAAGAGTTAAAATCATGACGGCCTGCACAAGGTGTACACATGACGGCGTCAGACCCAGATCTAGGCAGTCCGAGGAACTATTTGGCGGCGAGATGACGGCGTCAGACATTTGTTCTTGACGCCGTCACCTTCTAAACTCTATATATAGTTTTCTATTTTTCATTCATTAGAGAGGAACTTGTGTGGAGAAACCCTAGGGCCGAACTTTGTAAACCCTAGCTCGTATTTTACAGCTTTTTCAAGGGTTTTCAACCCTTGAATCCTTTCATGTGCTATTAAGATAAGTCTTCTCTTAATTCAATCAATATGTTTATGTGTTGGTTGTCTATATCTTGTGCTTGTCTTGATTTCAACATGCTAGGCTAGATCTATCTTGTGTTTGCTTGGATCTAATGAAACCTAGATGTTAATTATGTGTTGATTACTTGTTTATGGTTGTATTGGATGAATGATTTCAATGTTAGGCTTAAGAAAACTGGCAGATCTCCATTGTGTAACATGCTTGAACGTCTTAGGAAACATGAACCGATGTGTACTAGGTTTTATTGATTGTATTTAATGCATGAGTAAATTCTAATGATCCCATGTTAGGAGCTTCTTAGCCGGCTCGACATAGGAGTGAAGTAGGCACTCATAGGATTGGGGAAGTAAGTACGCCACCCCATGAATGGTATTAAGGAATACAATTCGTCATCCACGCAACTATAACAAGTAATTAACGTGTAAAAGATATCTAGGGAGTAATGAAATCTAAGTAAACACATTTCTCCCACATATTGCTCACAACTTTAGTATAATTTAGTTTAATTTCATTTATAGTATTTTATTTTGATTGCATCTTTAGTATTGGGTTAGTTGACTAGCAACTAATTCCGCCCAAATCCTTCAAACCCCGAGATTTTTACTTGCTTTTTAAAAAATATAAAAATACAAAAAGAATCATCCTTCATCTCTAGACCTAGTCTTTAGGTTTTCTAATCCTAGCGACACTATTCCTAGCTGAACGATCAATCCCCCGGTACTTGTCATTATACTATACTACATCGATCAGGTACACTGCCTGGTGGGGGTTGTAAGCTTCTCAAGATCCCTTGAGAGGTAAAGCCTGGTGCAATCCCTACGCATCAACCACAACATCTTTTAAATATGTGATCTTTATGTTTTTCTAAGGAAAAACACGCCCTGTTTGTTCGGAAAGTTCTTTGGGGGTTGAAGTTTTAGAACCAACTTTCAATTTTTTTATGATATATTGATTTATCTAGTTTATTGTTTGTTAATTAGTTGATTGTTTGTACAGCTTGTTACTAGTCGACTAAAGTTGGCCGTTGGTTCCAGTCCCTAATGTCGACCGTTGGTACGGCTTTGTTACCAATCGACTTAGCCGACCGTTGGTACGGTTTTGTTACGAGTCGACTAAAGTTATGTTTTTATTATGTTAATGTCTTTTTTTCTATTTTTCAAGTTTACTACTCCAGTCCAAGCTTTCGCGACCGTCGGTACGGTTTTGTTACGAGTCGACTAATGAATTTCATTCCTTCTTGAGTGTTCGGTGTCCTCCCCGCTCAAACTGCGGGGGAGTGTTAGCTGTATATTAATTTAGTGTTATCCGATTGATTTTCCATTTATTGAATAATTGATATGTCTCATTTATTGTAGATATATATGCCTTTAGTATTTACCTAAAATATCATTGTATAGTAGGCATATATATTAGACATGTTGGGATTCTTGATTCGATGTGACAAAACAGATAAAAGAATGAAACAAATGGACTATAATGCAAAGCTGGAATTCTACAAAAGATGAAGATTGAAACAAGAAGGATTTGCTTGATAAAGAAGATTTTATATTTAATCCTTCGTAGTCTTTTGTAAACCGTAATATCTCTCTATATAAAGAGACATAGGGTACAAGTTAATATACGTCTTCCACAATGTAAATATCAGAAAAGTGTGTGTGTGTGTGTTCTAGGGCGTGTAAACTACAAACGCCTAGAACTAGTTAGATTTTGTTCGTATCCTCTAAGATCTGAGGTGTCTTAGATCCTTATTACATTTAGGTAACACGTTGTTATTCTGATCAAATAATAATTGGAGGTGATTGGGAAAAACCTTGTGTCAATAACTTTGATTTGTTCTTATTCCGCTGCATGTTATCATCATTGTTATTGTTTAACCCTAGTGCTTAAAATGGTCCAAGGAGTCTAACAAACTCTACAAGTGGTATCAGAGCTTGGGGAGCTCGTTACTTAGGGATTCACAAGGTTTTTAGTCGAAGAATGAAGAAGAAAATCGAATTTGGTTTCAATTTTCGTAACTTTCTGCAGGTCAGTTTTCAAACGGCGATATCTCCTTCGTTAACCGTTGGATCGGGCTGAAATTTTTACTGGAGCTTCTCTATATATCAAGGAAGATTTCCACCAGAGGAATCTTCAATCTGAGCTTTTATGTGAAAGTTCTGGTGTGTCGAAAACTGCTACAGACAAAGGTTTTGTAAATGGAATTTTAGGGTTTTCTTTATATCAACTTCTTTGATTTTGGTTTCTATTAAATAAATTCATCATAGAAGTTGGTTATACATTTTTTGGTGTTGAAAATTCATGAAAGAAAGCAGCTATGGATGTGTATGATCAATTTTTGGTGATTTTAGGGTTTTCGCGACACTTTGAAGTGTTGTCTTTATACTTGAAAAAAAAGAAAAAAAAAAGAAAAAAAGACGACTATGATTCTATTTGTAAAAGTCGTGTTATTCACTAAACCCTAAATCGCTATTCGTAGTATGTTATTCTCGTAAAGTTTCTACAGCTAGCATTATTGGAAACTACTGCTCGTTGTAAGATTCTGCTGCTCATTATATTATACTGCTGCTACGTATATTTTTACTCTGCTCCTACTTCTATGAATGTTTCTGCTGCTACGCTTGAAGGTTAGAATCATTCTGCTGCTACACGTTTGAAACTGCTGCTAGCTTTGTGATTCTGCTGCTGCATACTACTGCTACTTTCGAGACTCTACTGCTAGTTATTTGATTCTATTGCTCGAAAGATTTATTCTGCTGCTGCATTTAAAGATTGGTTTGAAGATGGTTTTACACACACAGGTTGATTCACACACAGGAAGATTTTGGTTTTTGTTCTTAAAGGTTTAAAAAGGCTCGTATTTGGTTTATTTAATTAATTGATTACGAAGAAGATTGATTATCACTTAGTTGATGTTGTAGTTGAGTTTCACAGGTTTGTGTTCTTATCATACCTTATAGCAGGAGGTAACTTGTTTGTTTTATACGGTGGTGACAACAGCTTGATGAATCTAGCAATGTGTGATTTTTCTTATGATGCTCTATGCACACGTTGGCTATCACTTAAAGGAGTTACATTGTAGTGCTCAGTGTCTTATTGAAGATGAGGATTTATCAAGGGATCGCAGTCTACTTATATATTTGGTCTTGGATATAAGTTTGGAGTCACGTGGTTAGTACAAGACATAAGACATAAATTTGGGTAATTCTACTTCTTCATCAAATTCATTATATTTGGTTTTCTTCATCAGTGATCATTACATAAGAGCCTACAGATTTGAAGAATCATGAAGATGGTTAACACATTGATTTTAGGGGAAGCATATTATGATGTGTTTAATCAATTGATCAACATGCACCACTCGAGGGGAAGTTTATATTGCTTACATTCCCTATTTGTTGATAACAAAAAGGGGAAGAAATTTTGGAGTGGCATGGCATGGATTAAGGGGAAGACAAACTTGTTTCATTCAGGGAGATGTTTACATCTCAACTTCTCTAGTGAAGCTCGTACACGACTTTGTTTTGTCGTCATCAAATAGGGGAAGATTGTTGGGATTCTAGATTTGATGTGACAAAATAAAAGAATGAAACAAGAAGGGCTAAAGATGACAAAGATAGAAAGCTACAAAGAATAAAGATATAGGAAATATTCTATTATGAAGAAACGATTTTGATAATATTCTGTATTTACTTTTATTCTTATCTCTTTGTAAACCCTAATATCTCTCTATATAAAGAGACATAGGGTATAGGTTATTATATGTCTTCCACAATGTAAATATCAGAAAGGTGTGTGTGTGTGTTCTAGGGCGTGTAAACTATAAACGCCTAGAACTAGTTAGTGTTGTTCGTATCCTCTAAGGTCTGAGGTGTCTTAGATCCCTGTTACATTTACGTAACATGTTATTATTCTGATCAAATAATAATTGGAGGTGATTGGGAAAAACCTTGTTGCAATAACTTTGATTTGTTCTTATTCCGCTGCATATATTATCATTGTTATTGTTAACCCTAGATGCTCAAAACGGTCCAAGGAGTCTAATAAAAGACTTGATGGATGCTGTTGAATTCAAGTTTGGAGGGAATGATGCTACAAAGAAGTCAAGGAAAAACATGTTGAAGCATCAGTTTGAGAACTTTACTGTTGAAAGTGGAGAGAAGATAAATGGTACTTACAACAGGCGCAATCAACTTGTTAGTCATTTAAAGCTTGTTGGCTATGTGGTTCCACAATAAGATGTAAACCTCAAGTTCCTTAGAAGTCTTGCACCTGAATGGAGTATGCACACTGTTGTTTGGAGGAATAAGCCTGACTTTGAAACTATGAAGTTGGAAAGTCTCTATAACAACTTAAGAGTGTATGAACCAGAGTTGAGTTCTTCATCTACTTCATCGTCTGGTACACAAAATCTTGCCTTTGTATCTTCAAAGTCAAAGGGGTCTAAAGAATCTCACTCTGCTGCTTATGGAGGATCTACTGCTGATGGATCTGCTGCTAGTTCAAATGACAATAATTCCACCAGTGATATTGCTTTGTGTGCATTCTTGGCTGACCTAACTACTAGTATAAGGTCACAGGCTATTAATGTACTTTGAAAAATACTTATTATACAAAACAAATCATACCAGTATTTTGCAATATTACTCTTCAGACTTGGTCCATCTAATAAATAGCTTGATAACATCCAAAGCTACCTCAGATTCATCTTCAAGTTCCATTCCATGATCCAGCATTCTGAGCATAATTTCTCTAATCAATGGATATCTCCTCTCAGCAAGCATATGAATCATGGTACCATCTTCCATCTCTAGTGCATGAACTCCTGATGACTCAAAGAATCTCCATCTTGTGATTTCCCAATTCTCTTGATCATTCCACAGAGGATCAACACTTGTTTCTTCAGTTTCCTAGATGGTAATTAAGTCTCCAAGCAAAATTAATCCCACTCCTGATGCTTCAATCTCTGCACAGTATGTCTGCACTTGTATATATAAGTCATAGAGATCTGCTCTTGTGATAAAATGCAAAACATCCCATAACATGTTGAATACTGTGATGCTTTCATCTTCTGATTCAACCACAGAGAATGAGATTATCTTGGACTTCTTTCCAGAATCTTTAGTCTTCTTATTCTCAAAGTCTACTACTCAAAAATAGTTTCTAAGTTCATCAATTGTATCTTCATGAATCATCTTCAGTCTTTTTGATAGTTGATCATCTTGAACTACTTTCTTTATTTTCAATCTTCTTTGCTCAGCCTGTTCCTTTCTAAAATCTTCTAACTTCTTCTTTCTTTCAACTTCCATGAGTACAAAGTTTTCTACTTCTTTCCTGATATCCTCTTGTACTTTATCCCACAAAGCTTTCACTTCTGGATACCTCATTTTGTGTAAATTCTTGTATCCTCTTCTTCTCAAGAAACTTATCATCAAGTTTCTTTCCTAAGCAATAGTCATTGGCTTCTTTGTAATTAGCCTACTAACTTCTGCCAAATACTCAGCATCATACTCAGCTTGTTGCTTTCTAGCAACCTCTGCATCCTCTGCAATCTTTAATTCTCTGATCTGAGCAAGAGTAAATTTCTTCTTTTTCTTCTTAATATCTTTCTGAACCTTGATCCCTTTCCCTTTATCTATGGGATCTAATTCTTCAGATTTAGAAGTACTTTCTGCAACTTGTTGTGCAGGCTCAAAAATATGTACACCTCCTGCAGGTCTATCCAAATTGATCATAATCTGAGCAATTGTTTCATCATCACTTGCAGTATGCACTTTTACTTCTTCTTGCTGTACAAAAGTAGAAGGACCAGCTTCATCTTCATAATTAATTGTAGAAGGTCCAGCTACAGAAGTTCCAATAACAACAGTACCTTGTTCAGCAGTACCTTGCAGATCAGTATTTTCAACAAAAGTACTCTAAACATTAGTTCCTTCTAAATCAATTTCTTCTGTATCACCACTTTTAACATCATCATTTTCAATTTCAAGATTAATTTGCTCTGTCTCATCACTTTTTCTTTCAGTACTGTCTTGAGCAATATTTTCATCTTCATCATTATTTTTCTCTGAAATTAAGGTTTCTTCAGAATATTGAATCATATCATCATCTCTATCCAAATTATCATCTTGATTCCTCCCCAATTTGATAGATGATGACTTCCTATGCCTCATCTTGGATTTAGAAGTCTTCTTTGAAGATTTAGACTTTGGCTTCTGAGACTGTTTCTTTTCCTTCACATAAAGCCTAAAATTCTGAACAAGAGGCCAAACAAATTTCTTCAACCTTCTGAACTTCTTTCTTAACTTCTTGATTTCTGCAGCTTGAGCATTAACAGTTATCTTCATCTTCTCCAATTCTTTAGTCAAAGCATAAGTACTCATAGCACCTTCAATTCCCTTATCTCCTTCAGGTGTTTGAATCCCACCTGTGGAAGTATAATCATTGGGTATGTTCTGAAGCAGTACCTTTAGAAGAAGTACTCTGTGGAAAAGGACCTTTAGCAGAAACCGATTTATCCCAGGAAGCTGACACAGAGGGAGTCCTTTCACTAGAAACATTATGCTGAGGGGAAACAATAGGTGGTGTAGGGGTATGCACTGATGCAGAATGCTCAGCAGAGTCAGATTGATCAGCATTATTAGAATGTGCAGAACCACTATTGTCTTCTTCATCCCTAACAGCTTGAGCTACCTCTAACATATAAGCATTAAGAGGTGTATTCCTACCCAAAAAATTTACTCCCTTATGAGACATAAAAGTGAACACTTTAGGTGGCATCCTAATTGTGGGTACATAATCCTGAGGTTATGGTATCCCATCTAATGGATTCTCTAAGAGAAGTTGAACAAATCTAGGATACATTAGAAAAGGTTTGCCAGCCTTAATATGTGCGAGCATACCTTCAAGGATCATGTATGAGAAATTGAAAGGGTTGATTGGTAATAAGACCAACAAATGCAGAAGCTATGGAATGACTAAATTGATCCCAAGCAGTACTCTTTGGACTCAAACAATGAAGTAAAACATGTATAAGAAACTTCCAATGAGGACTAACCATGGCTTTCTGAGAAGTAAGCTTATTCAATGGTCCTTCATACCCAATGTCTCTAACTGTATTCCAAATCTCTTGTTTAGCAAACAAAACAGAGCCTCCTTCATCTTCAAACAACAGAGCTTCTCTGATTGTTGCTTCTGTGACATGAATAGCTCTCCCAGCAACTGTAGCAAGTATAATATCCTCGCCATCTTCAACCTCTGACTAACTACTTTATGAATGATGAATAAATATCTTTTCTTTGGAATGATACATATAGCCTCCCCTCAAATAATGACTAACTACTAACTACTAATGCCTCCCCTCAAAAATAGCTTACATATTAATCATGCCAATACTCACAACTAAAAAAGTAAATCTTGAAACATCAAAGCCCTTTATGAGTAGATCTGCTACATTATCATCAGTATGAACTTTAACCACATTGATAAGCCTGTGTTCATAGCAATCTCTAATAAAATGATGCCTAATCTGAATGTGCTTGGTCTTGGAATGATAAACTCGATTCTTCACAATACAAATAGTACTCTCATTATCAATATTGATAGGAGTATTCTTGAAGTTGAATCCATAATCCAAAAGCTGATTTTGCAACCAAAGTACTTGTGCACAACAACTTGCAGCAGCTACATACTCTGCTTCTGTGGAAGAGGTTGCTGCAATTGTTTGCTTCTTACATTGCCATGAGACTAATCTGCTTCCAAGGTACTGGCATCCTCCAGTTGTGGATCTTCTGTCATAGTTGTCTCTAGCATAATCACTGTCTGAAAAGGCTTGTAGATGGAAAGGTGAATCCCTAGGATACCATAATCCTAGCTTAGGTTGTTGCCTAAGGTACCTGAAAATCCTCTTGACAGCATTTAAGTGTGATACCTTTGGATGAACTTGATGTCTTGCACATAAACACACAACAAAAGTAATATCAGGTCTTGATGCAGTTAAATACATGAGACAGCCAATCATAGACCTGTATAATGTGACATCAACATCTTCTCCTTCTTCATCTTTTCCCAAAGGTTTGTTAGTATCCACTGGTGTAGATGTAGGCTTAACAGTTGTGAAATTGAATCTCTTAAGAATATCTGCAACATATTTATCTTGACAAATATAAATTCCACTGCTTGACTGTTGCACTTGAAGTCCCAAGAAAAATGTTAATTCTCCCATTGAACTCATCTGAAACTCTTTCTGCATAAGATCTTCAAATTCCTTCACCATAGATTGCTTAGTAGCACCAAAAATAATATCATCTACATACATTTGGACAAGCATGATATCCTTCTTATCTCTCTTGATAAACAAAGTCTTGTCAATAGCTCCTCTCCTATAACCATGTTGTAATAGAAAATTGGAAAGTCTTTCATACTAGGCTCATGGAGCTTGATGAAGGCTATACAGAGCCTTGATAACCTTGTAGACTTTGTTTGGGTGTGCAGGATCTTCAAAACCAGGAGGTTGTTTGACATAAACTTCTTCTGTAATTTTGCCATATAGAAAAGCACTTTTAACATCCATTTGGTATAAAGGAAATCCCATATAGGATGCAAAAGCCAAAAATAGCCTTATGGCTTTAAGCCTTGCCACAGGAGCAAAGACTTCATCATAGTCTACTCCTTCTTCCTGTTTATATCCTTGAGCTACTAATCTTGCCTTATTCTTGATAACATTTCCTCTTTCATCTCTTTTTACCCTGAAGACCCATTTTGTTCCAATCAGTCTCTTACCATCAGGTAAATCACATAATACCCATACTTCTTGAAGTTTAAACTATAAGAGTTCTTCTTGCATAGCTTCCACCCAACTCTCCTTGCTTAATGCTTGTTTGATATTCTTTGGCTCTTCTTGAGATAGAAAACAAGCAAATAAACACAACTTCTGATCCTTGTGATTCACCCTGTTCTGTTTGCAGATAAAACTAAGTAAAGAAGTATGTTGTTGAGACATATTCTTAGCCTTAGTCCTTGTGAGCACTCCTGAAGCTGAGGGTCCAATTATGTTTGTAACAGGATGAGTTTTGTGAATTCTGAGAGTAGGAGTTGGTGAGACTTCAAGATTATCTTCTAAATTAGTTAAATCAGGATCTTCATTAGAATCTGAGAAAATGCCTTCTTGATCCAATTCATCATCAGTATCTTCTAAGGTAATCTTGTTTGGATCATTCAAATCATCAGTATCTTCTAAGTCAGGCATATTAGAATCATTCACAGCATCAGTGTTTATCCAATTTGAAGTATCTAAAGGTTGAAAAGTACTTTCAAATGGATTAGCAGCACTTTGGGGTAAAGTACTGTCAGTGCCTTTAGCCTTCTTCTTTTCTGCTTCATAAGCTCTCCTTTGTTCATCTTCATAAGACTTAGCCATTATTTCTTGAAAAAGCATCCTACTAAGTTCATCTTGAATGGCTTGATCTTCATCAGATACTGGTATTTGTGGTGGAACAATACTTTGAGGATCAACAGTACTGTTAGGTTCAGCAGTACCTTGAGGCTCAGAAGTACTCTTCTTCTCATCATTGGCATTATCATTTGGCTCAACTTCAGATCTTAAATTAACATCATGAACAATGTACTGTGCTTCTTCTTCAGTGTAGGGCCATGTATGATATTCCCTAACTCTATAGGCTTCTACTTCATGATAGGTCGAGCCGACTACTAGCTCCTAACGTAGTATCACTAGCAGTTGCCTACGCATTAAATACAACCAATAAATCGTTGTACACCCCCGATCATGTTTCTAAAGACGTTCAAGAAAGTTACCAATTGGAAGTCTGCCAGTTTTCTTAAGCCTAACATCGAAATCAATCAACCAAACAAGAGACAATAGGAAACAAGAATTATAAGCTAAATCAACTAGACCTATTGAAGTTGACACATCCTAATTGATGAAGAAAGACACAAACATTAACAAGGAATCAATAATCTAATCAATTATATACAAGTCTCACACAATCATAAGTAGACACAAGGTGAATTAGTAAAACATCATCAAAGAAGAGCAAGCAACAATGATAATGGAAAACATAATTAAGATAGAATCAACAAACCAATACAAGATATTTTTGGAGTGATTGAAACCCTCTAAGTTGCTGGAAAAACACCTACCTAAACCCTAGAATTGGCCTTAGGGTTTAGGTCTTGCAAATAATGAAGTTATGATGTTGTCTTTATAGGCTACTTTCTGCCCCGCCCATCCTGACGGCATCAGCCCGTACACTTGACGGCGTCATGACCATTTTTTCACCAAATCTAAGATTTTTTCGTCCCGATCGTTTCCTTTTTTGAATCGCTCAAATCCGAGTTCATATGCAAAAACAGGTACATAATTCATTGGTGAAGACATTAAATCAAGATCAAACATCCAATCAGGACCTTTACCTTTAGAATTTTCTTGCTCTTCTAAAAAATCAACATGAAGACATTCTTGAACCTTTTTGGTAGTTCTGTTGTACACTCTGAATCCTTTGCTATTAGTATAATATCCCAATAAATATCCTTCATCTGACTTCCCATCAAATTTGCCCAGATTATCAGAAGTGTTTAAAATGGTTAGGGGACATCCAAAAGGTTTCATAAACTTGATGCTAGGCTTCTTTCCCATGAGTAACTCATAAGGTGTCTTCATTTAAGATTTTGTCACTGATACTCTGTTCAACACATAACAAGCAGCATTTACAGCCTCAGCCCAGAATGGAACAGGTAATTGAGAGTCTGCAAGTATTGTCCTTGCTGCTTCTATAAGAGTTCTATTCTTTCTTTCTGCAACTCCATTTTGCTGAGGAGTTCTAGCAATACTGAACTCTCTTTTAATTCCTTTCTTGGCACAAAAGTCATCCATTAGCTGATTCTTGAACTCAGTCCCATTATCACATCTAATTCCTCTAACCTTGAGTCTTAACTGATTTTCAAGTGCTATTATAAGATCATGAATAGCATCAAAAGTTTCATCTTTAAAGCATAAGAAAAAGACCCAACTAAATCTGCTACAGTCATCTGTTACAACCAAGTAGTACTTCTTCTTGTTGAGACTAGCAACTGAAACAGGTCCAAACAGATCCATGTGCAGCAATTCCAAAGGCTCTCTAATGGTTTTCTCATCAATCTTTTTACAGGAAGCCTTGTGCTGTTTACCCTTCTTGCAAGCAAGACATGAGTGATCATTCTTGAATGTTTTAGAAGGTAAACCTCTAACTAAATTTCCTTTGACGAGCTTATTGATGTTCTTGAAACTCACATGCCCCAATCTTCTATGCCATTGATGTGCTTCTTCCATTGTTGCTCTTGCAATCAAGCATGTTGCTCTTTTAGCAGAATTGACATTCTTTAAATCTATGTTGTACACATCATTAGTTCTTGGTGCTCTCAGCATCACCAAGTTTCTATCTTCTAACTTAAAATCAGGAGAAAGTATAAGACATTCTGTGTCAAAGAATAACACAGGGTACTTCTTATCACAAATCTGAGAGACTGACAAAAGATTGAATTTGAGTTCCTTCACATATCTAACATCCTCAAAATCAATGTTTCCTGCCTTGATAGTTCCTTTGCCAGTTATTCTTCCTCCATCAGGATCATTCCCAAATGCAACTTTTCCTCCAAAATAATCTTTAAAATCTGACAAGAGCTCCTTTTCTCCTGTCATGCTTCCAGAGCAACCACTATCTACAATAAGATGATCTTTAAGCTCCTCTGTTGGGTTGCCCTGCATACACATGAAAAAGGTTAGTTAATTTTAGGAACCCAAGCCATTACTGACTTGTGTTCCCCTTGTGGAGTGACATACTCAAATTCTTTGAGTATGTAATCACCACTGTCTTTGAAAACATGATCAAGAATTAAGGTTTTTGTTTCCAAAACTGTTGGTTTATCATGATCAATTTTCCCTTTTTCACCCTTAACCTCTGAAAGTACTGATTCTTCCCCAGCAGTACTTTCTTTCTTAACCCATTTAGTTGTAACTTTTGGAGTTGGGGTCTGTGTTCTAGCATCTTTTCTTGTGTTGTAAGGCCTTCTAGGTTTGTAGTAGTTGAATCTCCTAGGTCTTACACTTGAATGTTTGCTAGAAGCATCTTGGTCAGGGAACTTTCTATCAGTACTTTGTGAAGGTACTGAGGGTTTGGAGTATGATCTTTTTTGATGAGAGTACCAATAGTCTTTTGAGAAATTACTATGGTTAACCCTATTTGTGTAATTCTAAACTGGTTTATTGTCCCTTGGCTTATTCTCCCTATGACTTGGTTGTGCAGTTCTGGTCTTTGGATATTTACTTAAGTATTCTGAATGATAGTCACAGTCTTTAATCAAATGATGAGGACTATAACATACATAACAGACTTTTGGACCAAAATCCCCAAATCCCTTTCCATAAGGTTTTCTAAAATTAGCAGTATTTTGAAAGTATTTTCTTGGAGGTACTGCTGAGTGATCAGCAGTACTTTGAGAAGTGTTTGAAGGTACTGCTTGTTTTGAAAACTTTTTCTTATCAACCTTAGGTGTTTCATCAGATATTTCTAAAGTTTCAGGATTAGATTGACTTTTAAGCTTTTTCCTAAACTCTAGATTATCTACCCCATAACAAGAAACACCTTTTCTAGGAGGTTGAAAGCTACCTAGGAGATTAGGAACTTCATTATATCCCTTGTCTTTCTTAAATTTAGGAGGTGTTGGACTAGGGTATTCCTCATCACTAGAAGTGTTTTCATCTAAACTTATGAACTCTTCATCACTAGTGGAGGTATCTACTGTAAGATTTAGGTCCTTACCCTTAAATGGAATGCCTTCATTGCTATCATTATCATAACCTAGGCCAGTTTTAATGTTTGATGTTCTTTGCTTTTCAACAAATTGAACATGTGACAGACCTGATTCATTCTAAACAGCAAGTTTTTCTAATAACTTATCTCTCTTAGCAGTTACTTTCTCTAGTTCAGACACCTTACATCCTAGTTTCCATTCCCTCAACTTAACTAGGTATTCCTGTTGCTTATATGTTTCAGCCCATGCTACTTCATTATTTTCATGTGTAATTATTTTGGCCTCCATTGACTCTAAAGTCAATTGATAACCAGTTATCTCAGCCCTAGCCTTTTGAAATTTATCTCTGTCAGCTACATATTCACTAAGTAACTTTTGATACATATCATTGCACTTAGAGCATACCTCAGAGCTAGTGGATGAACTTGGTAAAGTAGCTACCATAGCAAGCTGAACAGGTGCTTCTTCAAACTCCATGCTCCAATCAAAGCTTCCTAGACCATCTCTTGACTCCAAAGCAGCATATCCAGGCTCTTCATCAAATGTTGTGCTCCAGTCTTCCAATGCAACCATTGAACAGGTTACAGGTTCACCATCAAAATCATTAGACCAATCAATCTCTGTCAGATTCTCTTGAGCAACCAAAGCTTTTGGTTTTGGTTCAGTAATAGGAATCTCTTTTCTTTCAGGCTTGGGTGGTTCAATCATCTTGTTTGCTTGATACTTTGCAAATTTGCATTCCCTTGCAAAGTGACCAGTCCTTAGTGTAACACCCCCAAGATCGGGTCCAGCGGAAGCATACGTGTAGCTGGGGTGTAACTCAATTGATATCACGACACAAGTACAAAATTTGTTTTCACTTCAATCATTTAGAGTAAAATCGTTTAACTAAAAGTATTGAGTTTACATTATTTGAAATTAGTGCGGAAGTAGGCCCTTAAAAGTAGTTTAAAACGGTCCCCATATAAATAATCAGAGTCTTCTATGACCATGCCATGCCCAGCCAAAACCTCCTGTAGCGTGCCATAAGCTAAAACCTGAAAATACATGCTAAAGTGTCAACACGAGGTTGGTGAGTTCATAGAGTTTGTTTAACAAATAATGCCTATAGAGAAATGATCGCCCAGCAAAGGCATTGTAAATCCACTCAGTTACAAGTCCCGCCATAAGAGACTTGTAACCTGTGTGTTTACAACCCACTGCCAAATGTGTTAGAGTCTACGGAAACAAAAGTAATATGTGGACCAATAATCAAAGATAAGTGTAGTTTGACCAATACATTTGGTTATGTGACCAATAATCAAAGATAAGTGTAGTTTGACCAATACATTTGGTTATGTGACCAATAATCAAAGATAAGTGTAGTTTGACCAATACATTTGGTTATGTGACCAATTCATTCGGTATGTGACCAATTCATTCGGTCGTATTACCCGTACATTCGGTTATGTGACCCGTTCATTTGGTCATGTATGTACATAGTGGAAAAGCCGGTTCATTCGGTTAAGTGTGCATAATAGTGGAAAAAGCTTGGGTCCAAAGGTAAAAAGGATTAAGTGTGATGCAATTGAATATACACTACCTTCGAATGAGTAAGAAATTCATAAATGGAGCAAGTAAATGTTTGACTAAGCATGTAGCAAAAACCAATTAAATCAAGTATACATTTAGATGGAAACGAGCATGTATTCTCCCCCAAAACCGTTATAGAACAAGTTAAAATAGTAGGGGCTATGACTCACCTGGAGCGATAGCAATGATGACAAGAATGGATACACGGAAAAGAGGCACGATCTCTAACCGCAACCTAATATGAGTAATAACGATCTACCTTAGATCATGACATAATGAAATGAATGCACGTGCACATGATGCCTATACCACTCGTAACTTGTAGAAATACTTGTTGTTATCAAAATATTCATTTTCCAAACCTTGGGAAAATATGGCAATTTAGAAAATAAACTAGCCGAAATCTATATATATATCGTATATATATAAGTATTAGTATTGAAATCCTCGATTTGAAATCTTTCACATAACGTCTTAAAACCATGAAATTATACTTGAAATCACTAATACTTTATTAGTTATGAATTTGGATACTTGGGTATTATTTCTAGAAATATAAGTTACTACGTAGTGGTATATTATTTTTGTACAAAAGCTGTCAAAACAATATTTATTTTGCCGTTACTGAAACGTGAATATCTTTGTCGTCGTAAGTCCGTTTTACTCGTTCTTTATATCCACGGAATCGTGAGATAAAATACAAGCATATTTTTGATAAGTCGGGATGGCTAGATTTAGTTTACGCCTCGAAACTGTCGTGACTACTGTTCATCAGCAAGGTTTTTCAGAAAAATAGTTTTCGTCGTTAAATTCGGAAAATCATATCTCCTTCGTTATTAACTCGTTTTAATCCGTTCTTTCGCCCAAGGCTTCGTTTTTGAAAGTATTTTCCAAATCTATTATCAAAAGTTACTGTGTAAATTCGGAGTTTTCTGGGTGAACCAAAATAGGACAGCATGTATTTTTATGTGTTCAAAAACCATTTTCAATGTTTCAATCTAGTTTCTACTTCAACCAACCCACTTTCAATCACCACAAAACTAGTCTAATCCTACCATACACCTTCTTAGGATGTCATGGGTTCCTAAACATCATAACCAAGTGGATCTAACAAGGATCTAACCAAAAATCATTTCTAGGCTTCAAAAGTTATAAGTTTGTAAAATAAAGTGGTATAAGCTATCAAATGCATAAGATCTTGTATAAAAACCATATGAACATAATAAGGACTTGATAAAATTAGGAAAATTAGTTTGACATACTTACTTGAAGATTAGTGGACTAGTGGAGATGAAAAACTTGCAAAACCTTGTGTTTAAACTTCAAAACCCTAACAAGAAGTACTAATTAAACTAGAATATAACTTGATCTTCAAAAATTTATGGTTTCTTGTTGTTCTTCTTTTCTTGGTCGATCCACACACAAAAGGAGAAGAGAAAAATGAGGTTTGCTAGTTGTTTAATGTGTTAAAATGAAAAGAATATGGAAATGAATTATATATTTGTTAGTAGATATTTTGCTTATGGACAAGATCCACAATTTGTGGAGGAGACATAGGGGGGGGGCGGCAACATGGAAGAAAAGAGAAGAAAAATTGGTATTGTGTAAGATATTTGGTGAATCTTAGGTAGTATTATGTAGATATTATTTGTTTTAGGTAATACCGGGTACCGAGTTAACTAAAAATAAATTTTAACGGAGTTAACCGTGACATAATAAAGTCATAAAAATTGTAAAATAATATTCCTGATGAGAATCGGAAGTTAAAATAATAATCGGGTTGAAATATCGTAAACCGACGGAGTAATAAGCTTCGACCGTGAAATATAATCATTGGTTTGAAAACACCGGGTAAATTGATATTAAAATTTTTTTATATCATAAAAATGAGTATAAAATATATTGGGATCATAGTCGGGAGTGTCGGACGTGTTAGTCACATTTATATTTCGCGTATTAGTGTTTATTTAAAATAAACATACGTAATTCGTTAATTATATTAAAAATATAATTTGAATACCCTACGAGTGGAATAGTATGCAAGTGACATAATGATGATACGTGGACTATTTCTAGTCCGTATGAGATGTCCCAAATGATAATGCATAAATTCGCTCCTGAACCAATACAGTTACGCGAATTTGAATACTCGTAAACTAAATTTACGATGAAATGAGTAATGCACGTGAATAGTGAAATTTCTTCCGGAAATGAATAGTATCAAGTGAATAGTAAAAATTTCCGAATGTTTCTCGAAATGTCAAATTGACCTCAAAAACAATGAATAGTGATCGATGAATAGTAAATGGTGAATAGTAACTTGTGAATAGTAAATTGTCGAGGTTTGGAAAATGACCGGAAATTACGAGTTGTGACAGTCTTCCCTTCTAACAGGAACTTCGTCCCGAAGTTCAGTTTGTGTAAGTCTCTAGAATGGTATTGGTGAAAAGATGGTGATAATTGAGAATTTCAGCGAACTTTCACGATAGGAGTTCGACTCCGCTTCAACCGTTCGACCTAACAGTCCATGATTTCTATTGGTTCTCTTACCAAGTTTACGTTTGTCTTTGGGTTGGATTCCTTTCCAAATGGGACCATAAGTGACTAATCTGAAAGTCATTTCCTGGGATTTGAATAGGTGAACCATAGTTGTGTAATCCGGTTGTTCTCTAACAAGGCTCAAGTCTGACGGCCACTAGGCCTACTCTGTCCGAAATATTAAGTGGTCCAGTGCATATCGGGTTTATCTTTCCAACTTTTTCGAATAATATCATGCCTTTCCTAGGTAGAACTTCAAACATGATCTGGCTACCAACTTGAAGTTTTAATGGTTTACAACTTATAGAATTTGTAATTGATTCTTGACTTGTAGGAAATTTCTGGTTACTTCATGAATGCCTACTGAACTAGTGAGTTTGGCTTTTTCCGAATTTCGATCCGTCCTTGGATGTTGGCACTTCGACCATAGAGTGCTTCAAATGGTATAGTCTCTAGGCTCGTGTGGTAACTATTGTTATAAAGGAATCTGATTTATGGCAAATGGTTAATCCAACCATTTCTAGAGTCAACTACTCATGCTCTGAGCATATCCCCCTATGTTTGAATCGTTCTCTAATCCTGACCATTGGTCTGCCGATGATAAATGGTGTAGTTCCAAAGAATCTTAATGAAATCGCTAGGAGCTTGTGGTGATAAAAGATAGAATATTCATTAGATCGGAACTCGTTAATAGTACATGAAACTTATACGATAGAACGTAGAATTAAACACAAAAGAAGTACAACACTAGAGAGTTTAGGTTTTATTTATATACAAGGTAGGAGTTCTCTTTTTAACATTGACATCGTTGTTGTTTTCCTGACGAGCTTCGCATTTCAACGAACTCTTCCTCCATTCTGGTTCCTCAACTCTGGGCATTCACTCTTGAAGTGTCCAATTACTCCACACTCATGGCAGGTTACCGTGACTTTCTGATGCATTACGAGGGTGGGAGTCTTGCAATCCTTGGCTTTGTGTCCGACCTTTTGGCAGTTTCCACATTGAGTGGGGCAAGGTCCTTTGTGATGAAACTGACACTTGTTGCACTTAGGTAAAGTACCTGCATATCCTTTCTTTCCACTTGGCTCCGCAACGTAGGCCCTAACCACTTCATGTTGTTTGTTTGGCTGCCATACTTGATCGTCTCCTTGGTTGTCATCCCTTTTCCTCTTGTTTTCGTTGTTGTTGTTGACAGTAGTTTCTTGCTTCATCACTTGAGCCATAAGCTTTTGAGACATTCTGATAGCTTCCTCCAGTGTGTCTGATTTAGAAGCAATTACGTTCCCACTGATGTTGCGCGGTAGTCCACCGATGAAATTTTCTAGCAGCTTTTCGTTATCTGAAACCATAGTTGGACATAGCACAGCCAACTCCTGAAACCTTCGGATATATGCCTCGATATCATTACCTACTGTCACTAGCTTATAAAACTCTGTTTCCAACTTCTGTACCTCAGTACGAGGGCAAAACTTATTAGTCATCAATTTCTTGAATTGCTCCCAGGTGAGCTTGTAGGCATTTTCCATACCCATCGGTTGAGCATAAGAATTCCACCATGACATAGCTTCATCCAAAAGCATGCCAGTAGCAAATTTTACCTTGCTGACATCAGGACAGTTGCACATGAGGAACACATTCTCAGTCTTTTCGAACCAGCGAATCAAAGCAACCGCTCCTTCAGTGCCTTTAAACTTGATGGGATCACTAATCTTAAAATTTTTCCAAGTGCATTCACGCCTATTATCGGATTGTCCATCTGTTCCTGTCTGTAAAGCGGTTTCAGCAGCCCTTGCAGCTACCTCAGCTCTCTCGATCTCTAGAGCTTCGGCGATACTATCCTTAACCAATTTCCGAATAGCAGCAGGTGTCATAGTTGGAGTAGCTTTAACTTTCCTTGGCGGCATAGCTCTTCAAAACGAGAAAAGAAGGGTGAGACATAATTAAGACGTTTCCTAGTAGTAGATGTACGAGAGTGGGTTTATATAGAATGAAAGGTTGATGTTGCGATATGACGCGTTGACGTGACTCGAGTGGTTTTGTGATATCCTGAGATTTCTGTTGAGTTTTAAATGGTCATAATGTACCTAGGGATCCTCCTTATATACGGTATGGAAAGTCTTTCCTAGGGAGGTCATTGATAATATCCACTTATCAATATTGGGAGTAATGAGTGATAAATGACATAGGAATCTATAAAGTGTTAGCTAATTCCTTATATATATATGGGGGTGGGGAAAGGAAATGATAGTGATGGTGAGAAGGGAAAAGACTGTGACAAGTGCGACAAAACGAGATTGTGATAAAAGAAAATGTAAGTGTATTGTGTATAAATATGAAGATTCATCAGATAAAATGACTAGTTGACAAGCTTCCAATCGGTGGTTCACGAAGTGATGAAAAGTAGGAATGTTACGACAATGAGAGTATACGCACACGTAAATGAAGCATTTGGAAAATGAGTTGAGAATTCAATCCAGACATAATCTTATTATAACCATTCTCAGTGTTGCAAAATTCATCTCTGAGTCAGACATAGGTGGTCAGCCTATATCTCACTATCCCGGGTTGAATATAGATGACCAGTCTATATTCCACCGAGGTTCCATGAATTTTGAAATACTCAGTTCAGTTATACTAATACCATGTCCTTCCCAATACCAAGACGTTCAGAAAGACTAAGGCAGGTGACCAAACTCGAGGTCGAATGATGAAACTATGCAGGGAGAAACATAACAGGGTGACATATATGATACGTGAACATGCTTATATGAAAGACAATGATAGAAATCAACTAGAATAAGTGAGTATAATATACCAGATAATGAGACACAAATCTCATCACCTAAGTCAGCAACAAACCACAAGTGAGGCATCATCTTGGCAGGCAGGCACGTGACGGTCATAGGGTTAAGTTTTTCGTAAAAGTAGCTATAGTCTAGGTTTTAAAAAAAACACTTAGTTCGCTATAGCCAAAGCTCTGGTACCAATCTGTAACACCCCCAAGATCGGGTCCAGCGGAAGCATACGTGTAGCTGGGGTGTAACTCAATTGATATCACGACACAAGTACAAAATTTGTTTTCACTTCAATCATTTAGAGTAAAATCGTTTAACTAAAAGTATTGAGTTTACATTATTTGAAATTAGTGCGGAAGTAGGCCCTTAAAAGTAGTTTAAAACGGTCCCCATATAAATAATCAGAGTCTTCTATGACCATGCCATGCCCAGCCAAAACCTCCTGTAGCGTGCCATAAGCTAAAACCTGAAAATACATGCTAAAGTGTCAACACGAGGTTGGTGAGTTCATAGAGTTTGTTTAACAAATAATGCCTATAGAGAAATGATCGCCCAGCAAAGGCATTGTAAATCCACTCAGTTACAAGTCCCGCCATAAGAGACTTGTAACCTGTGTGTTTACAACCCACTGCCAAATGTGTTAGAGTCTACGGAAACAAAAGTAATATGTGGACCAATAATCAAAGATAAGTGTAGTTTGACCAATACATTTGGTTATGTGACCAATAATCAAAGATAAGTGTAGTTTGACCAATACATTTGGTTATGTGACCAATAATCAAAGATAAGTGTAGTTTGACCAATACATTTGGTTATGTGACCAATTCATTCGGTATGTGACCAATTCATTCGGTCGTATTACCCGTACATTCGGTTATGTGACCCGTTCATTTGGTCATGTATGTACATAGTGGAAAAGCCGGTTCATTCGGTTAAGTGTGCATAATAGTGGAAAAAGCTTGGGTCCAAAGGTAAAAAGGATTAAGTGTGATGCAATTGAATATACACTACCTTCGAATGAGTAAGAAATTCATAAATGGAGCAAGTAAATGTTTGACTAAGCATGTAGCAAAAACCAATTAAATCAAGTATACATTTAGATGGAAACGAGCATGTATTCTCCCCCAAAACCGTTATAGAACAAGTTAAAATAGTAGGGGCTATGACTCACCTGGAGCGATAGCAATGATGACAAGAATGGATACACGGAAAAGAGGCACGATCTCTAACCGCAACCTAATATGAGTAATAACGATCTACCTTAGATCATGACATAATGAAATGAATGCACGTGCACATGATGCCTATACCACTCGTAACTTGTAGAAATACTTGTTGTTATCAAAATATTCATTTTCCAAACCTTGGGAAAATATGGCAATTTAGAAAATAAACTAGCCGAAATCTATATATATATAGTATATATATAAGTATTAGTATTGAAATCCTCGATTTGAAATCTTTCACATAACGTCTTAAAACCATGAAATTATACTTGAAATCACTAATACTTTATTAGTTATGAATTTGGATACTTGGGTATTATTTCTAGAAATATAAGTTACTACGTAGTGGTATATTATTTTTGTACAAAAGCTGTCAAAACAATATTTATTTTGCCGTTACTGAAACGTGAATATCTTTGTCGTCGTAAGTCCGTTTTACTCGTTCTTTATATCCACGGAATCGTGAGATAAAATACAAGCATATTTTTGATAAGTCGGGATGGCTAGATTTAGTTTACGCCTCGAAACTGTCGTGACTACTGTTCATCAGCAAGGTTTTTCAGAAAAATAGTTTTCGTCGTTAAATTCGGAAAATCATATCTCCTTCGTTATTAACTCGTTTTAATCCGTTCTTTCGCCCAAGGCTTCGTTTTTGAAAGTATTTTCCAAATCTATTATCAAAAGTTACTGTGTAAATTCGGAGTTTTCTGGGTGAACCAAAATAGGACAGCATGTATTTTTATGTGTTCAAAAACCATTTTCAATGTTTCAATCTAGTTTCTACTTCAACCAACCCACTTTCAATCACCACAAAACTAGTCTAATCCTACCATACACCTTCTTAGGATGTCATGGGTTCCTAAACATCATAACCAAGTGGATCTAACAAGGATCTAACCAAAAATCATTTCTAGGCTTCAAAAGTTATAAGTTTGTAAAATAAAGTGGTATAAGCTATCAAATGCATAAGATCTTGTATAAAAACCATATGAACATAATAAGGACTTGATAAAATTAGGAAAATTAGTTTGACATACTTACTTGAAGATTAGTGGACTAGTGGAGATGAAAAACTTGCAAAACCTTGTGTTTAAACTTCAAAACCCTAACAAGAAGTACTAATTAAACTAGAATATAACTTGATCTTCAAAAATTTATGGTTTCTTGTTGTTCTTCTTTTCTTGGTCGATCCACACACAAAAGGAGAAGAGAAAAATGAGGTTTGCTAGTTGTTTAATGTGTTAAAATGAAAAGAATATGGAAATGAATTATATATTTGTTAGTAGATATTTTGCTTATGGACAAGATCCACAATTTGTGGAGGAGACATAGGGGGGGGGCGGCAACATGGAAGAAAAGAGAAGAAAAATTGGTATTGTGTAAGATATTTGGTGAATCTTAGGTAGTATTATGTAGATATTATTTGTTTTAGGTAATACCGGGTACCGAGTTAACTAAAAATAAATTTTAACGGAGTTAACCGTGACATAATAAAGTCATAAAAATTGTAAAATAATATTCCTGATGAGAATCGGAAGTTAAAATAATAATCGGGTTGAAATATCGTAAACCGACGGAGTAATAAGCTTCGACCGTGAAATATAATCATTGGTTTGAAAACACCGGGTAAATTGATATTAAAATTTTTTTATATCATAAAAATGAGTATAAAATATATTGGGATCATAGTCGGGAGTGTCGGACGTGTTAGTCACATTTATATTTCGCGTATTAGTGTTTATTTAAAATAAACATACGTAATTCGTTAATTATATTAAAAATATAATTTGAATACCCTACGAGTGGAATAGTATGCAAGTGACATAATGATGATACGTGGACTATTTCTAGTCCGTATGAGATGTCCCAAATGATAATGCATAAATTCGCTCCTGAACCAATACGGTTACGCGAATTTGAATACTCGTAAACTAAATTTACGATGAAATGAGTAATGCACGTGAATAGTGAAATTTCTTCCGGAAATGAATAGTATCAAGTGAATAGTAAAAATTTCCGAATGTTTCTCGAAATGTCAAATTGACCTCAAAAACAATGAATAGTGATCGATGAATAGTAAATGGTGAATAGTAACTTGTGAATAGTAAATTGTCGAGGTTTGGAAAATGACCGGAAATTACGAGTTGTGACACTTAGACAGTTAAAGCACTTAATCTTGGACTTATCAAATGTTATTCCCCGTTTAGCTCTAAAATTGATGCCTTTTCCAGTCTTATTCACATACTTCTTGATCCTTGCAGTGAGCATGGCAACTTGCCATCTGATATCAATTTCTTCCAAAGCATCATCATCTATTTGCAATACATCCTCTTGATAGGTTACAGGTAGAGATGCTTGTTGAGCAAAGAATGAACATAGAACTTCATTTGAGGTGGGGGTAAATTATTGTGATGAAGTGGTAGTAACCATTGTTGCACATGGTGACACAACTCACCATTTCAGATCATTTACCATTTCAGGTCATTTTCCCAAACTTCGACTTTTTACTATTCATAAATCACTATTCATCAAAACACTATTCATCGATCTACTATTCATCATTTTCGAGGTCAATTTGATATTCTGAGAAACATTTGGGAAATTTACTATTCACTGAACACTATTCATTTCGGGAAAAGTTTTCACTATTCACTTGCATTACTCATTTCATTGTAAATTTAGTTTACGGGTATTCAAATTCGCGTAACCGGATTGGTTTAGGTGCGAATTCATTTCATTAGTGCTAAGGACACTGCATACGGACTGGAGATAGTCTGCATATCATCATAACAACATTTTCATGTTATACCACTCTTAGGATTTTCAGATTACTATATTCAGTATATTTAACGTTTTACGTATTGTGATTTCTAAATAAACGTTAACACCCGACTAATATATATGTACGACGAATATATCTAAATATTCCCACAATGGTCCCGACATATTTTTATATCCATTTTAACATCATAAAAGTTATAATATTCAGTTACCCAGTATTTTGGAAATTTATTTTATTTATAACGTAAGCTTATGAATATAACGACGGTTTTCGTGAAAACTAAACAATAATCACCCGATCACTCAGTAATTGTACCCAACATATTTTTAACATTTTTACAACTTTATTTAGACCCGGATAACTTCGTGAACATTTATTTCTATTAAACCCGTTACCCGATTTTAACAAATAACACAAACTAACACCTAAACTACATAAGATTTCTAATTAAATCACAAGTACCCCAACCCCCCCCCCCCCCCCTCCTTGCTCACCCTAACCGGCCACATGAACACCCCTTAACCTCATGCATTAACTTCCTAATACTATACTAATAAACCTCTAAAACTAATACCTAAACTAAAACCATAAATCATTCATACACTTTTAGATAAGAAATAAAATCATCTCATCTCTTTCTCTCTTACACCCCACGACCCAAACCCAAAATCATAGATCAAGTGAAGGTTTTTGAAAAGCTAAAGCACCAAAGTTGTTCATTTTACTTGCCTAATCAAGAATCATACAAGAAATACACAAGAAATCCAAGGTTTCTAATCATCCAATCACCTCATATTTCAAAGTGAGTATACAAATTTATTTTCAAGTTTTCTTCTAATTAACACTTATATCGCATGATATTCATGCTTAATTTCATGCTCATACTAGTTATACCACTTTATTTTGAAGACTTTTTGAACATACAAACCCTAGATTGTGATTTAGGTGTTCCCTTATTAAATTAACTTGATTTCTAGTCATTAGGAACCCATGGCACCCTAAGAAGGTGTATGGTAGGATTAGATTAGTTTTGTGAAGTTTGCAAGAGTTTTGGTAGAGGTTGGAACTAGTTTTGAACCTTGGAAAAGGATTTCTAACAAGTTTATAAAATGCTGTCCCATTTTGTTAATTTCTGGAAAATCAGTAAACACCAAGGAAACTTTGGCAAAATTTTTAGAAAATACTTTCAAAAACGAATCCGTAGGCGAAAGAACAGATTAAAAAGAGTTTATAACGAAGAAGTTATGATTTTTGCAAGTTAGTTGACGAAAAGTATTTTTCTGAAAAATAGTTGCTGTTGGACGTTTTTCGTCGGACAAAACAAGACTTTAGACGTAACCCGGAGGAGCCGAGCTTTCCAAAATATATTACTACATACTAAGACGTAACCGTGGATATAAAGAACAAGTAAAACGGACTTATAACGACAAAGATATTCACGTTTGAATATCGGCAAAACTCAATTTATTTTGACAGCTTTTAGTAATATTGACACTAAAACTACGTAGTAACTTTAGAAGCTAGAAATAATACCAAGTACCTAATTTTATAACTAATGAAGTATTAGTTATTACAAGTATATTTTCATCATTACAAGGCGTTATTTCAAGGATTTCAACCCGAGGATTTCAACACTAACATGAAAACATACGATATATATATATATATATATATATATATATATATATATATATATATATATATATATATATATATATATATATATATATATATATATATATATATATATATATATATATATATATTGCAACTAGCTTATTTTTCTAATAGCAATATTTTTCCTATGTCTTGGAATATATATTTTGATAACACAAGTGTTTTTCCAAAGAATAGAGTGGTATAGGATCATGAGCATGGACATTCATAACATCATTTGGTGATCTAAATGAGATCGTTCATCATTCACAATAGGTTGCGGCAGCTAATCATTCATTGTTGATCATTTCATATCATCACAGTATCATCAGTTGAGGTGAGTTTTCATAGCCCCGTATACATTTTATCATTGTTTTCAAATCCCACGGGGGAGAATACATTGCACCATTTTAGTACGAGCCCAAGTATCAAAACCTATGTACATTGCTTAAGTAGCTTGTCTGCCATGTGATAAGTCCCCTGTATCATCATGAACCGTTAATTTGCCGGTAAGCGAGAGTGAGTGGATAGATCTATTGAGGGTGACGCCTCCATCCGTGGTAATAATTACCAACAGGAAGCGGATGCATTTCATTTCTGTCACAGTTGAGTGTTTTGGCAGAACATTCCGGAGGGGCATAGAATTTCATCAGTCTAGCTTCGGTGTCATGAGCTTAAGGTCTATTGTACTATTTTACGTGACTTTTGTCATGCGCTTATACTTGTGGTGGTCGTACAAACATTACATTTCATAAACCTATGATTATTCACCAACATTCGTGTTGACCGTTTTCACAATGTATTTTCAGGTAACTAAGGCATCATCATATTACATGCATGGAGTCACATTAGGGTGTGCCAGGGATGACGCACTATATTTTGGATTTTTCATGCACTTGTGTAAATTATCGTTTGACATTTCCTGAACTTGTTTTCTGTAAACGTTTCAACCTTTGGGGACCTATGTTTTGTAGCACTGGATGCTTTTAAATAAATCAAACGATATGTATTTTCCAAACGACACTTTAGGTCGTTCAATATTTCCTTGTTATGGTGCTATGACAGTTACACCCCCAGGCATTCCATTCCGCTGCAAGTCAGGTAAATTGGGGGTGTGACAGATTGGTATCAGAGCCAAGGTTATAGCGAACTAGGATGCATCATAGTAAGGTTTATGATGTATACGATCCCTAGACTATAACCACATTATCATAGCATCTCATCATTTCATCATAAGTGCATGTTCATTGTTTTAGGTGATTTCATTATACGAGTTATTTATTTTATTTCACCTTGATTATCACAGAACCATGTCTGCAAACCCAAATGTTGTCATACTGTACTCTATCACAGACTCCGATGTTGAAGGCTCTATGTCTTCTACTGCCCGTTCACCACTACCTATTCCTCTTGTACCTGTGTTGCCACTCTCGGCATCAGGTGAGGAAACTGAGCCTTTTGAGGAGGATGAGACGGCTCCTACTCCTCATGTTTCCCCTATTGCACCACCCGAGATTACCCGTGCACCCACTGATACATCATCCTCTGCTACCACTATTCCATCAGAACCTAGACTTATGTTTCCTAGTAGTAAGATCATTCGAGTTGCTAGGAAGAGAGTTTGCACTGCTACATCTACCTTTAAGGTACTACTATTCCTATGTTACCTACACCACCACCAGCCATACCCGCTACTACATGCATATCTACTTCACTATTGCCACCTAGGAAGCGTGCTAGGTTTACTACACCAGATTCACCTACTATAGAGTCAGAAACCACCAGTATACCATGTAGGGGAGTGTTCGAGAGCAGCAGCCACTAGGGAGCCTACTGTTGCTAGGGAGTCTACAGTTGCTAGTGAGTCTACCGATACTAGGGAGCCTGCAGATGTTACATTAGAGGGTCAGCTAGGGGCTCATCAGGATCAGATTGATAGTTTGGACTATAGGGTTGATGAGGATATCACTCCTCGACTAGAGGCGGCTGAAGAGCAGATCGAGGGTTTACTTTTAGGTAGAGTTAGTATCGATGTGTCATATCATGGGCTTGAGGCACGACAGTTGGGACATCAGAAGCTGATTGACCAGCTTAGAGGTGAGCTACCAGGGATTCGGGATAGAGCTCAGACTACACAGGAGGCTCAGGGAGAGCTGACACACCAGTTGGCTGTAGCACATGAGAGTTTGACAGTGATGGAGCGCAGGGATGCTGCTTTTCAGCTTCGTGTTCAGCATCTAGAGGAGATTGCAGTTATGATGGACAGGGAGATTCGTCGTCTGAGGAGTGCACCTGGAGCATCTGGAGCTCCTGGACCATCTAGAGCACCTGGAGGAGCATAGACATAGACTAGTATTGTATTAGCTTTTACTATTTCCTAGTCCCGAGGTGTGGGACATAGTTCAAGAACTTGTAGTCTTTTGGTTGTTATACAAACAAATATATCAAGTGCGACTCTACTATGTTGGAAATGTTGTGCTATATATATATATCGGTCCATGTAGGCCGAAATTTTCATGTATTATATTCATGTGTTGTGATTATATTTATGATGTTTCATGGTTGCTCTATATGGTTAACGTATTTATACTTGTTGTGGTTGTATCTATACGTGTCGTGGTTGTATTATTACAGGTTGTGGTTGTACCCGTACATGTCGTGGTTGTATTTATACTTGTTGTGGTTGTATATATACATGTTGTGGGCGTATATTTTTGTACGATGACTATTTCTATTATAGTTTTCTCATGGTTGTTGTCGATTTTTTATTTATCAGAAGTATGGCGCCAAAGAAAGCAAAGGCTACATCAGAAACACCCGCTATGACACAAGCCGCTATCCGCAAGTTGGTCAGGGATAGTATAGCAGAAGCTCTGGAAACTGAGAGAGTTGAAGTTGCTGCTAGGGCTGCTGAGGTTCCTCCTACTACTGAAGTGGTTCAACCCACTACTAGGCGTGAATGTACTTGGAAGGATTTCAAGATTAGTGATCCTGTCAAGTATAAGGGCACTGAGGGAGCGGTTGCTTTGATCCGCTGGTTTAAGAAGACTGAGAACGTTTTTCTCATGTGTGGTTGTCAGGAGGTTAACAAGGTAAAGTTTGCTACAGGTATGCTTCTTGATGAAGCCATGTCTTGGTGGAATTCGTATGCTCAGCCTATTGGTATGGAGAATGCCTACAAACTCACTTGGGCTGAATTCAAAAAGCTGATGACTAAGAAGTTTTGCCCTCGTACTGAGGTGCAAAAGTTGGAAACAGAATTCTACCAGTTAGTAACTAAAGGAGATGACATTGAGACTTATATCAGGAAGTTTCAGGAGTTGGCTACACTATGTCCAACTATGGTTCCGGACGCTGAGAAAAAGATGGAGAACTTTACTGGGGGATTACCCGAAAGCATCCGAGGGGATGTGATGTCTTTCGACCCACAATCAATGGAAGAGGCCATTCGTATAACTCAGAAACTTATGGTCCAAGTGTTAAAAGGAAAGTCTGCTGCAAATAACAACAATAACCGTTCCAACAATACCAACTACAACAACACTCGAAACAACAACAACTATAACAATAACCGAAACCGCAACTACCCCAATAACCAAAACAACAATAACAACAAGAGGAGGTTTGATAATAACCAAGGTGGAAATGCTAACCAACCAGCACCTAAGAGGCAGGAAGTGGCAAAGGTCTATGCTGCAGGACCAACAGAAGGAAAAGGATATGCTAGAAAACTACCCAAGTGTAACAAATGTCGAACTCATCATAACCCTAGACATTGTCCTAGAGCTTGTGAAAATTGTGGAAAAGGAGGTCATTCGACTAGGGAATGCAGAGCTCCACGAGGGGTAATTAATCAGAACCAACAAGGAGCATGTTTTGGTTGTGGAGAGTTGGGTCATTACAATATCAATTGCCCAAAGAGGAATGATCAAAGAGCTGGAAATCAGGGCGGAGTAGCTCGAGGAAGGGCTTATGTTATGGGAGGAGAAGATGCCCGTGAGGACCCAAATGTTGTTACGGGTACGTTCCTTGTTAATAATCGTTATGCATCCATTTTATTTGATTCAGGAGCGGATAGAAGTTTTGTTTCTATTACATTTGTACCTTTACTTAACATAGAACCAACTACCTTAAACATTCCCTACATTGTTGAATTAGCCGATGGGTCTTTAGTTAACACAAACACCGTTATCCGTGGTTGCACCATCAATTTCCTAAATCACCCATTCAATATAGACCTTATGCCCGTAGAACTTGGAAGTTTTGACGTTGTTATTGGTATGGATTGGTTGTCTCGACATCGTGCAAGGATCATTTGTGATGAGAAAGTTGTTCATCTTTCTTATGGAGGTGAAACTTTGGTTGTTCGCGGGGAGCGAAGTGGAACTAGACTCAGTATCATATCATGCATTAAAACCGAGAAGTACATAAAGAAGGGTTGTTATGCATTCTTGGCTCACATAACGGAGAAGAAGTCGGATGAGAAACGACTTGAAGATGTGCCTATTCTTAAGGAATTTCCAGAAGTTTTTCCGGAAGAATTACCAGGGCTGCCACCTACACGTCAGGTTGAGTTTCAGATTGAGTTGGTGCCAGGAGCTGCACCAATTGCACGAGCACCATATAGACTTGCACCTTCTGAGATGCAAGAATTGTCTAACCAGTTACAAGAGCTTTTAGACAAAGGATTCATTAGACCGAGTTCCTCGCCTTGGGGAGCACCGGTTTTGTTTGTGAAGAAGAAGGATGGATCTTTCAGAATGTGCATAGACTATCGTGAGCTGAACAAGTTAACGGTGAAGAATCCTTATCCACTACCTAGGATTGATGACTTGTTTGATCAGCTACAAGGTTCCTGTTTTTATTCCAAGATTGATTTAAGATCAGGCTACCATCAACTCAGAGTTCGGGAAGAAGATATCCCGAAGACGGCATTCAGAACACGTTATGGTCATTATGAGTTTCAAGTGATGCCTTTTGGATTAATGAACGCACCTGCGGTATTCATGGATCTCATGAACAGAGTGTGCAAACCATATCTTGATAAGTATGTGATTGTATTCATTGACGATATCCTGATTTATTCCAAGAGTAAGGAAGAGCATGAAGCACACCTCAGAACAATATTGGAACTACTCAAGAAGGAGCAATTGTATGCCAAATTTTCAAAGTGTGACTTTTGGATACAAAGAGTTCAATTTCTTGGCCATGTCATTGATAGCCAAGGATTACAACTCGATCCAGCAAAGATTGAGGCAGTAAAGGATTGGGCTACGCCCAAGTCTCCTACAGAAATTCGTCAATTCTTAGGACTTGCAGGATATTACAGAAGGTTTATCGAAGGGTTTTCTAAGATAGCGAAGTCGCTGACTAAGCTGACACAAAAGAATCAAAAGTACGAGTGGGGAGAGAAACAAGAATCTGCATTTCAGTTATTGAAGCAGAAGCTTTGTAGTGCACCGATTTTGTCACTACCAGAAGGTATTGAGAACTTTGTGGTATATTGTGATGCTTCGCATAAAGGGCTTGGAGCTGTGCTAATGCAAAACGAGAAGGTGATAGCTTATGCATCTAGACAGCTTAAGACACATGAGAAGAATTACACTACACACGACTTGGAGTTGGGTGTTGTTGTTTTTGCACTCAAGATTTGGAGACACTACCTTTATGGTACTAAATGTGTAATTTTTACCGACCACAAGAGCTTACAGCATATACTTGATCAGAAGGAACTTAACATGAGACAACGTCGTTGGCTAGAATTATTGAGTGATTACGATTGTGAGATCCGATATCACCCAGGAAAAGCAAATGTTGTAGCAGATGCACTTAGCAGAAAGGAACAACTCAAACCGTTGAGGGTCAGGTCATTAGAAATGACTATTATTTCACCATTACCATCAAAAATCTTAGAAGCTCAGATTGAGGCTCTCAAGGAGGAAAATCGGCCACAAGAGAAACTTTATGGTATGCCAGAAAACAAGAATGGTTTCGTTAAGAGAGCAGATGGAGTGTTATGCTTCAAGGATCGAAGTTGGATACCACTCTATGGTGGAGTACGAGATTTGATTATGCATGAATCACATAAGTCAAAGTACTCTATTCACCCAGGTTCGGACAAGATGTATTAAGATCTCAAAAAGCTGTATTGGTGGCCGAACATGAAAGCAGAAATAGCTACGTACGTTAGCAAATGCCTTACTTGTGCTAAAGTGAAAGCCGAGTACCAGAAACCATCAGGATTACTTCAACAACCAAAAATTCCACAATGGAAGTGGGAACGTATTACAATGGACTTTGTTACTAAACTACCCAGGACGTCAGGAGGTTACGATGCTATTTGGGTAATTGTTGATCGTCTTACTAAATCAGCACATTTCATACCCATTAGAGAGACTTATTCCATGGAACAGCTTGCTAGACTTTATGTCAAGGAAATAGTCTCGAGGCATGGGGCACCAGTTTCTATCATTTCGGACAGGGATAGTCGCTTTACTTCAAACTTTTGGAGGTCATTACAAGATTCCTTTGGATCCAAGTTAGACATGAGCACTGCTTACCATCCACAGACTGATGGTCAGAGTGAGAGAACTATTCAGACACTGGAGGACATGCTGCGAGCGTGTGTGATTGACTTTGGGAATGGTTGGGCTAACCATTTGCCATTAATCGAGTTCTCTTATAACAACAGTTACCATTCAAGTATTAAAGCAGCACCATTTGAGGCACTTTATGGTCGTAAGTGTCGTTCCCCAGTTTGTTGGGCAGAAGTTGGAGAGGTACAATGCACAGGTCCAGAGATGGTTAGGGAAACAACAGAAAAGATAATACAGATTCGAGATAGGCTTGAAACAGCTAGAAGTCGACAGAAGAGTTACGCAGATGTTAGACGCAAACCATTGGAATTCCAGGTTGGAGACAAGGTCATGTTGAAAGTCTCGCCTTGGAAGGGCGTGATACGATTTGGAAAGCGTGGGAAGTTGAACCCGAGATACATTGATCCATTTAAGATACTGGAAAGGATTGGTCCAGTAGCTTACAAGCTTGAACTACCATCAGAACTCAGCAACGTACATAATACATTTCATGTCTCAAACCTCAAGAAACGCCTTTCAGATGAGTCTTCAGTTATACCATTAGAAGAGATTCAGCTAGATGACAAGCTTAACTTTGTGGAGGAACCAGTTGAAATCATGGACCGAGAGGTCAAGCAGTTGAAGCAGAGTAGAATTCCGATCGTTAAGGTTCGCTGGAATTCTCGAAGAGGTCCTGAGTTTACTTGGGAACGAGAGGACCAAATGCAACGCAAGTATCCACACCTTTTCACCAAACCTATTACCGAGACCAACACTAGCTGAATTCTGGGACTGAATTCCTATTTGGGTGGGCGGATGTCACAACTCACCATTTCAGATCATTTACCATTTCAGGTCATTTTCCCAAACTTCGACTTTTTACTATTCATAAATCACTATTCATCAAAACACTATTCATCAATCTACTATTCATCATTTTCGAGGTCAATTTGATATTCTGAGAAAAATTTGGGAAATTTACTATTCACTGAACACTATTCATTTCGGGAAAAGTTCACTATTCACTTGCATTACTCATTTCATCGTAAATTTAGTTTACGGGTATTCAAATTCGCGTAACCGGATTGGTTTAGGTGCGAATTCATTTCATTAGTGCTAAGGACACTGCATACGGACTGGAGATAGTCTGCATATCATCATAACAGCATTTTCATGTTATACCACTCTTAGGATTTTCACATTACTATATTCAGTATATTTAACGTTTTACGTATTGTGATTTCTAAATAAACGTTAACACCCGAGTAATATATATGTACGACGAATATATCTAAATATTCCCACAATGGTCCCGACATATTTTTATATCCATTTTAACATCATAAAAGTTATAATATTCAGTTACCCAGTATTTTGGAAATTTATTTTATTTATAACGTAAGCTTATGAATATAACGACGGTTTTCGTGAAAACTAAACAATAATCACCCGATCACTCTGTAATTGTACCCAACATATTTTTAACATTTTTACAACTTTATTTAGACCCGGATAACTTCGTGAACATTTATTTCTATTAAACCCGTTACCCGATTTTAACAAATAACACAAACTAACACCTAAACTACATAAGATTTCTAATTAAATCACAAGTACCCCTACCCCCCCTCCTTGCTCACCCTAACCGGCCACATGAACACCCCTTAACCTCATGCATTAACTTCCTAATACTATACTAATAAACCTCTAAAACTAATACCTAAACTAAAACCATAAATCATTCATACACTTTTAGATAAGAAAGAAAATCATCTCATCTCTTTCTCTCTTACACCCCACGACCCAAACCCAAAATCATAGATCAAGTGAAGGTTTTTGAAAAGCTAAAGCACCAAAGTTGTTCATTTTACTTGCCTAATCAAGAATCATACAAGAAATACACAAGAAATCCAAGGTTTCTAATCATCCAATCACCTCATATTTCAAAGTGAGTATACAAATTTATTTTCAAGTTTTCTTCTAATTAACACTTATATCTCATGATATTCATGCTTAATTTCATGCTCATACTAGTTATACCACTTTATTTTGAAGACTTTTTGAACATACAAACCCTAGATTGTGATTTTGGTGTTCCCTTGTTAAATTAATTTGATTTCTAGTCATTAGGAACCCATGGCACCCTAAGAAGGTGTATGGTAGGATTAGATTAGTTTTGTGAAGTTTGCAAGAGTTTTGGTAGAGGTTGGAACTAGTTTTGAATCTTGGAAAAGGATTTCTAACAAGTTTATAAACATGCTGTCCCATTTTGTTAATTTCTGGAAAATCAGTAAACACCAAGGAAACTTTGGCAAAATTTTTAGAAAATACTTTCAAAAACGAATCCGTAGGCGAAAGAACGGATTAAAAAGAGTTTATAACGAAAAAGTTATGATTTTTGCAAGTTAGTTGACGAAAAGTATTTTTCTGAAAAATAGTTGCTGTTGGACGTTTTTCGTCGGACAAAACAAGACTTTAGACGTAACCCAGAGGAGCCGAGCTTTCCAAAATATATTACTACATACAAAGACATAACCGTGGATATAAAGAACAAGTAAAACGGACTTATAACGACAAAGATATTCACGTTTGAATATCGGCAAAACTCAATTTATTATGACAGCTTTTAGTAATATTGACACTATAACTACGTAGTAACTTTAGAAGCTAGAAATAATACCAAGTACCTAATTTTATAACTAATGAAGTATTAGTTATTACAAGTATATTTTCATCATTACAAGGCGTTATTTCAAGGATTTCAACCCGAGGATTTCAACACTAACATGAAAACATACGATATATATATATATATATATATATATATATATATATATATATATATATATATATATATATATATATAAGTATATATATTGCAACTAGCTTATTTTTCTAATAGCAATATTTTTCCTATGTCTTGGAATATATATTTTGATAACACAAGTGTTTTTCCAAAGAGTAGAGTGGTATAGGATCATGAGCATGGACATTCATAACATCATTTGGTGATCTAAATGAGATCGTTCATCATTCACAATAGGTTGCGGCAGCTAATCATTCATTGTTGATCATTTCATATCATCACAGTATCATCAGTTGAGGTGAGTTTTCATAGCCCCGTATACATTTTATCATTGTTTTCAAATCCCACGGGGGAGAATACATTGCACCATTTTAGTACGAGCCCAAGTATCAAAACCTATGTACATTGCTTAAGTAGCTTGTCTGCCATGTGATAAGTCCCCTGTATCATCATGAACCGTTAATTTGCCGGTAAGCGAGAGTGAGTGGATAGATCTATTGAGGGTGACGCCTCCATCCGTGGTAATAATTACCAACAGGAAGCGGATGCATTTCATTTCTGTCACAGTTGAGTGTTTTGGCAGAACATTCCGGAGGGGCATAGAATTTCATCAGTCTAGCTTCGGTGTCATGAGCTTAAGGTCTATTGTACTATTTTACGTGACTTTTGTCATGCACTTATACTTGTGGTGGCCGTACAAACATTACATTTCATAAACCTATGATTATTTACCAACATTCGTGTTGACCATTTTCGCAATGTATTTTCAGGTAACTAAGGCATCATCATATTACATGCATGGAGTCACATTAGGGTGTGCCAGGGATGACGCACTACATTTTGGATTTTTCATGTACTTGTGTAAATTATCGTTTGACATTTCCTGAACTTGTTTTCTGTAAACGTTTCAACCTTTGGGGACCTATGTTTTGTAGCACTGGATGCTTTTAAATAAATCAAACGATATGTATTTTCCAAACGACACTTTAGGTCGTTCAATATTTCCTTGTTATGGTGCTATGACAGTTACACCCCCAGGCATTCCATTCCGCTGCAAGTCAGGTAAATTGGGGGTGTGACACATGGAACCTTTGTTTCAGTCACAGTACTTTGGACAGGATAAGCAGTACCTTTGTTGGAAGTAATGCTTCTGTTTTCAGAAGAGACAAAAGCACTGTTTTGAGGTTTCTGATTTGTGCTTGAACCTGTAGTACCATTCATCTCATGCTCATACACCTTCAGATTATTGTAGAGATCATCAAAGTCCATTGTATCCAGCCCTGGTTGTCCTCTGATCATAGTAGCGACTACATGCCATGCTGATGACAAACTTATCAAGAACTTCAAATTAGCATCTTCAACTGATGCCTCAGCATCATATAGTTCTAGCATACTCAGAAGATTTTGGAATCTTTCATAAGTAGAATCAAGACCTTCTCTTTCACCAACAGTGAAAGTTTCAAATTGTTGCTTCAGCAAATTCATGTGCATCTTCTTGGAAGCATCATTACCTCCAAACTTCTTCTTAATTGCAGCCCATAGTTGTTTGGCATCCTTGGCATCATGAAATTTTAATAAGTGACCATCAGGAATAGCAGAGAGCAGTATGTTGAGAGCTTTGTCTTGATTTCTTTTAGTAGCAGCTGGTATGGTTGGTTTAGGTGGTGTTGGTTGTCCAGGAATCTCCACTGGTTCTTCAAGTTGCATGTTACCATTGACAATCACATCCCATAGTGCATGGTCTGTGATGGCAATGTACTGCCTCATCTTCATGGCCCATAGGTCATATTCTCCCTTCTTAACAATTGGAATTCTAACAGCAGTGATTGATGGAGCAGGTGCAGCCTCTGTCGACATCTTGAAGGGTTTGTAGTAAAATCGGTTTAAAGGTTTTTCTTCTTAATCAGAGTTTCCAATTGTTGGGATATAAAAGATCAAGGTACTTCTGTATGTCAAAGTACTGCTGCATGAAGAAGAGAGTCAAAGTACTGCTGAAGATAAAAGTCAAAGTACTGCTGTTTACTGAAGAATGTTCAAAGTACATTGAAGGAAACAAGGACTTATGTGCAATATTAGTTAAAGGATTAATGTGTAATATTGAAAGAATATTCTAGAATTAGTTAGGGATAATGACTTATCATTCAAGTTATATGTTGTAAACCGACTTAAGGTTATCTATATAAAGAGCCTTAAGAGGTATTAGTCGATATATGTTTTAGAGTTGTTCAAAGTCGATATTAGTTAGGGATTGTTAGTGAATCTGTGTAACAAAGCAGGTTCAAAGTTTGGTTAATATAAAAGTTCTTCTTAAGCTTTGTTTTAAGTAGATTCCGCATACTTTACAAGGTTAAATAGTGTTTCAATATTAATAGTGTCAAGTTTACTTAATATTATTAAACCTTTACAAGCTACAGAGTAGTTTGATCAGAGTGCATTCGATCCAACAAGTGGTATTAGAAAAAAGTAGAAAACTTTGTACCCATGGAAGTTGAAAGAAAGAAGAAGTTAGAAGATATTAGAAAGGAACAGGCTGAGCAAAGAAGATTGAAAAGAAAGAAAGTAGTTCAAGATGATCAACTATCAAAAAGACTGAAGATGATTCATGAAGATGCAGTTGATGAACCTAGAAACAATTTTAAGAGTAGTAGACTTTGAGAATAAGAAGACTGAAGATTCTGGAAAGAAGTCCAAGATAATCTCATTCTCTGTGGTTGAATCAAAAGAAGGAAATTATCTTATGTTCAACAGAGAAGATGAAAGCTTCACAGTATTCAACATGTTATGGGATGTTTTGCATTTTATCACAAGAGCAGATCTCTACTTATATATACAAGTGCAGACATACTATGCAGAGATTGAAGCATCAGGAGTGGGATTAATTTTGCTTGGAGACTTAATTAACATCTGGGAAACTGAAGAAACAAGTGTTGATCCTCTGTGGAATGATCAAGAGAATTGGGAAATCACAAGATGGAGATTCTTTGAGTCATCAGGAGTTCATGCACTAGAGATGGATGATGGTACCATGATTCATATGCTTGCTGAGAGGAGATATCCATTGATTAGAGAAATTATGCTCAGAATGCTGGATCATGGAATGGAACTTGAAGATGAATCTGAGGTAGCTTTGGATGTTATCAAGCTATTTATCAGATGGACCAAGTCTGAAGAGTAATATTGCAAAATACTGGTATGATTTGTTTTGTATAATAAGTATTTTTCAAAGTACTGCAAAGACAAGCAGTACTTTATCAAAGTACTGCTTGCTGATATAAACCAGTATAAGTCCTTTAAAATAAAATAAAATGTTTTGATGATTAAAAGAGAAGTAAAAGGATTTGAAAAGAAACACATGGTGTTAGTATTTATACTGCACAACAAATGGTAATCAATTCACCATGTTTAACAGACAAGAAAGAGTTTGACTCATCATGAGGGTACGGCTCTGATGTGATAATCAAATCCGTTTTTAGTTGACAATTTACTAAAAGTTGTATGGTTTCAACTCACCATATCTGTATAAGTGAAGAGTTGGCTAGCCCACAAGGAAAAATGGCTTGTGGTAAAGGCTGTGGAAAATCCATTTTTGGTAATTAGTTCACCATGGTTGATATCAAAGAACTAACTAGTCCAAAAGCAAACGGCTATTGGTAAAGACTACTCAAATCCGTTGATAGCTGATGATTTGCTAAAAATCATAAGGTTATCAATGTACCATGGTTGTTCTAACCTAAAACATTGGCTACTCCAGAGTTAATGGCTTTGGTAAAGAGACATCAAAATCCATTAATTTTCAATGATTCACCTCTCACAGGAGTTAACACACCTGGAAGTGATGAGAATAGTATGAAACTTTCAAAGATTTGATGACTATTGTACCAAAATGTTGCTGATTAGCTGAGAAGATTTATTACATGAGAAGATGCTGATAAAGAGTACTTTGACACATGACAGATAGAAGATAAAAAGATAAAGAAACAATCTTTCTGAATGATTAAAGATTTTGAAGATCAAAGATAAAAAAGAAACTTGAAATCAAGCAAGTGGAGTTCAAGTTAGGGGAGGATTGTTGGGATATAAAAGATCAAGGTACTTCTGTATGTCAAAGTACTGCTGCATGAAGAAGAAAGTCAAAGTACTGCTGAAGATAAAAGTCAAAGTACTGCTGTTTACTGAAGAATGTTCAAAGTACTTCGAAGGAAACAAGGACTTATGTGCAATATTAGTTAAAGGATTAATGTGTAATATTGAAAGAATATTCTAGAATTAGTTAGGGATAATGACTTATCGTTCAAGTTATATGTTGTAAACCGACTTAAGGTTATCTATATAAAGAGCCTTAAGAGGTATTAGTCGTTATATGTTTTAGAGTTGTTCAAAGTCAATATTAGTTAGGGATTGTTAGTGAATCTGTGTAACAAAGCAGGTTCAAAGTTTGGTTAATATAAAAGTTCTTCTTAAGCTTTGTTTTAAGTAGATTCCGCATACTTTACAAGGTTAAACAGTGTTTCAATATTAATAGTGTTAAGTTTACTTAATATTATTAAACCTTTACAAGCTACAGAGTAGTTTGATCAGAGTACATTCGATCCAACAAGTGGTTTTGGATTCTGCTGCTGAGTGAAACTGCTGCTGTGATAAAACTGCTGGTAAGGTAAATGATTCTGCTGCTGACGTTAAAGTGCTGCTGAGGGAAAATGCTGCTGAAAGATCTGCTGCTAATGTGATAAGCATGTATTCGAAGTAGATAATTATAGAATAGATTGTGTGTATATAATATACGTCTAGAATATTCTTATCTTGCATAGAAAGTTATTGTAAACCTAGTAGGACTCCTTGGCCTATAAAAGGAGGATCCTAGGGTTAGATTGAGAACGTATTGTTTAGTTTTCGTTTACACTTCAAGGTTGTAAAACCCTAGCATTGTCAAGTTCTCGTATTAATAATATTGAAGTGTTGATAGTGAATTGTTCTTCTTAAGTTAAGCTTTTATATTCCGCATTCTAGATTAAGTGTTTTAATTCAAGTCAACTTCTATATAAGATCGTTTGCTCAACTGGGATCAACATGACACGTGGGAATCGCACCAGGCTTTACATCTCGAGGGATCTCGAGAAGCTTACAACCCCCACCAGGCAGTGTACCTGATCGTTGTAGTATAGTATAGTGACAAGTACCGGGGGATTGATTGTTCAACTCAGGAATAGTGTCGCTAGGATTAAAAGTCTCCTAAATTAAGTCTAGAGGTGAGGGATGATTCTTTTTGTATTTTTATATTTTATAAAAGCAAGTAAAAATCTCGGTTTTAGAAGAGTGGGCGGAATTAGTTGCTAGCCAACTAACCCAATAACTAAAGATGCAATCAAAATAAAATAACAGAAATGAAAATAAATCTAATTACTAGTGTGGTGTAAACAATGATAGGGAAAGTTGTGTTTACTTAGGTTTCATTACTCCCTAGATATCTTTAACAGGTTGATAACTTGTTACAATTGCATGGATGACGGGTCGTATTCCTTAATACTAGTCGTAGGGCCATGTACAATATTCCCTAACTCTATAGGATCCTACTTCACTCCTATGTCTAGCCGTTAGAAGCTCCTAACATGGGATCATTAGAATTCTCCTATGCATTAAATACAACCAAAAATCATAGTACACCTCTGATCATGTTTCTTAAGACGTTCAAGCATGTTACCAATGGAAGTCTGCCAGTTTTCTTAAGCCTAACATCGAATACAATCATCTGTAACAAATATAAACAAACAATCAACCCATAATTAACATCTAGGTTACATCTAAGCAAACACAAGAGAGATCTAGCCGAGCATGTTAAATTGAAGACAAGTGTAAGATATATTCAAGCAACACATAGACATACTGATTGAATTGAAAGAGTACTTATCTCAAATTGACATGAAAAGTTCAAAGGGTTGAAACCCTTGAAAAAGCTGGAAAAATTTGTCCTAGGGTTTTTCCTCAAAGTTGCACCCTAATGAATAAAATTTGGAAAACTATATATAGATTATACAGGGTGACGGCGTCATGTGTAAACATGTGACGCCGTCAACTCGCCGCCCATAATGAAATCGGATTGCCTAGATCCACTTTTGATGTCGCCATGTGTAATTTTGTTCTGGGCCGTCACTAATTCTTGGACCATGACGGCCTTGGGTGACGTCGTCATCTCCTTAGTACATAACTTTCTGGATCGTCACGTGTACCATCTACTTCCACCTCTTGTATTACTTTTGACGCCGTCATGTAGAAGCTTGTGACGCCGTCAAGTACTGTTCCCAGCAAGAAAAATTAAGACTTTGTCATTTTCTTCACTTTTATGCTCCAAAAACGTCCAAAATGCTTCCTTTTCCAGATTTCACTCCAAAAGTACCTAAAATGACAAAAGGAACAATTTAGGGCAATATTTGATCAAATAAATTCGAATCCGGGCTTAAATGACCCCTTAAAAACGGTTCATTTTTCACCTCATCAAATACCCTTACACTTGAGATTTGCTTGTCCTCAAGCAAATGCGCTTTTATTCTAATCAAAATACAAGTTAGGGGTCATTTAACACTAATATAAAAGTAATTACAACAAATAATCGTTCCACTAAAGACCAAAGACAAGCACGGAGGTCATACACTAGCACCTCACAAATAGTGTTTAGATACTCACATCTCTCGGGTGTAATAAAATGTATATCACAATATGGAAATGGAAAACATCTCTCACTACCCGTCATAACAAAATAGATTACCATAGGCTTGAGAAAGGATCAAACCTCCACCACTTGCCGTAAGCACCTAGGATAAACTATCAAAGAGGTCTTTTAAAGGGTTATAACGTTAGGTGTAGGGATATGGAATACACGGTTTTGTTGGATAAAGGCAATATTTATTGGTGGCGAGTTAATCATCTTGGTTAATTACATGTTCAATATGGCGTTGCTAAGCCAAGACTAGACTCGAATTAAGCTAATAAATATAAAATAATAAAAACATCAAATAAACATAGAATGAAACGGGATGGTAGTCCGTATGTTTTTTTCTTTTCTTTTTTTTTAATTATATTTTTTTTCTTTTCCATTTTTTCGATTTTTTTTTTTTTTTTTTTTTTTTTTGCATATACTCTTACCCTACCATCAAAAATAATACATCATAGGGAATGTACATTCCCCTTACACTTGAATTTTTACATACTTTACAATAAACTAATCTAATGACTCGAATCAAGATAATCAAAACACTTGGGGTACTTTTAAGTTTAACGCACATATGGGGGGTAATAATATGATGTTCTTCCCCATTACTCCATAACATAAGTACTTTACCCATGAGTCCCAATCGTCCCAAAACAATATGTACAAGATATGACCTGACTTAGCAACCATGTAATTAATTAGATAATTAACTAAGGGTTTAAACATGTAACAATAATGCACTAAAGATGAGTGCATACACGGAAGACTAAGGCGATTTGGTTGCACAATTGGGTGGGTTGTAACAAATTCTTCCTTTAAGTAAAATGCTTAAAGTTAGAAACGAAAAGATAGGCTCGGAGGGGTGTACTAGGGGTTTCGTGTACTAAAAATGAGTACAACGCTAAGGTATGGGAAAAATTAATTGACTTTACTAGCCAAGTAATATGACTTAAATGGTCAAGTAATTATGATACGGGTTTAACACAAGGGTGATCCTAATGCCTCTTATCATGTAGTAAATCCTACCACACGAGTGTAGTCTCACTAGCGGTCTCGGGATGCATCACTAACGCAATTTCTAGAATCTAAATGCTACCAGTACACTCATAAGCACTAATAATAAATGCTTTTCCTATCAAATCTAAAGGCGAACCTCACATATTTGGGTGGAAAATTTTTCTTAATGATACGGTTTTGTGCTAGTCATACAATCTCCTATCCATGAGACTCTTGCTAGGGCTAAAGTTTCACTCCTAAATGTTGTAAAAACATTTAAATTTGGCGCTAAAATTACGCTAACAAGTATTTCTCTTAGTTTTATTACACACCTACCATCGAACAAACAAACTCAAGTGCAATTGTATCCTATAAGGTATCATCATTTACCCTCCCCTTACACTTAGGATGAACATTGTCCCCAATGTTCAATTAAAGAATGTAAAAGTGAAATAGGTAAAAGAATGAAAGCAAATACTCCCCTGATTCGTTCGGTGTGGATAGTGTGGTAACAAGGTTAGATCTTCCTCCAAGAAAATGAACATTCAAAGCTTCCCTTCTAGAAAAATAAATCATCTTCTTGTCATATATAACCTGTTAAACCTGAGAAAACAAACAAGGCAACCTCGCGTAAAATTGGCGGCAATCTATATATACTAACAAGTCCTAGAAAACAATGTAAGATATAATGCTTGTGGAATGAATGTTTGCAGATTTCCTGGAGTTTATAAAACTAAAGAATTAACAAAACCTTTAAGACTCCGTTAGAAAAACAAAACTCGCAAAATTTCCAGAATTTTACACATGATGCCATCAGAAGTGACCTGCAGAAATCTTTACGTTAAGTTTCCAGAAAATTTCAGGAAAAACTTATGTCCTACTTCCTGGAAAATCCTGCAAAACATCATTATGACTCGATACAAGCATTTGACTCTAACAATTACTAATACACATGTCCACTTAATATTGTGGAGAATCATGATCAATTTCGTTCTTAAAAACGAATTTGGGGTTTCCGCTTACACTTAGCTTTTGCAAAATACCTTTATATGAAGTTAAGACGAAGTTAAACAACAAAATAAAGCATTTTCACAATTTTATTTTGAATCATGATCTACCAACAATAAAAATAAAGCATGCATACGGAAATAAAGAAAATCAAACAAATAAAAAAAACAAAAAAAATAAAAAGGGGCTTGGGTTGCCTCCCAAGAAGCGCTTGTTTTTGTTCAAGTCACGAGCCAGACTCTACCCTTATTTAACAGAAATAGGGGAGGTTTTCCCTACACTTAGGGTTAAGTGGGGGTGAAAGTAGCGATACACATCCTTAGGATGGAAATATGCCATGTAAGGAAAGAGTGGTGGATGAATTATATGCTCAAAGGAGTGTGCTCCTATCATCATAACCTTGCCTAATTCAATCGGGTTAATGGGTGGATTAAGATTTTCTCCTAGAAAGGAATCATTTTCTATCAACTTCAAGAGACTACTAGTTGGGGATCCATCTTGACCTAATAAACCCGGTTTAAACCCATAATGTTTCTTGTGATCAATCATAAATGGGTGATGTAAGCATGTAAGGTCATTTTCCACTCCTATATTGGCTTCCTCTTTACATGGCTTAAAGACTACTACCTTTATCCCTAGACAACCCGGACTATAAGGTTTGTTGGGTGGATCGGGACCTTTTTCAATTCCTAAATTCACATCTAAAGATGGAAGATTAGGTAACGGCTTTGGTTGAGGCTCCGATTCATCAAAACTAGGAACTTCCTTAGAACTAAAAGAAAGGTCATCACTACAAGTGTGAAAACCTATATTCTCTAGTTGTGCTTGATCCAAGGGTTCTACCTCTATTGGGGTTCCTATAGTCTCTTCTACTTCTTCCTGGTAAGTCAAGGGAGGTGTGTACGCATCAAATGATGGTAGGACTTGTGGAGCACTGAGTGGGCTTATGTTATTCACTTCATCCTCCATTGTATCTAGATTACCTATGTGTTCATCTTGTATTATGGTGAAATCAAACCACTCCGTGCACCTATGTATCTCATCCATAAGCTTATTATCCCCAAACAAATATCTTGGTTGTTCCCTTAAACTTGCTATCAATTGATCCGTAACAACGTTTGTTGGGTTGTCCATTGATGAGTGTGTAAATACTCATCATTTTTACCTAATCTGAGCTGCCAAAACATCCAAAAACACTCAAATATGCATCAAAATACTGAAAATATCCCAGAATTGTGTTTTATATGTTTCAGATGCAAAATGATCAAAAACAGATGAAATATGAACAAAGTTTGCATAATTGGCAGTTTCAGTCCCTCAACTTTCAAAACTTGTCAAATCTAGTCCCTGGTTATTCAAAACATGAAAAAGTCACCAAAGGTCCTTTTGAATCACAAATAAACATATATAGTCCTTTGGTGTGAAGTTTCACAAAATTACAAGTTTAGTCCCTACATTTTGCAAAATTGACAAAAATGGTCCCTAGGATGTAAAAACTTTGAGAAAAATAAATTTTGGTCCTTGTGCTACTAATCTTTGGCAGGAATGGTCCTTGAAGTGGAAAGTTTGGCAAAGTTACATGATTGGTCCCTCAAGTTTCAAAAGATGGCAGATTTAGTCCCTGGGAATTTTAAAAGTGGAAAAATCAACATGGGACCCTGTACTATTCATACTTGGTAGAAAACACCCTTGTGAGTACTTAGGAAACTTGACAAATCAGGTCCCTCAAAAATCTGCAAATTACCAAATTGGTCCTTGTTATTAATAGCAAATCAAACAGACCCTTTGTATTAATAAAATCCAAATCCAACCCAACACCCTACCAAGCCCACTATCCTAATCCATTTCCCCCAGGCCCATCCCCTAAAAAACCGTTTTAAATAATCAAACGGTCAAACCGTTTGACCATCCCCTTCCTCCTCAACTTGCATGCTGATACATTACCTCCCCTACCATCACATTACCTTTCCACCGCCCATTTTCACTCCTCCATCTCACCCCCTCCTTGCAGAACCATCGTCAAGCATTTAATGCTTCCCCACCATATTACACTCAACCTCCACTCTCACAGCTCCCTGTTTTGATACCAACTTAACCCATAACCCAATCCCTACTATCCAAGTTGCCCCCTTACACCTCCACAAACTTCCAAGGTTCTTTAATTACCTTGAAACAGCCCCAATCCACCTGTCCCAATTTTGGCGCCAAAATCTATTTAAACGGCTGGGATTAGTTTCAGTCATCCAATGGCTCAGGTTGTTGATAGGATTTGCTCATAAGCTCACACAAACCCTAGAAGACCTCTATAAAAGGAAAAAGATGGAGCAGGGAAATGTATCTAGTGTAATTTAGTTTTATTAATGTCGAATTAGTTAATTTTCAATTTCCAGTGTATGTTTTAGTTTTCAAGTGTTAAATTTAGCAATCTCAGTGTAATCTTAGCCTTTTCAATAATCAATTTCAAGTTTCCAATATCAATTTCAGTTTATGCAATTTCTTTTCATTTCAAAAATCTTGAATAGCTTAATGGTAGTTTCTAGTTGATGATAAGGACTCAAGTAGCTCACATAAACTCCTAGAAAGCTTCTAAAAGCTTTTAGATACCTTAAAAGTCAATATAGTATCACAAAAAAAAAAAAAAAAAAAAAAAAAAAAAAAAAAAAAAGTCAATGAAAGTGAAAGTTGCAGGTTTAATGGAGATTCAGCTGGAGCAGGGTGCATTATGGAGTGCCCTGGGTTAGTGGCCTTGTGGAAGGCTTATAGGAGTGTTCTTAGTTCTTGGTTCTTGGTTAAATAGCTTGGAAGGCAACTGTAAGATCATTCCTTTTTAATTCAAACTCGTTTTAGTGTTCTGATGTTCCTTGCTTAATTTTTCTTGTTAATTTAATATTTAATACAGTTAAGTAATGTAGGTGGATCATTAGTTTGGTTAAATTAGGTCTCAAACTCAAAAAGTTAGTGAAACAGTCTAATATAGGGGTGTTTGGATCAGTGTGTTTCCCTGATCTCTTGGGAGTTTTTGTTGGTGTTCTTGGTTCTTTTATGTCATAATAAGTCTTATTGGTTCATAACAAGCATAAAAATCAAGTATCATTAGGCAAAAAGTCAAAATCAAGGTTGATTCAATCCATTTTAGTCACTGTTAAAAGTTTGAGTAAGCACAATCACCAAATCAGTTCATTAGTGGATAAGTTAGCGTAATTTAGTCAAATATCAGCTTAATTTATCATAATTAATCAGTAGTGATCATTATAAATTGGCAAAAGTCAACTTAGCTCATCAATTTAAAAAGTCAAAATTTCTTAAGTTTTCAGAAAACTCATTTCTTGGGGGATTTTTCTATCACCAAATCTACAAGATCTCACCACCAGTTTGATTTTGTTATTTTTATTTGAGCTTGTGCAAATGCTTATTTAGCACTGCAAGGCAAGTGCATGCCAGGATATTGGTCAAAATTCCAAGCTACTTTGTGACTGACTCAGTGGACCCCACACCCTGTCCTTTGGATTTTTAGAGAGCTTATTAGCTCTAGTTTCCATAACCATGCTTAATTTGGACTTCAGCTTATTGTAGGGTAGCTTATTTGACCCACCTTTTGACCAGTTCTCAGAAGTATAACCTGAGCAATCAGGTTTTACACCTAAGTTCCAAGGATCATCAAGACCTCAATAATAAGCCATAAGCCCAGCTTATTGGCTTATTTTGAAGTTGACCAGTTCACCTTTGAAGATCAAGTCTCACTTTGGACCCCCTTTCACTTCTGTGGACCCCACAGAGGTCCAAAACCCCTCACTTCAGGCCTGTTTTAGCCTAGTGCTTTGATAAGTGCTTATTTGGTTATCATAGCTTATTCAGAGTGTTTGTCTGTGCTTTTTGCCTTATTTCAAGTTGATATCCATCTGTTTTAGCTTAATTGTTCATTTTATAGCTTTTTCAAATCATCCACAAGTCCTAATAAGCTTTAAAATCTCACTGTTAAGCACAAGGAGGTGCACACAGCTTATTAATAAGCTACAACACAAGTCTTTTCACAAAAGTTGTTTACTTTTAGCTTATAATCAGTAGTCAAAAAGAAAAACCAACAAAAAACCAACTTTAAAATTATTGATAGCTTCTATTTAATAGGATTTATCTTTTTAATTTTTCTTTTCAGCTTATTATTAAGCACTTCATAATTTTTATATTTTTCTTAATTTTCTTTCATCTTAAAGTATTTTCAGTAATTTTCCTAGATTTTTCTTTTTTAATTTAGTAATTACTAGAATTAATATTAGTTTAATTAATAATTAAGTAATATTAGTATATTAAATAGTTTTATAAATTTTTAGTTAACAACAGCACCTTTTTATATTTTTCTTAGGTTTTATAAATCATTAAGTGTTTTTAGAAAATAGTCTCTTAAATACTACTGTTTATTTACTAATTTTATTAATTAATTTAGTTAAATTAGATTTTAATTAATAAATAAGTAAACAATTAGTAAAATAGTCTAAATATAATTTTTATAAACTTTTTATAATTTTTTAGAATTCCTGTGATGGTTAATTAGATTTATAAATTTTTCTATAATTTTCTAAGTCATTTTTACTATTATTAGTAATTTAAATTAGTTTAATTAATATTATTAGTATTTAATTAATAGAAAATCCACAAAAAGACAAAAATAGGTATTTTTAGTTTTTAAAATTTATTTTAAGTCATTTTAGAATTTTAAAAATTAATTTGCAATTTTATAGCTTAAATTTGTAATTTAAATCTTTTTAGTATAAGTTAAATAGTTTAAATTAAATAATTAAATAGTTTTTATTTAAATAATTAATATTAAATAATAAAATAATCAAAAAAATAATTTTCTTTTTAATTTAATTTTCTTTTAATAATTAAGTTTGTAAAATTTTTATTTGCCCCCCCTGTAGTTTTAAATTGTTTAAAACTCACCTTTTTCTTTTGTCTTTAATCATTTCTGATTTCTAATTTGTGTACTTGTAATCATTCTGTGTTTCTATAATTGTTAATATTGTTTCAGTTGTTCAAATACCAAGTAATCAGTAGTATAATCAATTCCAAATCTTTATTGGTTACTGTCCTCAGTACCACTCATTCCCACAAACGTTTTAAAATACAATTTCAATCTCGTTGGGACTTAACGACCCGGGGATTTTCCTGTACTTCCACGGATTTTAAAACACTTGACTTTTTCTCCTAGGTGGGCCTATCAACTGCACCCGGTTGACTGGTTGGTTTGGGAGGAGTCAAAATTTGTTCTTCTTAGCGAGTATGGCACAATTCTCTATGGCTTCTCATGTTTCATCAGCATTTAATCCCCAAAGGTCCTCATCTGCGGTATGGTCAATGTCCATTTTGGTATAGTGGTCGACACGATGGTAAAATATTTCAATTTTGGACCACATATCGAAATTATGATGAGGGACTTTCGGAGTAAATATTTAATACGAGCTCATGCATCATATATAGGTTCATTTTCATGTTGTTTAAACATCAAAATGTCATTTGGAGTGGGTGAATTTTTTGGTCGGAAGTATGGTGGATTCGCGTTCTCCATAGTGGCTAACGGAATAGTCAATTGAAAGGTTTTTTACAAACAAAGACACAAAGAAAGGATAGACTAAAGAAAACTTAAAAATAAAAATAAAACCTTACTAGAAAGGGATCTAGCAAGTAGACCTAATAAAAAGAAATCCTAACCTAGAAAATAACTATGACCCGGGCTGCGGCGCCAAAAACTTGATACGTGGGAATCGCACCAGGCTTTACCTCTCGATGGATGTCGAGAATCTTGCAACCTCCACCAGGCAGTGTACCTGATCGTTGTAGTAAAGTATAGTGACAAGTATCGGGGGATTGATCGTTCAACTCAGGAATAGTGTCGCTAGGATTAGAAAGTCTCCTAAATTAAGTATAGAGGTGATGGATGATTCTTTTTGTATTTTTATATTTTATAAAAGCAAGTAAAAATCTCGGTTTTGGAAGAGTGGGCGGAATTAGTTGCTAGCCAACTAACCCAATAACTAAAGATGCAATCAAAATAAAATAACAGAAATGAAAATAAATCTAATTACTAGTGTGGTGTAAACAATGATAAGGAAAGTTGTGTTTACTTAGGTTTCATTACTCCCTAGATATCTTTTACAGGTTGATAGCTTGTTACAATTACATGGATAACAGGTCGTATTCCTTAATACTAATCGTAGGGCCGTGTACAATATTCCCTAACTCTATAGGATCCTACTTCACTCCTATGTCGAGCCGTTAGAAGCTCCTAACATGGGATCATTAGAATTCTCCTACGCATTAAATACAACAAAAAATCATAGTACACCTCCGATCATGTTTCTTAAGACGTTCAAGCATGTTACCAATGGAAGTCTGCCAGTTTTCTTAAGCCTAACATCGATACAATCATCCGTAACAACTATAAACAAACAATCAACCCATAATTA